>CM060947.1:257149272-257496772 GCA_030765055.1 Mantis religiosa | reverse complement strand
CCCTTATATACAAATCATCACTAGCGTCATCTAACATTTCTGCTGGATTGATTTTCCTGTATATTAGGTATGCTCCTATGCCACACGCGCAGCGAAGACAAACTAAGCCGTTTAAGAGCAGTAACGCTAAACTAGGTAGGGAAATAGTAATAGAGTGGTGAACGAGCTGCATTTGAAACTGAACACACGGTGTGAGAAAGAAATGAAAAGCAGTTGTAGCAAATTTGGGAGATGGGGGTAGGGGGCTCCACTGGGAATTACCAGTAAGAGTCGGCAAGTGCCCTTAAACTTCGTGAAACGAGCAGTGATGCAGAGGAAATCCCAGAGATTTCATGGACTATTGCCTAAGGATTATGTTGGGTAGAACTGCTGGGAATATACTACGACTTGCAGTGCGAACTAACCCTTATCCCTATGAACATCACAAAACTACAACATTTGAAGTTGATCTGAAAGGTATTTTTACCAATTTTTGGATAAAAAACAAAATTTCTTTCTGAGTTCAGCTTCTTGCAAAGCTTTATTATCTGAAAATAATATTAAACTTTCTTTTTCTCTGAAGAATTTTGCATTTTCTTATTGCTTAAGCTAAAACTTCGAGTCAGCAGGCAAAATTAATATCCCTCGGTCATATTGACCTTGCAGATATGTCGCTAGAGCAAACGGAAGGCCAAATCCTGGATAGGAAATTAAACGTTTAGTCAATTCTACTTTTGAAAAACACTTTTGTTTAACTCTAAACTCTAATCACCCTAACCCACACAATTTACGCTAATCACCTTTATTGTGGAACGAAACCATTCCTATATATTCCTCTTTATTTTTCCAGATGTTCCAAAACAACTTTCCACAAATAGAAATTCCTTATTTATGTTTATCTCCTGGATATACAAAGAAAATGCAATTAGAAAGGCGTCACGGAGACAACCAATTTCAAAACATTTGAACATCACTTCTACTCCACTCCCTTGTTTATCTTGAAGTACAGAAATAACTATTTGCTTAAGAGTAGAGAAAGTCATATATATTAAACATACGACTATTACTTAAATTCTACTGTATTCCCTTTTAATTACATTAAGATAATGTTTATCTTGAAGTAGATAGAGCAATAGTGTTTGTACAAGAGTAGAGGAAGTCATGTACATAAAACATTTGACTATCACTTAAAGTCTACTGTATTCCCTTGTAACTACAATAAGATAATGTTTATCTTGAAGTAGAAAGAACAATAAGTGTTTGTACAAGAGTAGAGAAAGTCATGTTTATAAAACTTCTGAATATCACATAAAGTCTACTGTATTACCCCGTAACTACAATTACGTAATGCTTATCTTCAAGTATTGCAGTAAGTTTTCTTAAGAATGGTTTCTACAAGAGTAGAGGAAGTGATGCGAGATATTCGACCTTGTGCTTTGTCTCAACTTGACACGAGCGGAATTCGAACCAGCATGGTCGACACACTAGGAGACGGCGTGATAACGTTTTAATGGACACAGTAAATTATTGTAGTCCAGTCCACGTAATATACGAGCCCGACGGCACTAACGCCCCCAGATAAAAGAAGCGGCGAATGGAACTTCGTCATCTGTGGTTTATCACAGCCCCGTTCGTGCTGGCCTGCAGTTAATAAGGCCAGGTTAAGGTGCGCTCTTCTGTCTTCAATGTTATAAACAGAAACGATTTATTTATTCACCTTAACTCGAAACTGTATGTATCCTGTGCTCGTTTGAAAATCATGTCATTCATCGTCCGATATGACTTAACGTTGGAGGTTTTCTCTTATCCTGAAAGGTGAATGTCTGGTAACTCTAAGCTCTATGTGCATTGTACTCATTTCAACACATTTCATACATCATCCGATATGACTTAACGTTGGAAGGTTTGCCGTTATCCTTAAAGATGAATGTCTGGTAACTGTAAGCTCTATGTACCCTGTACTCAATTCAACATCATTTCATACATCGTCCGATATCACTTAACGTTGGAGGTTTGCCGTTATCCTTAAAGATGAATGTCTGGTAACTGTAAGCCCTATGTACCCTGTACTCATTTGAACTTAATTTCATTCTAAAGGCATACTTTAGCCTAAACACGGCCAGTGTGAAAGACAATTTCCTAAGCTGCCCTCGACCATGTCCCTATAAGAAGTGTTCCTGAATTCACTTTAATCCGGGGTGTGTATTTTCAAAGAGGATGTGTACCAGAAGTTCGTCACACAATGTTTTCCTCACTTTATCGTCCCCAGTCTCTTTTGAGGAGAGTAGTGAGCTCACAAGCCTTACACAAAGCATGTGATAGTGCGAAAAACACACCAGATAGCCTTCGGAAGATTAAGAAGTCAAAGCATGACGATGTTTGTTCACTACTGGAACATGTCACTCTGCCAGAAGATACCACATTTCATGACACAATGACATATGGAAGTGATGTAGAGATGGAGTGATGATTTGATGATAGTGTTGTATGACAATCCATGAAGTGCATACTCGATTAGTCCATATTATAGTTGTATAGTTCAAAATAAAGTAATAGTTTTTTCATGGATACATATTATAGCATTGTAAAATGGAAAAACTCTAACATTAAGGATCAGAAGCTGTTAAGTCAAGTGACTTAAAGTTTCACCCATTTTAAATTAAAAGTTGTTAAGTCCTGATAATTAAGGATCCTGACACACATGCTACATATGTCAAACCGTGAGATTTATACCTCCAAACGGACCCATCACATAAAACTCTCTTATTTCTATTATTCATAGTTTGGTATTTAAAATTACTTTTCAAAACTTAGAGCAGAGTTCCCGCACAATTTTGAAATGGTAACCTAGCAACTTCCGCTTCTCACCCTTCATGTTTCCTCCCTTGTTAGTAACTGAGGCAACCACGTCGGATCGACATCGAGGTTCCCTGCTCATGTTGAGGACGTATGCAATTCTTCAACTCAGTTCCATAACTGGCACTTCAGCACACAATAATGAGTTTGTGATTACAGAAGTTTAATCGACTCACCCCGACAAATTTACTATCATCACCAACAATCGAGCATAGACAAGATGCAATCATGATAAAAACAAAATTAATTTTCTCCACAGACAAAGAAACCTCTTTAATTACTTGAAATTTTGGGTTTTCTTTGTGGGAGATATTCAAGCAAAATGCTAACCCTCAGAACAACTCGACTGGGCACATCTAGACCATATCTTGTGGGTAATGAATTAACTTTTTTTCTTCTTTCTTTGATTAATAGCCTGGTGGTGGCGTCTTCCCCCACTTTGCTAATTGCCATTTCCTTAATTAATTGAGCCGCCCTTCTTATCTATTCTTTAACCCAGGGCGACGTTAAAAGAGGAATTTCTGAATAGAATGACAATGACGCTGGCGAATAAACGCCTCTAAGGTCATTTTCTAAACAGTTACACAACTATTTACCATTCTTAGATCTGAAATGCAATATAAAATGACTGGAAAGTTTTGTTTTTTATAAAGAAAAATTGTAGCCAACGACGCTTAAAGAATTCGTTCATTTGTTTCATACTAATTGATACTTTCCATAACGACCTCCAATAATAGATATCAGAAGACGAATGTAATGATGTTCAAATGCATCCAGGCTCCAAGGAGCTTAGAGTTACCAGGCACTCATGTTTCAGGTTGAGGGAAAACCTCCAACCTTAAGACATATCGGACGATGAATGAAGTGATGTTCAAGTGAGTCCACGGTCCATAGAGCTTATCAGACATTATATTGGCAGTAAATTATTCAATAAATTACCAAAAAAGTTTATAAATATTACTCTATTACCTAAGTTTAAACATATATTAACTAATTTTCTTAAATCAAGAGTTTACTATGACGTGGAAGAATTTCTGAATGATAATGATGTTATAATTGGCATGCAGTAACTTTTTATCAATGTATTTGTATTAAAATCACATTTATGTATTGTTTTATCACTTTAAGTGTTATTACTTGTAACTGTATTGGTTGCCTTTATTTATTTTTAACTGTACTATAATCTTAAACAAGTTTTCAATTGTGTTTTCAATTGTGTATACTATTGTACTTGTTATAAAAAGCAATAAAATTGAAGAAAGTTACAATCTCAGCATAACAGAAGTCCTCCAAATTTAAGACATATCACACGATGAATGAACTGATGTTTAAATGAGTACAAGGTACATAGAGCTTAGAGCTACCAGACATTCATCTATCAGGATAAAGTAAAGCCTCCAAAGTTAAGTCATATGGGACAATGAATACAATGATGTTCAAATGAGTACAGGGTACATTGAGCTTAGAGCTATCATACATTCATCTTTCAGATTAAGGAAAACCTCTAACGTTAAGTCATATTGGACGATGAATGAAATGATGTTCAAATGAGTACAGGGTACATTGAGTTTAGAGCTATCATACATTCATCTTTCAGGATAAGAGAAAACCTCCAACGTTAAGTCATATCGGACGATGAATGAAATGATGTTCGAATGAGTACAGGATACATAGAGATTAGAGGTACCAGACATTTATGTTTCAGGTTCAGGAAAACCTCCAACGTTTAGTCATAATGAAAGAAGAATGAAATGATGTTCGAATGAGTACAGGATACATAGAGACTAGAGGTACCAGACATTTATGTTTCAGGTTGAGGAAATCCTCCAACGTTTAGTCATAATGAAAGAAGAATGAAATGATGTTTAAATGAGTACAAGGTACATAGAGCTTAGGGTTAACAGACATTCATCTTTCAGGTTAAGGAAAACCTCCAACGTTAAGTCATATTGGACGATGAATGAAATGATGTTCAAATGAGTACAGGGTATATAGAGCTTAGATTTAACAGACATTATCTTTCAGGATAAGGGAAACCCTCTAATACGTAGTCATATTGGACGGTGAATGAAATAATGTTCAAATGAGTACAGGATACATAGAGCTTCGAGTTAGGATGCCTGTATTTTTCACGATAAGGGAAATATCCGGAAAGAACGTTATCATCCGATAGGGAATCGCACTTTGGATCTCTTGAACGCAGGGTGAGTAGGCCACCTCTTAGGCTGAAGAAGCGGGTGAAGGTATATTGAGGTTTACTTTTTTGGCGACACTTGCACACTGTGTAAGCATACCACATATCATGGTGATATGACGTGTTACCTCACTGTTACAATTACGGACTTTTAATATTTGCTAAAGTAGAATTCAGTGAAACTTAAAACAAACATTTGCAGGAAAATATCCACACTGAACATGTTAGTGAAACTACCAACTTTAGTCAGGAATGGTTTGGGCTTTTCCCATGCCACAGTCATCTTGAGGGAATGAAAGCAAATTCATGGCGAGTTCTATTCCCCATTGAAATCAATTATATGACTTGATTACAGAAAGAAGAGTAAACAGCTGACGGCAAACAGTGCCGTAGTAGACTAAATCTCATGCTAATTTCATCTCCCGTCGTCCACTTGCAAGATGTAATTGAATCATTTACGATGAAAGGCCACAATCACATTAAAATTTAATTCCGTCACAACTAAGCCAGTCTAGCGCCTTCTAACAATCGAATTAAACTAGCCAATTATATCCTTCCAAACGCAATGCATTGTTGCATTTGTCTTCGACACCAAACTTCGGTTAAAATTTACAAACACTGTTAGGTTATTTATCTTACACTTGTTTTGGCTGTTGAAAGAGAAACAGCTTTAATTACATTATATGAAATGGTTGACAAACGTCAAAAAGTGAAGTTCTTCCGCGACATCTCAAGTAAATATGAAGAACATTGCAAAATGTATTGGTCAAAAGTCTTACCTATCAAGATAAACAGTTTTATGTCATAACATTTCCTAACATATCTTTAAATGCTTTAAAACACCTTTCAAACTCCACTCTGCTTGTGGGCTCAGGAGATAAAAAAAAAGAATAATGATGTGCTAAATAGCTCAGTGGCGCTTACGCGCAAACTCGGAACACACAGACACGTAGCTGTAGTTATTTGTCTATAGAGTGATTGTTGCCAGTGCAGTAAAACGGCAAACCTTATGTTTTATTGTTAATTCACCGCATGTATCAGTAATATGGTGTATGATTTAATGTTAAATAAACAATAAAAAGAATGGCATCAGAGTCTGCTACTAAAACTGGCTGTATTTGAGTAATCGAAACCTTTGAATTGACCGTAGAATTTGCGTTCTTCCAGGAAAAATGTCAAGAGGAAGGCCAGAGATTATAAAGACATTTAAGTAAAGCATGTCGCTATCATTTTGTATATATTTTATGTACTTATACTACAGGAACCTATATAATATTAACCTGGAAAAGCTTCGGAACTCGGGACTCCCACTACACATATAATCCTGAAGCAACCACCAATACTTAGGCATCACTTTCGCCATGCCACGCTTCTTTCTATCAAAGGAAATTTAATTACGTTACCTAGACAAACAGTTTTCAAATATCTGCCTATTACTTAAATTCTACTCAATACTCTTGTAACTACAATAAAATAATGTCTATCTTCAAGTAGACAGAGGAACAAGTGTTTGTACAAGAGTAGAGAAAGTCATGTATATAAAACATTTGAATATCACTTAAAGTCTACTGTACATCCTGATAACTACAATAAGATAATGTTTATCTCGAAGTAAATAGAGCAACAAGTGTTTGTACAAGAGTAAAGTCTTGTATATAAAACACTTGAATATCATTTAAAGTCTACTGTATTTCCTTGAAACTAAAATAAGATAATGTTTATCTCGAAGTAAATAGAGCAATAAGTGTTTGTACAAGAGTAAAGTCGTGTATATAAAACATTTGACTATCACTTAAAGTCTACTGTATTCCCTTGTAACTACAATAAGATAATGTGTATCTTGAAGTAAATAGAGCAATAAGTGTTTGTACAAGAGTAGAGGAAGTCATGTATATAAAACATTTGACTATCACTTAAAGTCTACTGTATTCCCTTGTAACTACAATAAGATAATGTGTATCTTGAAGTAAATAGAGCAATAAGTGTTTGTACAAGAGTAGAGGAAGTCATGTATATAAAACATTTGACTATCACTTAAACTCTACTGTATTCCCTTGTAACTACAATAAGATAATGTTTATTTTGAAGTAAATAGAGCAATAAGTGTTTGAACAGAAGTAAAGAAAGTCATGTATATAAAACATTTGAATGTCACTTAAAGTCTACTGTATTCCCTTGTAACTACAAAAAGATAATGTTTATCTTGAAGTAAATAGAGCAATAAGTGTTTGTACAAGAGTAGAGAAAGTCATTTATAAAAAACATTTGACTATCACTTAAAGTCTACTTTATTCCCTTGTAACTACAATAAGATAATGTTTATCTTGAAGTAGATAGAGCAATAAATGTTTGTAAAAGAGTAGAGGATCATGTATATAAAACATTTGAATATCACTTAAAGTGTACTGTATTCCCTTGTAACTACAATAAGATAATGTTTATCTTGAACGAGATAGATAAATAAGTGTTTGTGCAAAAGTAAAGGAAGACACAGGAAATTACAAAGGTATGATGTTTGTTTGGAGAAGTTTTTGGCCGGTACTGTACATACGTATTGAAACTGTCGGAACGGTCAGTTGTAATAAGTCGCCAGATGTTGTTTTATTTGCAACAGTTATCCCGCGGATGGCGAGGATATTATGCAAAAGCCGTTTAACTTAAACAAACCCCATTTTATCGATCGCCATTTAAAATGCATTGCTCGCTCCGCAGGTGGTCTCATTACCTCTCGCAGGTTTGCCAACATAATTGTTCACAGTGAGTGATGGACACTCAACTGCGGTATTTGCTCTTTTGGTTGGTGCCCCTGCCAATAACTTAATCACCTCCTGCACGTCAACCTCCATAAACGTTTTACGTGAACTACACGCTTAATGACCAATAAGAATACATCCCACTGCAGTAAACATTAATGCAAGGCAATCCCGTGGCGTAGGATGCAGTGGACTTTCATCGAAAGATTAATATCATATTAATTTTAAAATTTATACTACCACACTCTAGTGAATATGTATATAAAAAAAATAATGCCGAAACTTGGAGGTCTAAACTTTAAAATCTTTCTGGAAACGTAGAGTCAGACCGAAAAATTCAATGCCATAGCCGGGATTTGAACCAGGGATCTTCTGGTTTCCGTCCAGCCGCACTACCATTGTGCTACTATGGCCAACGTGCCGATATGACATTAAATTCTCCAACTGACTCGTATTTTCCCGGTAAACCACTAGGAGTTCTCATAAACACATGAGACAACTACCTTAATCACGACTTACTATGCTGTAAGTACTTTAAGGCCCGGGCTTTATAGTTCGAACCACTATTAGGTACAACTAACTCGTATTTTCCCGGTAAACCACTAGGAGTTCTCATAATCACATGAGACAACTACCTTAATGATGACTTACTATGCTGTAAATACTTTAAGGCCCGGGCTTTATAGTTCGGACCACTATTAGGTACAACTGACTCGTGTTTCTCCCAGTAAACCACTAGGAGTTCTCATAAACACATGAGACAACTACCTTAATGACGACTTACTATGCTGTAAGTACTTTAAGGCCCGGGCTTTATAGTTCGAACCACTATTAGGTACAACTAACTCGTATTTTCCCGGTAAACCACTAGGAGTTCTCATAAACACATGAGACAACTACCTTAATGGCGACTTACTATACTGTCAGTACTTTAAGGCCCGGGCTTTATAGTTCGGACCACTATTAGGTACAACTGACTCGTGTTTTTTCCGGTAAACCACTAGGAGTTCTCATAAACACATGAGACAACTACCTTAATGGCGACTTACTATGCTGTAAGTACTTTAAGGCCTGGGCTTTATAATTCGGACCACTATTAGGTACAACTGACTCGTGTTTGTTCCTGGTAAACCACTAGGAGTTCTCATAAACACATGAGACAACTACCTTAATGACGACTTACTGTACTGTCAGTACTTTAAGGCCTGGGCTGTATAGTTCGGACCACTATTAGGTCCAACTGACCCGTGTTTTTCCCGGTAAACCACTAGGAGTTCTCATAAACAAATGAGACAACTAACTTAATGGCGACTTACTATGCTGTAAGTACTTTAAGGCTCGGGCTTTATAGTTCGGACCACTATTAGGTACAACTAACTCGTATTTTCCCGGTAAACCACTTAGGAGTTCTCATAAACAAATGAGACAACTACCTTAATGGCGACTTACTACATGTAAGTACTTTAAGGCCCGGATTTTTTTATAGTAAACCATTATTAGGTTAATTAATGGAAATTAGTTGTTCTTTCACACTGGCCGTGTGTAGGCTAAATTGTGGAAACGTAGAGTCAGACTGAAAAATTCAATGCCATAGCCGGGATTTGAACCACGGATCTTCTGGTTTCCGTCCAGCCGCACTACCATTGTGCTACTATGGCCAACCTGCCGATATGACTATATATATATGGCTGGACGGAAACCAGAAGATCCGTGATTCAAATCCCGGCTATGGCATTGAATTTTTCAGTCTGACTCTACGTTTCCACAATTTAGCCTAGACACGACCAGTGTGAAAGAACAATTAATTTCCTTTAAAATCTTTCACGTAAAATCCTTAAATATAGAGTTTTAGGCAATGCATTAAATATTTCTAAGATCAATTTTTCCTCAGGTGTTAAAAATAATTCTGCCATAACCTGAACAACCCACAGTACAAAAATGCAACCACTTATCTGTATTCACCCTCCGGAATACTGGATGCAGAGTGCATGGTATGCAAAATATAACCCAAGTCGAGGAAAACACATTGTGAATGAATACAGGCCTCTAGAGATTGCATCCTTATAAATTTATAAGGTCACATGTTGAATATTTGAAAATTCTAATATATAACTAGTAAAATCCTAATAATCTTTACGAAATATCAGTTCACTTGATTCTTAAACACCAACAAAATGTCACATCTTATGATATGACTTAACGTTGAAAGTTTTCCCTTATCTTTGACCAGATGAATATCTGATAACTCTAAGCTCATAGACCCTGGACTTATTTGAACATCATTTGATTCATCATCCGGTACGTCAACATAGGGCGAGATTAATTAGAAAAAAGACCCCCTGAAACGAGGAATGGATGACGTAAATGAACCGTGGAGGTTGGAGAGATTCTGATATCTCTGGTTGGCCAAAGTAAATACGAATCTATTACTAGTGAATAGAATGATCGTACTCTACTCCAGCCAATGAATAAATGAATGTCCACCGATGTCAGTTTGAAGAATGTAGTGGGTACAAACCTTCTGGAAGTGCGACCTTGCCTAGGAATAGTTAATTGGTTAGTATTGTCGCAGTAAGAAGTATAATAGATTTGTTACACAGTGTTGTATGTCTGCCATTGTCCCCTAATTATTGTATAGTTGTGATATAACTCATTCAAGCTTAACTAATAATATATTTCATAGTCTGAGCAGGGAGATAGCAAGTGGCAAAGATACAGAGCAGACTCCGGTGGTTTGGGCTGGTCACCACCGAACGTCTTCAAATGACAAGTGTTTCACGAACTATTCGCAGAATGAGTTTCAATTAAGATGTAAATACTGAAAACATTGCACTTTAATCAAAATAAATAGTTATTTATGCTAAAATTAAGACTAACAAGGAACTAATAGATATATGCAAAGTTTAGTTTTGGGTGTTAAACTATTCATGTCCAGCATTTAATCATTTGGAAGTTAAATAGCAAAGGAATTAGCAAGTAGACTATATATCCCTGGGAGAAAGGAGTGAATTAATAGTATTGTCACCAAATTATTGGAAGGCACGACCAACTGACAACTGAGTGGGGGACAGCAGGCATTTAGGCCACGCCTGCCCATTTATCTCGTGCCACTAACTGAGGGAATCGTTAGGAAAGTGTCACAGGTCGCTGGCCGACTCTTTCCCCTCCCCTTGACGTCTGGAACAGTCGGGATATTTCATCTAACCCGGAACCTTATAGATTGGTCAGTTCATCTTATATAACCGACGCCGCGGGCTGGAGAAGAGTTTAGTTCTTTGCGAGCAGCCGTGAGGAGCGCCGTGCTAGCAAGCGGACTGGAAGACCACGTGTATCAAGAGTTGTACGTAATTGTGAGTGTGGAGTGGACCTGTGGCAGACGAACTGGTGAATTGTAATTGTGTGCGCTACGTAATTCTATGTAGTCGGCAAGTGTTCCAAATGTAATTCGGTGGAAATAAATAACATTTTGAGTTTGTGCAATTGGACTTTAAATGTCACGAGCCCACAAAGTCACAGTATATTAAGAATGATTAAACTATGGGAGGGCATCCATCTAATGTCAAAAGCTGAAACAGTCAAACATGACGAAGGGTGAGGTCAGATGCACGGAAAAGAAATTTGAGAAATGTGGTTAACCTCCCACGACCACGGAAATTTCCGAAAAAGCCAGTCTGCCATGAGGGTCGGCTAGGAGAATCTGACCTAAAAGCAACCTAATAGGGACCATATAGGCGAACTCCGGAGCTTCTTGCTCGGTAAAACACGCGCGCGCGCGCACACACACACACACACACACACACACACACACACACACACACACACACACACACACACACACACACACACACACACACAAGGATGGAGAGGCTTCGCTACAATCTCGATATCAAGTTTTGGGTGGAACGCTCTGCTACCGGTAGAGAAACCAATAAGAAGTAGTATTCCGGTAATTCCCGCTTCACGCTCATCTGGTTCTCAAGTGACCTTCTCGAAACTGCAAAGTTTCTGGCCGATAAATTAAATCGAGTGCTTCAGGTAAGAGTTCGATCAGTGGAAGTTTCTGCCCGGAATTTGTGGTCGCCCCAAGTTTCTGATGAGGCAAGGATTCTGGGAATTTCAATAATTAGTGATGGACACGGTCAAGCATTCCCTCCGGAGAGTTTCGTCATCGATTCTAAACAATTATTGCATTTCACAACAATTTTCAACTAAACAGCAGCAAAGGAATTTTATCGAACACCTCAAATTCATTTAAGTAAGGCTTTGGTATTTCAGGGAACTTAGGACAGAGATAGCTGAAATTTTTGAAAGAAAATTTCCATGCAGCATGCTTTCCCTGTTCTCCTAGAAACACTTGTTCATCTATTTACTTCAAGATAAACATTATCTTATTGTAGTTACAAGGGAATACAGTAGACTTTAAGTGATAGTCAAATGCTTTATTTATATGACTTTCTCTACTCTTGTACAAACACTTATTGCTCTATTTACTTCAAGACAAACATTATCTTATTGTAGTTACAAGGAAATACAGTAGACTTTAAGTGATAGTGAAATATTTTATATACATGACTTTCTCTACTCTTGTACAAACACTTATTGCTCTATTTACTTCAATATAAACATTATGTTATTGTAGTTACAAGGAAATACAGTAGACTTTAAGTGATAGTCAAATGCTTTATATCCATGACTTTCTCTACTCTTGTACAACCACTTATTGCTCTATTTACTTCAAGATAAACATTATCTTATTGTGGTTACAAGGGAATAGAATAGACTTTAAGTGATAGTGAAATATTTTATATACATGACTTTCTCTACTCTTGTACAAACACTTATTGCTCCACCTACTTCAAAATAAACATTATCTTGTTCCAGTTACAAGGGAATACAGCAGACATTATGTCATAGTCAAATGTTTTATATGCAAGACCTTCTCTACTCTTGTACAAACATTTACTGCTCTAGCTACTTCAAGATAAATTATATATTTGTAGTTACAAGGGTATACAATAGACTTTACATGATAGTTGAAAGTTTTATATAATGAAATTCTCTATTCTTGTACAAACACACTTATTGCTCTATTTATTTCAAGATAAACATTATCTTACTCTAGAAACCAGGGAATGCAGTAGAAATGAAGTGGAAGTCAAATGTTTTATACACATGACTTTCTGTACTCTTGTACAAACACTTATTGCTCTATATACTTACAGCTAAACATTATTCTGTAGTTACAAGGGAATACAGTAGACTTTAAGTAATAGTCAAATGTTTTATATGCATGAATTCCTCTACTCTTGTACAAACACTTATTGATCTATTTACTTCAAGATAAACATTATCTTATTGTTGTTACAAGGGAATACAGTAGACCTTAAGTGATAGTCAAATGTTTTATATACATGACTTTCTCTTTTATGGCCAAGAAATAAACAAGTGAATAACGACCTGCCAATGTATAAAAGAATAAGTGTTGAAAAACTGTGACAACTAATAAGAAAAATCTAGTAAATGGTTTACACAAAGAGTATGTATTTGACATAATTTGTGTGTTTAACGAGACACTTTATGTGGTAATATTTTGCCTATCTCATACATTTACCAACTGTATTACATATATTAAGGAAAAAGTGTCATTCAAAAGGTATATTCAGAAAGTTAAGATTTACATTGTATATCTCATCTTAAACTTGTTATAATTTAGTCAAAATCTTTAGTACTTTGAGGACATGTAGTTTTTGAAATAAAATTCATTAAGTCAGTTCTTAACAATGAGGGACTGTTTTCAATTTTCGAGTCACATCTTTGGTCTAGGTGACTTCGACAAACGTACATGAGTATTTACTGTTGTAGTTCTCAGCGTTGCAAAGACATGAACCAGTGCTTAATATTGTTTATTTACCTCCTTATCAATCTTGACGTACTATTACGTGTAGTATATTCACGCCACAGAACCATCTAGTGCACTTCGTTTATGAAGGAAGGCATGGTAAGGATTTTTACGCTAGAAAATATCTATGTGATTCCTCAGGTTCCGATCTCGTGTCCCCAGGAACTTGAAGATGGCAAGTTAGCCCTGAATGACAGAAACGGCATTTAATTATCTTACTGATTTTTAGTTGTAGCCTAAATATACATACAGTGAACTATTTTGAAACTGCGGTTTTGTTCCTAGGGGAACTGGGAGATGTATTTTTGGTGCAATGTGTACATAAACATTTTGTGTGGATTCTTAGCTAGGAGATAAAAGGTTGAAAAATAAAAGAGGAACAAACATGCGAGAGCCTAAAAATTATAACTAAGTATTCCCTACAACAATTTGAAGCAACTCCAGTAACTCAGTATGTCACTTTGTTGATGAAATTAGGTGGACAAATGAATGTTGCACAAGAAGCAGGGAACACTGCACATGGTTGCTATGGTGAAGTTAACAACTTGTTGGGGTGCCGAGAGGAAAGTGCTCAAACTACATTCTTACATTACGAAGTGTTTACATGCAAGTTTCAGGGTCCTGTACGTGTGGCGCGCGAACCACTGCGTCCTGTTAGTGGCGAATGAATCGGTCAGAGGTGGCACCGTAGCGGAAAATTATGTTTCAACCCTAGAAAAGCGGGAGTAACATTTGTAGTCGATAAAGCGACTTTCTCCCGCCATTAACTCTACCAACAGCCCCATTGACCCTCATTGAACGCTATCTGTTTCCTCATTGATGCAAGGGTAGTCTGAAAAGTTTCCAACCTAATAAAGACACAAGATATTTTTTCAGAATATTTTTCCCAACATAGTCTGCCTGTAACTCTTTCCCAGCGATGCTCGCACCTCTATAACCTGTCCAAATAATATTCGGCGTTTTTCTCTACAAGTTAATTGTTCACGTAGGTGATTCCCTTTTCATTTGACAAAAATCTCTGTCCTCCGAGCGCAATTTTCAGATAAGGGATCAAAAAGTAGTCGCTTTGGCCAGATCTGGTGAGTCAAGCAAATCAAACTTTAGTTAATGGATTTTCGCCATTGCAACCGCTAAGGTGTGAGACAGTGCGTTGCCTTGGTGAAACAGAATTTTCTTTTTCTGCAAATGTCGTTTTTCCGTAATTTCTGCTTTCAGCTTGTCAGGTAGTGTTGTGTAGTATATCCCTGTAAGGATTTTTCCCTTTTGAAGATAGTCAACTAAAATAACTCCATGACTACCCCCCTCCAAAAAACAGCCACAATCACCTTCCCAGAGAAAAAAAAAAAAAAAAAAAATAAAACAGCTTTTAACCTTTTGGAGCCGGTTCCTGCTTTGCAGTCCAAGGTTTGAACTGTATTTTTGTTTCGGGCGTGTAAGGGTATTCATCTACAGTAATTAATCGGTGCCTAAACTGCGCCAACAGAGCTCTGGTCATGTACAATTGAACACGGTTTTAGTCTAACGTGAGCAAACGTGGCGCTAAATGCGTTGACAGCTTTCCCTTGTCTAAATGTTGATTTAACATGTCATACACACGTTCTTGTGACATGTCCATAGCCCCTACTATTTTTTTCACTTTAATTCGGTGGTTGTTTAGCAACATTTGGTGAACTTCGGCGATACTTTCGTAGGTACTTGCAGTTTTTGGACGTCCGGAAAGTTCATCGTCTTCCAATCCCTTACGGCTGCGCTTAAATTCAGCTGTCCAAAATTTTACTGTGGTACATAATGGTGCAGGGTCAACATACACAAAATCCAACTCATCTTTGATTTGCGTAGGCATATTGCCTTTCAAAAACAATTACTTAATGACAGCTCGATACTAGATTTTGTCCATTTTCTTAAAAACACTCACATCAGCTCACTCAAACAACTGTTACATAACAACTGAGCATCCAAAATGGCTGAAACTTTGGTGAGTAACTGTCAACAAATGAACTACAAAATTCGCTAGCTTTTATTTACGAGTGCTGTCCACTTCATATTGAGGTCCGAAGCTTTTCATACCACCCTCGTCTACCAGAAGATATATCACTTTACGCTGTAATTGAAAATATGAAATTCAACTAAGATGAATGCAGGGAAAATCAAAGGCACTAGAAGTGTATAGAAAACAAATCCACGCTCCTTAAATGAATTTAAAAATAACATCCCTACAGATAATACTTAAAGTTTTCTGAGGAACTGAATAGTGCAGATGATAGAAGCCTCTAAACAACGAAGAATAGTAGTCTCAAATTCTACTTAGTTATATGCGTGACAATTTAAATTTCTGTCCTACTGGAGTTGCTATGAGGTGTAGAAATTAATTACTCGAGAAGAATTTTACTATGTTTTCAGCGGAATGTCATCCGCGCCATCGACAGAGCAGCCAGCATCTCCGACCGGCCGTACACCTCGGATATATTCAGATGTTATTTATTTACGTGGTTACTTATATGAGTGTAACTAAAAACTCGAACTTTGTAACCAAGTAAAATAAGCTAACAAAATTTACCAATTTCATATGCAATTTGGGTAAACAAATATTTATACAGCCCGCCTCAGTGGTGTTGCGCTAGCGTGTGTGTCTCGCCTTCAAGAGCTGCCGAATTCTAAACTCGGAAAGGATGATACCATTCTCCAATGTTTTCCCTTATCCTGAAAGAATGTCTGGTAACCCTTTACTCATTTAAACATCATTTCATTCATCGTCTGATATGACACAAGCTTTGCAGGTTTTCCCTTATGATGAAAGACGAATGTATGGTAAACCTAAGCTCTATATACCCTGTACTCATTTAAACATCATTTCATTCATCGTCCGATATGACATAAGCTTTGCAGATTTTCCCTTATCCTGAAAGACGAATGTCTGCTAGCTCTAAGCTCTATGTACCCTGTACTTATTTAAACATCATTCATCGCCCGATATGACTTAACGTTGGAGATCTTCTCTTATCCTGAAAGACGAATGTCTGTTAACTCTAAGCCCTATGTACCCTATACTCATTTAAACATCATTCATCGCCCGATATGACATAACATTTGCATATTTTCTCTTTTTCTGAAAGACGAATGTCTGGTAACTCTGACCTCTATGTACTCTGTATTTATTTGAACAGCATTTCAATTATCGTCCGATATAACTTAACGTTGAAGATTTTCTCTTAACCTGAAAGATGAATGTCTGGTGACCCTAAGCTCTATGTACCCTGAACTCATTTAAACATCATTCATCGTCCGATAAAAGTTGACGTTGCAGGTTTTCTGTTATCCTGAAAGATGAATGACTGGTAACTCTAAGCTCCATGTACAGTGGACTCAGTTGAACATCATTCATTCGTCGTCCGATATGACTTAACGTTAGAGGCTTTCTCTTATCCTGAAAGATGAATGTCTGGTACCTCTAAGCTCTATGGACCCTGTACTCATTTAAACATCATTTCATTCATCGTCCGATATGACTTAAAGCTGAAGAAATAAAATAAAAGAATAAGTATTTTTAAGGTTGCCATTTACAATCTGTGAATAAATATTTATTCTGAAAAAAAAAAATAAAAGAAGAGATTGAATAAAATCAGCACCACCCCTTTAAACTCGAGGTCATTACAAACGTCTGCTTGCACCTTCGCCCTTGCCTTAAGGGATGAATAAGAAAGGAATTTAGAGGACAATGAGGGAGCAAAGAAAGAGAAAGAAAAGACTTCATAAAACTTGAAGAGGCTAAGGAAAAAGTCCACTGTCGTCTTTAACGAAAATAGCTGGGAATTTTTTTTAACGAAAGTCGCGGCGGAGTCTCATATGAAAAATCGTACCAAAGCTTCGGGCATAATAAAAAGGGGATAGGAAAATTATGTTCAAGAAATGAAACTGGGGGAGAGAAGAGAAGCTGAGAGTGGCGGGAAAAAATTCCTGTAAACATATTTTCCACAGCATGCCTGAAAGAATCTTCACAGATTACAAAATCTCAAAGAGCTAATATTACACGGAGACACAGACTGCCATTATGTACACTTCCAGTAGCACAAGCTTAATTATTATTAAAGGTGTTGCCATTAAAATATACTTTGTTTAGCTGGCTAAACAAACAAAACAGTTGCGATCACGCAACCACCTCCGTGGCGGCGTCTTGGAACCGCATCTACGTTACGTTCAAATAGTCCCGGGTTGGAAACTCGGTCAGGGGGGAAAGAGAGCCCCCCTCGGTAGCCTAGATGGTAGCGTGTCTGCCTCACGTTCAAGAGGTCCCGAGTTTGAAATTCGGTCAGGGTGAGTTACCTGGATAAGGTTTTTGCCGTGGTTTTCCCTTATCCTTCAGGACGAATTTTGGGTAACTCTAAGCTCCATGGACCCTGGACTCATTTGAGCATCATTTCATCCAATTCATTCACTGTCCGATATGACAACGCTGGAGGACGTAAATTATAGAAAAGGGGGGGGGGAGATCCTTTTTCGGACTTTCCGCTAATTCTTTTGGATGAATGTCTGGTAACAATAAGCTCTATGGATCCTGTACTAATGTGATTGTCACTACCTTCATCGTCCGATATGACTTAACGTTGGAGGTTTACCTTTATCCTGAATGAAGAATGTCTGGTAACTCTAAGCTCTATACATCCTGTACTCATTTGAACATCATTTCATTCATCGTCCGATATGCCTTAATGTTTGAGGTTCTCCCTTATCCTGGCAGATGAATGTCAGGGAACTCTAAGCTCTATGTGTACAGTATAATTAATTAAATATTATTTCATTCATCATCCGAAATGACCAAACGCTGGAGGTTTTCCCCTATCCTGAAAGAGAAAACACTGAGCTCCATGTATCCTGTACTAATTTAAACATCATTACCTTCACCGGCCGATAGGACTTAACATTAGAGGTCAACCTTTATCATGAAAGATGAATGTCTGTAACTCTAAGCTCTATGTATCCTGTACTCATTTGAATATCATTTCATTAATTGTCCAAAATGACCTAGCGTTGGAGGTTTTCCCTTATTTTGAAAGGGGTACGTATAAGCTCTATGCATCCTGTATTCATTAATTGATCGTTTGTTATGACTTAACGTTGTAGGTTTTCCTCTCTCCTGAAAGATCACTATCTAGTAACTCTAAGCTCTATGTAGCCTGTACTCAATTGAATGTCATTACATGCATCGACCGAAATTACTTACCGTTGGAGGTTTTCCCTTGTCCCGAAAGTGGTAACCCTAAGCTCTATGTACCACATACTCACTTGAACATCATTTCTTTCACCACCCGATATGACAGGGAACTGGGAGGTCCATAGGTTAAAGAAATCCATTTTTTGTTGTTAATGTTAAAAAATTATACAATTCAATTAAACAATTATACAATTCTATGATATGAATATAACATAGGTTGTCAATTTAAACATGGCGGCGTAACGATACACCCACTACCTGATAATGGTATGATTTTTCATACTTTTGGTGCATGTTTCTCAGAAACTATAAAAGATATTAACACAAAATTTGTAGTGGTTATTCATCAATGTTCCTTGAACACATTTGGCTAACATTTATATTCATGTGATTTATAAAATGTATGAAAAAAATTTTCATTCCTTGAAATTATTATCCCTTTTTTACTCAAAACTGATTAATTTTTCATGTGCGTATTATAAACTATATGTGACTTTCATTAAGCCGATATTATAAAACTGTATCTTAGGTTATTTAGGATAAAACTTGTTGCATGTAGCTTTAAATTCTTACAAGTAAAATGCACTTTAAATATAGGGTGCAATATTTTTTTCAGGACACACGGTGTGATTTATTCCACTTTTGCATGGGTCTATTTGTACGTAATTTAAATATTATACAGTAGTTAAGTGCACACATCCTTATACAGTAATTATTTGGAATTTGAATGTCTGATAATGTTTAGTTTTCTATATTGTGACTTTGTGGGTTCGTGAAAGTAAAAGTCCAATTGAACAACTCAACAATGTTCTTTATTTCCACTGAATTACAGTCGGAACACTTGCCGATTCCACAGACTTACGTAATGCACACAATTACAATTCACCAGTTCGTCCGTTACAGTTCCACTGCACGCTCATAGTTACGTACACTCTTCCGATGCACGTACACAGTCTTCTCGTCCGTTCACTAGCACGACGCTCCTACGCTGCTCGTCAAGCACTGACTTCCTCCGGCCCGGTGCATCGCTCATATAAGATCAACTGGCCAATCTGGAAGGTCCCGGATTAGACGAAACACCCCGCAAGTTCGAGAACTCAGGGGGAGGAGAAAGAGACGGCAGAGTGGCCCGCGATCCCTTTCCTAATCATCCCTTCAGTTAGTGACAGGAGACAAATGGGTAGGTGCGGCCAGGACGCCCCACGCCCGACCCCACCGCCGGCCAGCCCCACAGGGAGCTCCGACGTCCGTGTGACAATATATTCATATTTTAATATTGATAAAATTTAGCCTTGTCTGAGTGAAAATAACCTCGCGGTGCCCTTAACGTTGAAGGTTTTACCTTATCCTGAGAGATAAATGTCTGGTAACTCTAAGCTCTATGCACCCTGTACTCATTTGAGCACAATTTCATTCATCGTCTGATATGGCTTAACGTTGGATGGTTTTCATTATCCTGAAAGAAGAATGCCTGGTAACTAAGCTCTATGTACGATGTACTCTGTTGAATATCATTTCATTCATCGTCTCATATGACTTAACGTTGGAGGTTTTCCCTTATCCTTAAAGATGAATGTCTGATAACTCTAAGCTCTGTGCACCCTCTGCTAAGATACATAGATAGATAGCTTTATTCACCTTAGGAATATACAATATTCATGGCTTCGTCAAATTTGTACCCATAAGAATAATACATTTCTTATGAGTAATACAATTATGAATAATACAATAGTAATTAAATAATACAATAGTAGTTGAATAATACAATAGTGATTAAAGTAATGCAGTAGTGATTAACAGAATAATAATACAAATAGTAATTAAGAATAATGCAACTTAGGTCACATAATAGTTTAATGTACTACATTTTTAAGAACTAGGCTGTAAGAGACATAATTTTTACCAAAAAAAATCAATATTTACTTTATTATTTAATTTTACTTCTTAGAAACTCATCTGTTGTCTGTGACCTTACTTTTAGTAGGATATTTTTTACAGCTTTTCTGAATATTACAAGTATCACCTCCGAAGTTGCACAGGTATTTATTCTCAAACATCATTTTAGGAAGCATTGATATGTTGATCATGTTTTAAGTATTCTTCCACTGAATAATAGCAACCTTCTCTTAAAAATGATTTTACAGTCAGTTTAAACCTTTTTTCCGATGTTATACTTTTAATGCCATCGGGTAGTTTGTTATATAATAATACTGATTTATGTTCGAAGCTATGTGTGAATAAAGTTGTATTGTGGCTTATAATGCGTACATCTGATTTACTTCTTGTATTATGTGTATGTATCTGCGAATTTGTTTCAAATTGAGCAAGTACAATTCTTGTCCTAACTAGAGCTTCATATATATACACACACAGGGTAATGGAAGTACTTTTAGTAGTTTAAAATATGGTTTACAGCTGGTGGTGAAAGGAATATTTACTATATAACGAATAGCCCTTTTCTGCAGTCTAAATATTTTTGATACATCTTTAGCATTTCCCCAGCTAAGTATACCATAAGACATTACAGAATGAAAATAAGAAAAATAAATAACTCTCAATACATTTGTGTTTACAGACTCCCTCATTGATTTAATAGCGAATGTTGTTTGTAGATCATTTAATTCCCCGTCCGATATGGCTTAACTTTGGAGAGTTTAAATTTTATAAAAAATCATAGAGTTTCTTTGATCTTTTGTCTGTAGGGGCATTTCTTTAACCATTATCATTCAATCGAAATAAAATTTAAATCGACTAAAGTTTTGCAAGCATTGTTTCCTTACAATTTAGTTGTACATAAGAGAATATGAGGAGCAGGAAGGTTAATAGAATCTTTAAAATTGACGCACCTTCTCCGAAGTAGGCGTCCTGATGTTTTTCCAGAATGTCCACCAAATTAAAAATTCCTTTACATATTGTTGCCGAGCGCATTGTCACGAGGAGGCGAGATCGAGGCACACAAAGAGCAGATAGTGCAGCGTGGAGATGTAAGCCTTGCCGAAACTGATGATGAGACACATACTTGAAGTTTCGATTTCTTCTTTGTTACAGAGCATTCCAGAAACGTCTAGAAATATGAGTAGGGGATATAAGGTAGCCGGACTCGCCAGGGAGAGAGTCGAGCATCGGAACTGTTATCGTGTGCCTGCAGCTGTTTTTTGAAAGGACACTCTTTGTTTGCGATTAACAACCTGTCGATTGTATTTGTTTATGTGACGTAATTATGCTACTATAAGGGTTGTCCAAAGTATATTTCCACGTATATAAAGAACATTTTTAATTTCTGCGAACTGGAGTTTAAATTTCACAAACCCACAAAGTCACAATATAAAAATTCTGATCCTATTAATGTTTATTAAAGACTATTATTCAAAAACCACATGTTTTACAAATGATTTTAACAATTTGAAGCAGGGATACTTTGAAGACCTTGGCAACAGTCGGTGGCAGGAAAGGTGAATCTGATTTCACTGTAAACAATGAAAGTGGGTGCCTAATTAAATTGTTTTTAATTTAGACAAGGGTTGTTATACTTTTGCTTCCAAAGTTTTCATTACGTGCCACCAAATTAAGGAGCACGTTGGCGCCTATATAATTAGAACCCTGAACTCGTATTTCTCCTCCGTTACGTCATTAAACTTTTACTATTACGTTTATACAAATTTAGAGGATTTTGTCGCCATTATTTTCCCACAGTTTAATTGAGTTACACATGCGTGGGGGTTCTGCAGCATCCCAGATACCAGATTGTCTGTGTAGAACGCGTGCATTTCTATGTTCGTAGGCTTTTGTGTATATGAGATGTGGAAAGTGGGTCTTCATGTCTCCGTGGTCTAGCGTTCCCGAAGTCCTGGGTTCAAAATCGTGGAGGTTGATGGAGGTTTTCAGACGTAAAAGGAAGGGAGGTAATACTGTGCCGGTAGTATTTTTCGCTTAATTCTCTTGAACTCTGAAATACCAGGTGTTCATTTCTATTCGATATTTCTCGCCCTCCGATTGAGCCAAAATGACGTCATAGTGGACTCTATCTTAAAATCATAGTGCCCTCTACGGAGAAGAAGCAGTAATTTTTGCGGAACAGTAAGCATATTACGGCACTCTGAGTGTGGTTGCCCTGGTAACTAGTAAAACCAGTTTACCCTCGATATTATAACTTTGTGGGTTCGTAAAACTAAAATTCCAATTTCCAGCAATTTAAAATGTTCTTTATTTCCGTGGAAATACACTCGGTTCAATCCGTACAAAAAGGAATTATGTCACATACACAGTCACAATCTTCCAAGTTCGATGACCACACAAAACAGCGTTCTGATTACATCACTTTACAACAGTTTACTCCTTTACAACTCTCTGTTTACGACTGACTCTTGCGAGTCGCCGCTTTCCTAAGGGAATGCAGCACCGTAATTGGCTAAATATATGAGAAAAATTAATTCTTTTGTTTTTGAGCTAATAAAATACTTTGAACCTTATAGTATCATAATCCAAATAAATTTATGGGTTTGAGGTATTTAAGTACCCTCACATGACAATTCTGTCTTTTGAGTTCGATTGAACGTACTAAATTAATACATTTGAAATTAGCGGGAAAAGCTTCTGGTGGAATTTTGTGTGTTGGTATGATGGTTGTTTCTTACAGTATGTGGTACCATGGAAAGAAAACACTGGCTACAAACAATGAAAGCATTTAGTATTGTTTATATTTTGTTTTTGTGTGAGTTTCTAACTTGGTCGTGATTTTCTTGTGTTTCTCGTTAAACTACATACCGTTTGTGTATAATTGATGAGGTTTAGTGTGTCATTTAACATTTATAAAAGTATTTTATACATCAAAACGTGCATATAACTGTTATATAGGTTATAGGTAAAACATTTCTTGAAACGACTGACCTTCTGTTGGCTGTGTACATAGGATCATCAATAGGCTAAACGATACATGGGAAGATATACCTAAACATAACACAACAATGGGAACATACTTGAGGCCTGGTGTGGTACGAAAACTAATGCCTGTGTAACAAAGGCTGGCATCAGATGAAATCCTAAGAACATGTACACTAGGAAAGACGCAAAATGCAAATGAAAGTTTACATAACATGATATGGCATCATTTCCCAGATTAAATATTTGTAAAGAAGAGACTTCAGGTTTCTGTGACATTAACCATCACTGAATTCAATTTTGGTTGTTCTGCCTCACTCAAGCTGCAGGCAGACATAATGGACACAGATTTCACCAGCATCTCTAAAAATTAGCCAAGGGAAGGACCAATTACGCTTACTTCATTCAGCAATTTCTGCGAAAGTAACTTCTAAAACATCCAGAAGGTAACTAAAATTGAAGAAAACTGCTGCAGAAGAGAGAAGCAAGAGGCAGGAGGGTTCAACTTATCTATCTGGAGGGTTTTAGTCTGCTTCCAGGCATATAGCTGAGAAGGAAAATATTTTGAAATTTAAAATTAGATTTACTCAGTTATAGGTTTTTCAACATTTTTTGCCATTCAAAATGTTCCACACGATGAAGTTTTGATTTAGTTCCTCTAAAATTTTCAACACATCATCTTATAAAGCAAACAAAGGTTTCTATCATATGATTTTTTAATATTCATTATATTTTTAAAAGTATTGAAATATAAAGTCTAATCTAAAATATAAAATATAAAAATCTAAAATATAAAGTTTAATCATGTTTTGGCTTTTTTGTTTGCTCCATATTCACTTTTTTATCCCTCTGGAACTAAAGGCAGCTTAAAAAAATTGATATGATAGATCTTTCCTTCACAATCTTCTAAATATTTTTATAAATAGGAAAATTAAAATATTGAAAATTTTCATCACGTGGAGCGTTTTGAATTTTGCGCAAATTTTGAATTTCGCAAATTAATTACTTAAAAACTACTGAAGATATAAAAATCAAATTTCAATTCTGTGTACAATATGCAGCAGAACTAAGTGGTAAAAATTTCAGCAATATTGGATAAAAATTTCTGGATTAGGGTTTTTCGGTGCTGCATGCCCTTAAATACTTGATTGAAAATTCGAGACGGTTCTGTAAAAATCACAGAATAAGCAAGACATCGGATGTTCTGTCACTAGTCGAAACCGAAACTTTCCAGAAGCGTAACCCTATCTGTGGCGGTCAGCCTTCTATCTCCTCGCTATCTCTATTTGCTGGCTCTTTGTGTACACAAGCCGCGCTATCGTAGATAATGGGTTCGCGACAATGTGAACACAGAGCACTGCGCCTTCATGTTTGATTTTTTTCTTTTTTGTAGCTTTCTGTCCTCCAAAGTTAAGTCATATTGGACGATGAATGGAATGGATGAAATGATTCTCAAATAAATACAGGGTCCTTAGAGCTTAGTTACCCGACATTCATCTTTTAGGATAAGGGAAAACCCCGGAGAAACCTTATCCAGGTAACTCACTCTGACCGAGATTCAAACTCGGGACCTCTTGAACTCGGCCTTTTAATTCTACGAACTCACAAAGTCACATCTGGTGTCAGGAATGGGATTGTAGAATTAAAAGGCCGAGTTGCAGAAATTAAAAATCTCTTTTACTTTCGTAGAGTTACACTGTTCAATTCTCACGTAGCAACATTACATCACATAATAACACAATCTTCCAAGATCGATGGCAATAACAAACCGTGACAGCTGATTGCATCAGCTCTCGTTACAAAATCACTCTTGTTATACAACTGTCTTTCCAACAAAACACTCTGTTCTCTGTTTACAACTCACTGTTTCACAACAACAATTAACTTTGCAAGCCGTCACGTCCTTAAATACCTAATTCGTAACTCTAGATTGTTCTACAATAAGCCAGAAGCCGAACAATCTCTATCAGTCCAGAAATTTGCGGAAGAATAAAGAAACCAAATATTCTATCACATTCTAGAAGCGTAACTTAATCTATGCCGGCAAGTCTTTACCTCAGTTATCTTGCTTGCCGGCGCTTGTTTACAATAGCCGCGCTATCATTAACTGCTTAGAAAGACTCATTATTACCATGAAAATTTATCCGTCGATTGTTTTCTTATTTGTGTCGAAACTTTTATGCCTGTTGCCGTGAAAATATATATCCTGATGATGGGAGAGATACACAGTACCGAAACGTCTATTTCTAATCGTCTTTTGGCCGCGCCGTGGCTCAGTGGTTAGACCGCTTGGCTCTCACCAAGGCGGCCCGGGTTCGATCCCAGGCGACCACAAAGTGAGATTTGTGGTGGACAACACGGCGCTGGGGCGGGTTTTCTCCAGGATCTCCGGTTTCCCCCGCCATCTCATTCCACCGCTGTTCCATCTTTATCTCGTGTAACATCAGTGTCATCGCCTGCGGTGCCGTATGTAGTAAAATCGGGCGTTCAACACTACACATAATCGTCTTTTCACCCGCCTTGCTTCCCGAAAAAAACATAAGGGCACTGGGAGGTTATTTTTACCCACACAAGTCTAATTTTTAGGAACATTAAAGTTTGAATATATAGAAAATTAAACGTTATCAGAAATTGAAATTCGGTATGATTACTGTACCAGGATGTGTGCATTTAACTACTGTATAATATTTAAATTAGGTTCATATAGGTCAATGCAAAAGGGGCATAAACCACGCCGTATGTCCTGAAGAAAATATTGCAACCTATATTTCAGTTGCACTATACTTGTAGGACTTTATAGCTACATGCACCAAGTTTTATCCTAAATAACCAAAGATACAGTTTTATAATATTGACTAAATGAAAATCACATATAGTTTATACTATGCACATGAAAAATTAATTAGTTTTGAGTAAGCAAAAGATAATATTGTGACTTTGTGGGTTCGTGAAATAAAAATCCAATTACACATACTCAAAATGTTCTTTATTTCCACTGACTTACAGTTGAACACTTGCCAATTACATAGAATTACGCAGTGCACACAATTACGGTTAACCAGTTCGTCCGTTACAGTTCCACTGCACGCTCACAATTACGTACACTCCTCTGATACACGTACACAGTCTTCTCGTCCGTACACTAGCACGGAGCTGCTTCGCTGCTCGCCAAGAACTGACTGATTCACACGCCACTGCAGTCCTTTTTATAGGAATATCGCTGTTTTCTCGAAGTCTCCCGTTTCAGTGAATCACCGTGAAGGTTTCAGACGGCAGGGGTATTGGGAAGGGGCGGCCAGTGATGTTTTTTTTTTTTTTACAGCCACCCCACGTTACCGCTATAAGACAAATGGATAGGCGTGGGCGAACGCCACCCGACTGGTCCCATCGCCAGCCGGCTCCACAGAAAGTCCCGACGTTCGGGTGACAATATTTTCAAAGATTGAATATTTCTTTTTATCCATTTTATAAATCATATGAATATAAATTTTAGTCGAATGTGTTCAAGGAACATTAACAAATAACCATTACAATCTCAGGAAGTGGGAGTATCATTGTGCCGCCATCTTTAAATTGACGAATTAAAGGACTTTAATGCCAGCTGACAACCTGTGTCTTATATATATCATTTTAAAGCTGAGGAATTATATAATTTCTTAACATTAAAAACAAAAAATTGATTTTTTGAAACCTATCGACCTCGCAGTGCCCTTAAGCATATTCGTCGACAGAAAAGCGTCGGAACTTATATGAGACAACACAGTGTAGGCGGCTTCCCTGTAGGTAGGAAGCATAAACAACACCCTCGCCGGGATTCAAACCAGCGGCGACAATAATGGCTGACCGCAGCCCCGTTCTTGAGATTCAACATGGGAGCGAAGTTCTGCTTCCACTCCATGATAACAGTTAAAACTTAATGGTCTACGTCCAGCGTAATAACGCACGCGTGTAATTTCGCTTATCCCCATCTAAAACTGGACAAATAACTTTTTTTTTCCTCCTCCTACTCCTTTGCAGGACGTCTGCCTTAATTCAGCAAATTGTGCTTTTACTGTCAACATCCATTCCTATTTTTTTCTCTCTCCTTCTCTTTCCCGCTAGCGACAGTCTGGCTTTAATTACTTATTATCTTCCCCTGGATTCTTTTGTTGCTCTTTTTTTGGTCTAAGTAGAATGTACATCAATCAGGTAACGCCAGACATTTCTGTCTGCTTGTTTTCCTGTTTTCTGTTTATCCCATTTCTGTTTTTGTGTGCAGATATTCCCAGCGTAAATTGAGATCCCGCATCTCTGCAGATTTTAATTTTCAAAACTCGTAGCATGCACATTAATTAATGTAGTTCCCGCCTCTGTGGCGTGGTGGTAGCACGTCTACCTCAGAGCCTCCACGTCCGAATCCCAGTCGGGATGAAAAGGCTTTATTCGGGGCTTTCCCTGATACTGAAACATACTTGTCAGGCAATTGTAGGGCCCATGGACACTGGGCTCATTTCCACATCATTTAATTCATCGTCTGATATGACTTAACGTTGAAGGTTTTCTATTATGCTTCAAATGAATACCTGATAATTTAGGCTCTATGCGACCTGTACTCATTTGAACATCACTTCATTCATCGTCCGATACGACAACCTTGGAGGCTTTCACTTATACTGAAAGATGAAAGTCCGATAACTCTAAGCTCTATGTACCCTGTACTCATTTGGACATCATTTCATTCTTCGTCTGATATGAGTTAACTTTGGAGGTTTCCCTTAGCCTGAAAGATGAATCTCTGGTAACTAAGCTCTATGTACCCTGTAGTCATTTGAACATCATCGTCCCATATAACTTAACGCTTCAGGTTTTCCCTTATCCTGAAAGATGAATATCTCGTAACTCTGAGCTTATATAACCTGCACTCACTCTAATATAATTTCATTCATAGTCCGATATGACCTAACGTTGGAGGTTTTTTCTTATTCTGAAGGATGAATGTCTGATAACTCTCAGCTCTGTGTACCCTGTATTAATTTGAACATCACTTCATTCATCCTCCGATATGACTTAAATTTGGAGGCTTTCTCTTATCCTGAAAGATGAGTGTTTGTTAACTCTAAGCTCTAAGTACGCTGAACTTATTTGAACAACATTTTATTCATCGTCCGATATGACTTAACGTTGGAGCTTTTCCCTTAACCCGAAAAATGAATGTCTGGTAACTCTAAGCTCTATGTACCCTGTATTCATTTAAACATTATTTCATTCATCGTCCGATGTAACTTAACGTTGGAGGATTACTCTTATCCTGAAAGATGAATGTTAAATCTAACCACCATGTACCCTTTACTCATTTGAACATCATTTCATTCTTCGTCGGATATGACTTATCGTTGAAGGCTTTGCCTTATTTGAAGAATGAATGTATGGTAACTCTGAGCTCTATGTACCATTTACAAATTTGAAGATCATCTCATACATCGTCCGATATGACTTAACGTTGGTGGTTTCCTCTTATCCTGAAAGATGAATGTCTGGTAGCTCTAAGCTCTATGTACCCTGTACTCATTTAAACATCATTTCATTAATCGTCCGATATGACTTAAATTTGGAGGTTTCCTCTTATCCTGAAAGATGAATGTCTGGTAACTCTAAGCTCTTTGTACCCTGTACTTATTTGAACTTCATTTCATGCATCGTCTGATATGACTTAACGTTGTAGGTTTTCCCTTATCTTGAAAGATGAATGTATGGTAACTCTAAGCTCTATGTACCCTGTAGTAATTTGAACATCATTTTATTGAACTTCCGATATGGCTTACCGTTGGAGGTTTTCCCTTATCCTGAAAGGTGTATGTCTGATAACTCTAAGCAAGTCTAACTCAATTGTAGACTCTGTCGACAAATAAGGTGATATATATTTTTGGTCTTTTACCAGACTTATCAAACGACCCTCGCATTCCTTAATATATTTAATTACATATACTTTCACTTTTTCATATAGAAGTCGTTATTCTTTCTTTTATCTCATGGACATAAAAATGAATGTAGTTTCACGCCGTCACAGAGCAACAAGCTTTAAAACATTTGACTATCACTTGAATACTACGGTATTCCCGTTTTCCCTTGTAATTACAAGAAAATTAACAGTTAGGTAATATATATCCCGAGTATTAGGTTAAGATAAACTATTCTAAGCTTGTGTTGAAATTTCATCACGAAAGGGTTTTAAGCAAACGTAATTTCAACGCGAACTTACAACCAAAGCAGATATTCTCCCTCTACTTGCTTCTCCATCTCTCTTCTCTCAGAAAACCTCAATGTGGTTCGCAGGTCTTTTCAAATATTTTTCTTTGCAGCGCATAACGGCGGGTTCCTTATCTTAATTTTCGCCTACGTGTGTCCACAGGAGAAAACATGCTATCAGCGGGGAAACATGTTTGTTTTTGCAAGGTTGGTAGCGGCGGCTTAGCTTTTCATGCACTAGTGGCGCGCAACTAATGGTTGTGGTACCTTTTATTTCCCTTGCGGTGAGTAAACATTGCATGTTGTGTTTGTTTTTACCTCGCGATGATAGCACGGGCGGACTTGATTAGGGTTAAAAAGAAGGCGAGCAAATGGACAGTCACGTGTACAGTGCTTTAACGTCCCCAACGCGGCATTGTCAGGTTTAGTTGAACTGTGCTTCGAGCGCGGTGGCTCAAGTTGTAACATAAAATCCCCGCATTCAGAAGCGAGGGGAAACTCTCCGTGCCCTCGACTCCGCATGGGTAGAGTTTGAATCTAGGGTCCTTGCCCTCTACGATCGTCTCTCCTTAGTTCCGACCACCCTCCAGGAAGAACCAGCTATTTATAGCTACTCTCTCATAAGTTATGTCATTTTTAAGAAAATCAGTTATTTGAAATGAATTCAGAATTTCTTTATTTTTTTTTATTTATCCAGATTTATGAACCCTATTTTACACAGTGGTATATTAGGGTTAGAGTTGATACATAAAAGTACACAATTTTAACAAAAATATTTTAAATACTAGAAGGAAGAAAATATGTTTTGATCTAATGCATATTAATTTAAACTATTTCAGACGTTTAAACACTGAGTTTATAAACATCATGAAGTACTTATACTGTTGTGGCTTCATTAGCAAAGACGTGAGCGGAGCAGAAAATTCAGTTCCTAGAGAGTCTAGCTTGAATATTAATTCTTGTCTTTCTCTCCAGAAAATTGGACAGCAGAAAAGGAGATGAACTACAGTTTGAAATTCTTCACCACACATGCACTTGGGGTTAGATGTTAAGTAAAAACGTGATAAGTATTCACCAAATTTACCATGTCCACTTAAAAATTGTGTCAAAACAAAATTTGGTACAAGAGTTTCACATTTTCCTCTGTCATATACACTAGGGAAAAATAATGTTTTTGTTAAACTTCCATTTGGAGTTGTTAGCCATTGTTGGTTCCATTCTTCAAGAATATGTTGATGTATTATTCTCCTTACAGTAGAAATAGGACATAAAGAGTATGTCACAGGAAAATTGGATTCTGCAGCCTTCTTAGCCAAGCAATCAGCTCTCTCGTTACCTAAAATTCCACTGTGCCCTTTAAGCCATCCCATGCAAATATATCCTGGATGGTTTTGCAGCAAGGTTCTGATTTCATGTGCTTATGAATTTAAGTTGTATTTATCATTAATAGCGAGTAGAGCTGATTGTGAATCACTAAGAATACAGGCACTGTTCCCATTAACAGTACATCATTTTATAGCTTCTTTAATTGCTAAGAGCTCCGACTGGAATACAGAACATTCAGGTGACAATTTTAACATGGAGTGAGTTAGTTCCGTTTGGTTTTCGTAAAAAACAAAAGCACATCCTACTGCAGATATATTATCTTCAAATTGGTAACACGAACCATCTGTATATATGTAATAATCATGAAAATTACATATTTCCTTTACACAGGTTACAAAACTTGATGGGTGATTAGATTCTATGGGCTCGAGGCATCGGTCAAAGAGGTTTATTATTCCACAATGCTAGCAGTTGTCTAGTTTTTATGCGAAGAATTCGGTAACATCCCTTGTACTCTTTTAAAGTCGTGAAAATTTCTTCCACGTATAAACAGGACCATGGAGTGTTTAATACTGGAAGACAGACGAGGAACCATTCAAATAATTATGAATGAGACACATCTTAATAATGGTAGTCTGTGGACGAACTGCACATATTTAAGGTGTCTGCACGAAGGATATCACGTTTGCTAGCCCCATTCCAAAAGCAAACATGGCGTGACCTTTCAAGACAGATGATGATGATGATGATGATGATGATGATGATGATGATGATGATGATGATGATGATGATGATGATGATGAGAATAGGGGCGCTCAACTACGGCGGTCACCAGCGCCCTTTAAAAACAAGTCATGGCAAAAGCCAGATATAAAAATAAACCTATTAAAACTGCACATACACACATATATATTTAAAAAAAATTAAAACTTTCTGAAAATTTCCTTCACTAAATCCTAAAGTCTAATTTGGAGAAGAATCTAAATACCTTCTCCACTACTGCGTTATCGTCCGCTAGCATTTCTGCAATGCTGGCCGGCAGCTGCAGAGACGTCCTGAGGTCTGCTAGGTGAAAACACTCTAGCAGCACGTGTCGTACAGACAACGCTTCATTGCAAAACGGACATAGTGGAGCAGGCTCCTTTTTAAAAAGAAAACTATGAGTAAAAAAGCAGTGCCCAATACGCAACCGAGCCAAACTCACCTCCTCGCGACGAGATGGCCGACAGGAGGTAACCCAGGGAATCGGAAGTTCTTTGACAGATCTAAGTTTATTATTGCGGAGAGCGGACCACTCTTCCTGCCGTCAGGTTTGCACAGCTCTCCGCAATACGGCCCTAAAATCTTCCGATGTCACAGATGGTACTCGAACCCTGGGCTTCATGGTAGCCGTCTTGGCTGCCGAATCCGCCATTTCATTTCCCCGCAAGCCTACGTGACGAGGGATCCATGCACACACCACGCTAACGATAGAAGCGTGTAAAACGTGGAGGGCATCCTGTATACGCTGCACAATGGGATGTTAGTTGTACAGCTGCCGTAGGCTTTGAAGTGCACTGAGGGAATCACTCAGCATTAAGCAGTCCCCCAACTTTCGTCGACGTACGTGTAAAATGGCCCGGGATATTGCATAGAGCTCTGCAGTAAAATTGGAAGTGCTAGTGTGGAATCCAAATATATACGGTTCGGTTCCACACACGAAAGCACAACCAACACCATTTGAGTTCTTGGAGCCATCAGTATAAATTACAAAATGGTCCTCATATCGCGATAATTTCAAGACAGAGGTTCATTCTGTTGGAAGAGAATGAAGATTATTTTTTGATCGTCTAGTAACCAAGGTTGAAGCCTGGATATATCAGTATGATCCAGAGACAAAAGCCATGAGCATGGAATGGATACATGCCGGTTACGTCTTCCCAAAAAGGCAAGGGTGCAAAGGTCAACTGGTGAGGTCAACCTTTCAGTTTCCTGGGTCTGTCGTGGAGTCATCCACACTGATTATCCTGCCAAGGGTCGAACCATCATTGGCAGATCTACTGCAAACTCATGGAAAAGCTACGAGCAGCTCTGATTAAGAAACGAAGCGGTATACTCTCCAAAGTTGTTCGTCTTCTGTCTGACAATGCACCAGCTCATTCATCTCAAGTTGCAGTTGACAAAACAAGGGAATGTGGCTTTAGGACCCTACAGCATACGCCCCTTTTTGATGCACGCCTCGGTAGCGTGGTGGTAGCGTACCTGTCTCAGGTTCAAGAAGTCCCGAGTTCGAATCTCGGTCTAGGTAAGTTACCTAGATAAGGTTTCTTCCGGGGTTTTCCCTTATCATAAAAGACGAATATCGGATAGCTCTAGGTTCATTTGAGCATCATTTCATCCATTCCATTCATCTTCCGATATGACTTAACGTTGGAGGACGTAAATTAAAAAAACGCCTTATTCGCCCGATCTCGCACCAAGTGACTTTTTCTTGTTCCCAGAGATGTAGAATCCGTTACGTTTTCGTTGATTTGACAACACAAATGAGGTCATTAATGAAGTGGAAGATTGGTTTAAAGCGAATTCTGGCCACGCCGTGGCTCAGTGGTTAGACCGCTTGGCTCCCACCAAGGCGGTTTGGGTTCGATCCCAGGCGAACGCAAAGTGAAATTTGTGGTGGACAACACGGCGTTGGGGTGGGTTTTCTGCGGGATCTCCGGTTTCCCCCGTTATCTCATTCCACAGGTGCTCCATCTTCATGTCATGTATCATCAGTGTCACCTCCTGCGGTGCCGTATGTAGTAAAAGCGGGCGTTAAACACTACACATAAAGCGAATTCTGCAGACTTCTGCAATCAAGATATTCGGAAGGCCAAGAAACGCTAGGGAAAATGTGTAAATCTGGCTTATGAGTACGTAGAGAAGAACTAGCAAGCACATTACAACAAAAACTATCTATCACATTTTTAAAGGGTGATAAATTATATTCTAAAAACATCTACATGAAAGTTTCAAGTCCGGAGGGGAAAAAAGTGGAAGAAAGAGTTGTCATTAACAAAAAAAGTTGCAGTCATACTGAGGTGAAAATATGTTGATATCTTACAGTGTTTCTAACAAAATATTGTGTCACAAAACTAACAAAAAGGTTACAAGCATTGCCCCATACTTTTTACTCACCCTGCATCGCAGAACTAGCAGATTATTGTGTAATTAATCTATAAACTCCATCATTTCAGTGATGACAACAACCTAAAAGTGAAGTAAGTTGGTTCAAATTTATAACCCAACGTACAGATCTTGTGAACCATTGCACTTTATCCTCATATTTTTTAGATCGCGCTGTAAGAGCACCTAATTCAAAGCGCTGAATAAAATGTGGAAATACTTAAGTCAGTGTGCATTTTCCTGAAACGATAAAACATTGCATAAAGGAGATAACATATTACGGGCACATATTCTGCTAACAATGCGCACTAATAAATTACGTTACAACGCTATATCCGCTGCTATTTGTAGACTCATATTTTTCTATAAATTCCGCGCACGGGAAAGAAAGGAAGTCGACACAACAAAAGAAAGGCGTTAAACAAAGGGCGTATGGCAATCTCACCTAATGCAACCTGACAGCATGGAGTAATAGTAACAAACGAAAAAAACCGTGACACGGAAAAATTACCAAGCAGAAATGTTTTTCTTTCGCTGTTCGTTTTATTAGTTCATATCAGGGAATGTCAGAAACCTCGAGAACCTTTAAAGAGCTTTGTTTACGCCACTGAAGTTTTCGAACTCTCGAGAAGCAAACAAAAAAGGACACGACAAAGTGTCCCAGGAACTGGCCACGTGATTAATGTCTCTCGTGACGTTATGTGCGTGTTTTGAAGATGTAATATACGACCGAGATACTAACACAATCTTGTACCACTATCACACGTGTTTAACTATCGCCCAAACCACCACATACCCAATACTGGCCACATCTCTACGCTATTTACTTTTAAATAATTATAATATTGCTGACATTCAGTTCTTTTAACTTGATTATACTTCCTTCATACCCCTTCTCCTATTATTTCATCCCTGAATGAACCTGAACTTTCGCTTTTAAAGTCTTAGTATAATAAAATTTCAAAATCACCAATAGATACTTCATTAGCTCTGTACAGCATTCTGGAGAATTTAAGCTTAAACTACTTTCAATTTAATATCTTCAGCACTTTTCTTTATTCAAAACTCCCTTTGGGCTGCAGTTCAAAATGTACTTCCTTAAGATTCTCAGGACATATTTAAAATACTTAAAAAATACTTTTGTACAAACCATTCCTACAAACACTTGTTACTCTATCTACTTCAAGAAAAACATTATCTTATTGTAGTTACAAGGGAATAAAGTAGACTTTAATTAATAGTCAAATGTTTTATATACATGACTTTCTCTACTCTTGTACAAACACTTATTGCTCTATCTACTTCAAGAAAAACATCATCTTAATGTAGTTACAAGGGAATAGAGTACACTTTAAGTGATAGTCAAATGCTTTATATACATGACTTTCGCTACTCTTGTACAAACACTTATTGCTCTATCTACTTCAAGATAAACGTTATCTTATTGTAGTTACAAGGGAATACAGTAGACTTTAAGTGATCGTCAAATGTTTATACACATGCCTCACTCTACTTTTGTACAAACACTTATTGCTCTATCTACTTCAAGATATACATTATCTTATTGTAGTTACAAGGGAATATAGTAGACTTTAAGTGATAGTCAAATGTTTTATATACATGACTTTCTCAACTCTTGTACAAACACTTATTGCTCTATCTACTTCAAGATAAACATTATCTTATTGTAGTTACAAGGGAATACAGTAGACTTTAAGTGATAGTCAAATGTTTTATATACATGACTTTCTCAACTCTTGTACAAACACTTATTGCTCTATCTACTTCAAGATAAACATTATCTTATTGTAGTTACAAGGGAATACAGTAGACTTTAAGTGATAGTCAAATGTTTTATATAGATGACTTTCTCTACTATTGTACAAACACTTATTGCTCTATCTTCTTCAAGATAAACATTATCTTATTGCAGTTACAAGGGACGTAAGTGATAGTCAAATGCTTTAAAGCAGTTTGTCTAGGTGACGACTTTGTAGTTACATTCCCTTTGTATGTCTATGGGATAAAAAGGATAATAACGTAAAAACTAGAAGCATGTAAAAAAAACCACGCCAATAACAAGGCTTATTATCGAAATTTTTAACAACACAAACAAAAAATGCTATGGTTTATGAGGATACACATTTTTTGTAGAACTATTTTATCAATTTTTTAAGGTTTTTTAGTTGCACATCAGCCTTCCAGAATGAACAAGTGCTGTTATAATGTTTCAATGGGGGCGCCGGGGTAGCGCGGTGGTTTCGTTCGCGACTCCCGTTCTAAGGGTCCCGAGTTCGATTCCCGGCTCTGGGGTTGGCGATTTTAAGTCGGCCCTATCCACGCCTTCACCTCTGTCTAGCACACGTGAAGTACCCCCTATGCCCAACGTGGTTCGGAGTCCACGGTAAAAACTGTAGGTCCTCTCACCTCACCGCCATCTTCACTATCACCCTATCATCGGAGGTAATGGACACCGCCCTCTGGGTGCCTCCACCTGAGAAATGGGTCCGGTCATCACTTGGTGGGGTGAGGTTACCCCGAAGGCCAAGGTTGCCATGTGGGGAGTGTTAGTAACTAACTAACTAACTGTTTCAATGGTTAAGAATAGCTGGACGGGGTCTAGAAGAATTGTGGTTCAAGTATCGGCTGTGGCAATAAAACTTCCAATTTGACTCTACCTTTCTGTACTCCGTTCTACACAAGGCTATGTACGGTGCTCATTTTTATTTGTTATTTTACCGCGCAAAATTTGACGTTTTCAATATCTTCGCTGATGTAGCAAGTATATATACGATTCCCCTAGCGTCTTGCAATTGTATTTGATGTGCTGAGAGTAGCTTTGAGGTCTCCCTCTACCGCTCTATTATGTCTCTTATACATAAAGTAAATGGTAGAAAAGCGCAAAACTCTATCTCATTTATTGTTAATTCAACTTAGGATTCATGAAAAGATCAAGTTATAATAAATGTTTAACAAAGAGAAGCCATATTTTTATTAGTGAAACGTTTTCTAGCCCAAGATATACTTATATTGACTGTGTTCTCACTCTGTGAATTCTAAATTTATTTACATCGGTTTGCGTAATGGAAACGCTACATTTTCTGCATGAGATCACGCGGACTTGGAGTTTCTTTTCACAGTTCATAAACTGCCTTGGCATTACAAATTCATGGTTCGCATGAATAATAAACGCGGCGAGGGTAAACACGCCAGCTCACTTTAATTTGGGCGTATTTTTACTAAAGCTGGCCGTACCTCCTTGTCCAGCGAGACTAAGTACTTATTAGCATTCGGGATCATCAGCTTACGCTGGACAAATATTGTAAATAATACCAAACATGCCTCCCAGGAACAACCTTCTTAAATGTTTACTTTGCTACAGTACGTTAAGAAAAATAGTTCGAAATGTGTACAGTATAAGTATAGCAATAGTTCATTTACTTCTCTATTCTTGTACAAACACTTATTGCTCTACTTACTTCAAGATAAACATTATCTTATTGTAGTTACAAGGGAATACAGTAGACTTTAAGTGATAGCCAAATATTTTATATACATGACTTTCTCTACTCTTGTACAAACACTTATTGCTCTATCTACTTCAAGATAAACATTATCTTATTGCAGTTACAAGGGAATACAGTAGACTTTAAGTGATAGTCAAATATTTTATATACAGGACTTTCTCTACTCTTGTATAAACACTTACTGCTCTATCTACTTCAAGATAAACATTGTCTTACTGTAGTTATAAGGGAGTAGAATTGACTTTAAGTGATAGTCAGACGTTTTACATACATGGCTTTCTGTACTCTAGCAAAAGCAATTATTGCCGTATCTATTTCAAGATAAATATTATATAACTGTAGTTACTAGAGAATACAGTAGACCTTAAATGATAGTCAAATGTTTTGAAATTGTTTATTTGGGTGATGTCCAGTGGAGAAAAACATAAGGCTGGAAAATTCAAAGATATAACAAGGAATATCTTGGAAATGGAGTAGTATAAAAATGGAAAGATGTATTTAACATAAATTTGTGTTCTAGTTAAATGCGCATTTCTTCGGTAGTAATATCTTGTCTATCTGTTACAAAGGCCATTAAGAATCAAAAGGGCTTCTGAAGGCTTTCGCGGAAGATTCAGATGTACGTTTTTAACTTGTTTTAGCAATATTTGCTGGCTCTTTTAGAAATACCGAAATGTTTAGCAAAATTCCAATTACGGATAAGTTTAAAATGGAAATATTTTGTTTTTTAAAACTGAAATTCTTAATATGTGTTTGCTTAAATGCCAATTTTGCTATTCAATCGAATATTATTATTTAATTTCGGACTACAGACACACATATGACCTTGGGTTTGGGATTTCATTACGGGGGAATTCGGTACGTAGGTCATTATACTGGGCACATTGTTCCTATGCCCCCAAGTGGGGACAACCCCGGGAGGAAAGATGAGGAGGAGCAGACAGAGGGCGGCCAAACGAAGGAGCCACGACAGTACAGAGGGCAGGCTACCTACAGTTTACGGGATAGACACTTCCCCCGTCAGGCCAGGACAGCGAACTTGCTCCCCTACAGCGGGACGGCAAAGAGCACAGCCGGCGAGCCCTAATTGCCCCAAGGCAGGCGTTCCGAGCCCCACAGATCTCTGGCTGGCACATATGACCTTTGTGTAATAAACTATTTTGGTTTTACCCCGCTCATTGCTTTCGTTTTAAGACTGAGTCTGTTCCAAATATAATTTTGGGGTGAATTACGATATCAAAAGTTGCCATTTCGAATAACCAGTTATTTAGTAAAATATGAAAAGTAAGAATATATTTGGAGCGTAGCAAATAGGGACGTTAGGGGGTTGAGCGTCGCTCCCATACTGTAATCACTTGCCTGTTGACGTTCTTTGGCATAAAGAGAGATTTCATTACGTGTGATGTAAACGGAGTCAGTTTGTTTGCGTTGGAAACACAACAAGAACTGCAGTTTGCCTTATCCTAATTAATTCAACCAGCACTGGTGAAAGTGTACGACTGTCGATAAACAATTCGGCGTTGTACAAACAAATATCTTGCACAAATATATACAATTGTGGGAATTGCATTTTGGGGGGGCCGTTTCGCCGTTGTCTGTTTTGTTTACCGAGCGTGCAGCGCTGAAAGCCTGTCTCTTGTTGCAAGAAATATCTCGCTCTGGGGATGCAGTTTTTAAAATAATAATTTGAGATGACAAATTGGGGTTATGCACAAGATACTGGCACCAACAAATGAGCCCAGCCTGCCTGGCGCCGGAATTTGGCCTGACCTACAACCAGCACAGATCAATAAGTCCTTATTCATTCACAAAAATAACACTCTCCGGCAAAAATTTGTCACGTTTGCAGTAAAACCATTTTCACGTCCATAACCATCTGCTTCTATCCTCCATCTACTTAGAGATAAACATTATTAAGTCACGAGAGAATACGTGACTTACGTCAATTGTTTTAAGTATGGCGACTGTCTATGGAATTACATTCTCTTTGTATTTCCCTGAAATAATAGTAAATAACTCATTTTTATGTTCAATAGGTATGAGTTTTACGAGGGTTTGCTGAGAAGCCTCGCTGCTCACAATTACAAAAAAGATATATAAAATTATTTTATTCTTTTTCTGCCTCACGTTCAAGAGTTCCCGAGTCCAATCTCGATCAGGCTGAGTTACTTGGACAAGGGTTTTTTCTGAGGTTTCCCTTATCCTTTAAAATGAATGTCGGGTAGCTCTAAGCTCCATGGACCCTGTACTCATTTGAGCATCATTTCACCCAATTCATTCACCGTCCGATATGACTTAACAACAACAAACATCTTTATTTCTGAACGTAATCTCCAGAAGTGCTAATACATTTGTCATATCTGTCTCCTAATGTAATTAAACAATCTCTGTAGTGCATTTTTATCATGGACGGCGTCCTCAATGACCTCGTTGCTGTGAAATCTTCGTACTGCAAGCAAATTTTTGAGGTTTGGGAACATGTGAGTCACTGGGTTTTTATTTATTTAGGTGTAGAGGTTCAACTCCATTAGTCATGGACCCGTAGGACCAAGGAGCCTTCTTCTACCCGGGAGCGATGGAAAACTCCGGAGGTCTTTCCATGGGGCAATATATTGAGTCTAAAACGCCCCCCCCCCCCATCGACAACAACGTCAAGACAGGTGGAAGTGGTTACACCAATTACGCGCGTCAACCACGCAGGGTAGACTACCGAATAACCTCGGTGGGGTCGCCTGGTGATCTAGCACACCTTCTACTAGCTCTGCAGGTTAGTACACGGGACCTGTGAGGCAATCCTCTACCCCCTTCAGGCGGCCATACCCTGACCGGAGATATCCAATTGCCCGTGGGTGTCGGGAACATACTACCCCCTCAAGTGCAACCCAATCCTACAACTCCCCGGCGGGAGCGCCTCGGCCCTTCGGCCCGAGGTTCCTCTAGTAACGTCAGAGGTACCACGAGTGCTAAGCGTCCGCAGCGACCGCACCACGGCAGCTGAAGGGGACAGATCCCCTCCCCTACGGGAATAGAGTGGGTGTTCAAGAAAATCCAACTTTAATTCGCACATTCTTCCCATTGCAATGATTAAATGGTGGACCGGATCACTGTTGTGGAGAAACAAGGTATATGTCTTTGGCAAATGAGGTCTTCTTCCTTTCACATCATCACTCAAATGTTGCAGTAAACTTGCAGTCAATTTTGGAGTTGGTTCACTTGTCGCATTCCACTGTTTTCACTGTGATTTGTTTTCCCGAGTGTAGTGATGTATCCAAGTTTCTTCCATTCGAATAAGCCATCTCAAAAATTCAAGGGAATTTTACGGTAGAGCTCCAATTTCTTAACAGAAACAGTTTTTCTTTGTAACTTTTAATCTAGTCTCAATAAACGCGGCACCCATCTTGCAGAGCCCTTGTGAAAGTCCCAAAAATTACTTAAAATAACATATGCATGCTTTGTGACATGTGTACAACATCTGCTATCTCAAATAACTTTACTCTGCGGTCTTCAAGTACTGAAGTAATTTCTACAGTGATCTCTGGAGTTAAAACAAATTACTATTGCGATAACTAACAATTACTAGGCAAGATTTTAAATAGTTTACCTTTTCTACAACCCATTGTAATGTAAAATCATAAAAAATACATATACTTCCAGAATGTCAGCAATCCTGCAAACATGATTCCAAAAAATCAGATTCTGCACTCTCACTAAGTAAATATTCTTGAAAAACGCATACTCTCTGACATTCCAGAAGTCAAACGTTCCCTTTCATACAGTTATTAAAATCGACAAAACGATTTGTTAACATAAATAAAAAAATATAAAGTATGTAAGATATTCAAGTGTGTGCATGCTACACAGTGCTTAGTGTTACCAGACATTCATTTTTCAGGATAAGAGGAAAACTCCAACGTTAAGTCATATCGGACGATGAATGAAATGATGCTCAAATGAATACAAGGCACCTAGAGCTTAGAGCAACCAGACATTCATCTTTCAGCATAAGAGAAAAGCTCCAACGTTAAGTCATATCGGACGATGTGTGAAATTATGTTCATAACAGTACAGGGTACATAGAGCTTAGAGTTACCAGACATTCGTCTTTCAGGATAAGGGAAAACCTCCAGCGTTAAGTCATATCGGACGACGAATGAAATTATGTTAAAATTAGTACAGGGTACATAGAGCTTAGAGTTACCTGGCGTTCATCTTTCAGGATAAGAGAAAACCTCCAAAGTTAAGTCATATCGGACGATGAATGAAATGTTTTTCAAATGAGCACATGGTACATAGAGCTTAGAGTAACAAGACATTCATCTTTCAGGTTAAGAGAAAACCTCCAACGTTAAGTCGTATCGGACGATGAATGAAATGATTTTCAAATGAGTACAGGGTACACAGAGCGTAGAGTTACCAGACATTCATCTTACAGGATAAGGGAAAACCTCCAAAGTTAAGTCATATCGGACAGTGAATGAAATTATGTTCAAGGGAGTACAGGGTACATAGACCTTAGGGTTATTAGATATCATCTTTCAGGATAAGGGAAAAGCTCCAACGTTAAGTCATATCGGACGATGAATGAAATGATGTTCAAATGAGTACAGGGTACATAGAGCTTAGAGTTACCAGACATTCATCTTTCAGGATAAGAGAAAACCTCCAAAGTTAAGTCAAATCGGACGATGAATGAAATTATTTTCAAATGAGTACAGGGTATATAGAACTTAGAGTTACCAGAAATTCATGTTTCAGTCATGACATTCATGACATTCATCCATAAATTCCAAATTGGGTAACTACAAGCTCTATGGACCCCTGGATCATTTGAACGTCATTTCAGCCATTCCATTCATTATCCTATATGACATCACGTTGGAGGACGTAAATTACGAAGAAAAATAAATTATCACCCTAATCGAGTTTAGAACCTAGGACCACTTGAAGGTGAGTCAGTTAAGCTACAGAGATGAGCAGCCCATTTGCTCACAACTTCAGCGCCAAACATGACGCTTTATGGAATTTCTCCGGTGCTTTACAGAATGTTCTAGATGTAGGGAGAGAGAAACTCTGCAGAAGATTGCAGATTTCGCTTCAGGCGTTTTCGCTGGTTGAAGTGATACCGCGTCTGTCCGTGCGCCAAACTCAAAATAAGCTCCGGTCATAGCCGCTTTATTAAGAAGTGTTTAGATTGTAATGCTTAGAAATACCCTTTATATCACTGCATCACAAGTCAAAATGTTGCATAGAAACGAGACATTGTGATCGAAACCACTGTTAGTGATTTTAAATGTTTAAATCGATGATTCGACATAGATAATTTTCCAAAAGTCATGCTTCAAGATACATTCTAGCACCGTAATGCACTTTATAATGAAGTTATATCGGCACCGACTTCTCCAGATGTCTCCTAACAGCTATTCCATTAATAAGAAGGAAAGTTTTTCCCTCCCAAGTACGACATTTTTTCCCCTGCTTTGTATAGTCCTCATAATTCAGTTTGTCAATTCCCACTTTGCCCGGAAAAAAAGGGAGAAAGGAGGGAGAAAAAAGAGAACTTTCCGACATTTTCTCCTTTAGTAAAGTTGGAAGTTTTTATAGTCCGCAGTGGAGAGAACGGGATTTCTTCGTATGCCGGAGAAAGTTTTCAACACCTCAAGATTTGGCCACGCTTAGTGCAAACCTTAGCAATTGATAGGCAGCCAAAGTGAGTTGTCCAACTTTGCTGATTTATGCAGCTCTCTTACTGCACACGCGCAATAATAATACTCAATGTCTGCTATGGGTGCTGTAAAACAGGTATTTTAATTTCGAAATCACTTAAGAATTAAAAAAGTATTCACAAAGTCCCTGTAGTTCCATACGAACCCATTGCAGTAAAATGAGAACCTGCTTAAGAAATTACGTTTGACTACAATTGGAGTAAAAATAGCTGGCCTACTGCATACAATATAAACACTTACTGCACGGTACAGAATAAAAACAAAAGCTGGTTACTCTTAATGTTAAACAATATTCATTGTTGGTCACGATACAAATCTTCCATAAACAAAAGAGAGAATATAAGAAAAGGTCAATGTATCTTCCTGACATTACTGTGTTTGACTGTAATTTATCAAATTTTAGAGATTTCTATGTAAAGAAACAATATTAAAACATCTGAAAAACGTTTATACTACTTCCACAAAGTCCCATTCATGGTGTGGTGGTAGCGTATCTGTCCCATGTCAACAGATTCTGAGTTCCTATCTCGGCCAGAGTGATCAGGATATTCCCTCATCCTGAAAGATGAATGTTTGCTAACTTTAAGCTCTATGTACCCTGTACTCTTTTGACCATCATTTCACTCATCGTCTAATATGACATAACATTGGAGGTTTTCTCTTATCCTGAAAGGCGAATATCTGGTAACGAAAAGCTCTATGTACCCTGTACTCATTTGAACATTCGTTATTCAACGTGCGAGATGACTTAACGTTGGAAATTTTCTCTAATTCTGAAATATGAATATCGTGCAGCTTTAAGCTCCAGGTACTCTGCACGCAGTTGAACATCTGCTTACTCATCGTCTTATAAGAGCTAACGTTGAGGGCTTTCCTTTACAGTGAAAGGTGAATGTCTGGAAACTTTAAACTCTATGTAACCTGTACTCATTTATACATCATTACATTCGTAGTCCGATATCATTTATCGTTGGAGGTTTTCCCTTATCCTGAAAGATGAAGTTCAGGTAATTCTAAGCTCTATTTTCCCTGGACATATTTGAAAAAGATTTCATTCATCGTCTGATATGACTTAGAATTGGAGGTATTCCCAAAATCTGAAATATAAATGTGTGGTAACCCTAACCTCCAGGTACCCTGTACTCATTTGAACATCATTTTATTCATCGTCCAACTTTGAAAGATTTACCTTATCCTGAAATATGAATGTGTGGCAACTCTAAGCTCTATGTACCCTGTACTCATTTGAACATCATTTCATTCATCGTCCGACATGACTGAACGTTGGAGGTTTTTTATCCTGAAAGATGAATGTCTGGTAACTCTAAGCTCTATGTACCCTAGGCCGCGCCATGGCTCAGTGGTTAGACCGCTTGGCTCTCACCAAGGCGGCCCGGGTTCGATCCCAGGCGACCGCAAAATGAGATTGTGGTGGACAACACGGCGCTGGGACGGGTTTTCTCCGGGACCTCCGGAATGTTTTCCCTCATCCTGAAATATGAATGTGTGGCAACTCTAAGCCCTATGAACCCTGTACTCATTTGAACATCATTTCATTCATCGTCCGACATGACTGAATGTTGGAGGTTTTTTTATCCTGAAAGATGAATGTCTGGTAACTCTAAGCTCTATGTACCCTAGCCCGCGCCATGGCTCAGTGGTTAGACCGCTTGGCTCTCACCAAGGTGGCCCGGGTTCGATCCCAGGCGACCGCAAAATGAGATTTGTGGTGGACAACACGGCGCTGGGACGGGTTTTCTCCGGGACCTCCGGTTTCCCACGCCATTCATTCCACAGGTGTTCCATATTTATCTCACGTATCATCAGTGTCATCGCCTGCGGTGCCGTATGTAGCAAAAGCGGGCGTTAAACACTACACATTTCATTTTCCATGTACCCTGTACTCATTTTAACATCCTTTTACTCCTCGTCCGATATGTCTTAACGTTGGAGGTTTTCCCTTATTCGGAAGGGTAATGTCTAGTAGCTCTAAGCTCTATGTACCTTGTAATCATTTGAACGTGTCTTTACCTATGGTCGGTTATGTCTTAACTGGTTAAAGGTGTTAAATCTCTTTTTAAAAAAAATGGGTTGTAAAGTACATGACGTGTTTGTGTAAAGCCGATGACGACAGAAGCAACTGAAACACTGAAGTATTTAATACAAAGATACCGAATAATTAAACACGCTGTATATCGATGATGGACAGAAACGAATAAGAACTTCGAAGAGGTAAGCAATATGGTGATGAACATGAACTAGATTTGAAGTGATAACATTGGAGCAGTAAAGGACAGTGTCCTCACATCTTAGAATCACCAAGTAACTGAAACTGGGCAGTATGACCACGGAAATAAGAAGACCGTTAACGTCGTCAGTGAGTTACGGCGCCTATCACAAACCACCACCACCTTCTCCTTACAATGGTTACAGCTTTAAGTGCATCTATTTATCTTCCCGCGAAGGCATTAACACCGTCTTCTGACGCAGCGAAAATCATTTTTATTACCTTCAGCACAAAGTAAACGCGATTTATTGAACACATGTACCTAGCACTATTGCTCTGAAAATCGCGGCTTGGACCCCAAGGTTTGCAAACTCCTTGGGTTCTTTCGTGGTTCCCACGAGGAATGATTAATCAAGACTGGCAGAAGACATACTTTGAAGTATTTGACACATCCTACTAACATACGCACTTTAAAAGCTTCGCCCTAAGTAATTTTTCTGTGTTGCACATGCTGGTGCCTATTGCGAATACAAATAATTATCAGATGAGGCATGTGAGAAAGTTTTAGAAGAGTTAAATGAAAAATAGGTCAGAAAGGTTCAACTTTATCTCAGTGCAATTAATGTTCCACGTGTCAGATACAAAATCGCACATTGTATTGCGAAAACATCAAAAAAACTTAAATTAATTGGGAGTCGATTAATAACACAAAACAACACTCACTTTTAAACTTTCCCGGAACATGTTTCTGAGGCCTTCCCTCTATCTTCAGCCGGACATCGACTGGTTCTCATTGGTGTAGCTGGCAATATTTTGTCATCGGTCTCCTCTGGTGGCGGTTCGAGGAACTTGCTGAACAAATCTTTCTGGGTGATGTCGAAATTGAATACTTTGTTCCTATTTTTTGAAATAAAGATTAATTCCCATGTGGACAGTTCTTCTTTTCCTGTTGTGTGTTTTAGTAATTTTGGTTCTGGATTTATGTTGTGGTTTTTTCCCCAAAAATGCGTGGCAACTGCTGATTTTTCTAATTGTTTGTATTTTATGTTCCTAAAGTGTTCCTTTGCTCTTGTTTCTAAATTTCTTTTGATTTTTCCAATATAAATTTGACTACAGTCAGAGCATTCAATTTGATATATACATATATCAAATATATATATATATATATATATATATATATATATATATATATATATATATATATATATATATAACGTTGGAGGTTTCCTCTTATCCTGGAAGATGAATGTCTGGTAACTCTAAGCTCTATGTACCCTGTATTCATTTGAACATCATTTCATTCATCGTCCGATATGACTTAAAGTTGGAGGTTTTCTCTTATCCTGAAAGATGAATGTCTGGTAACTCTACGCTCTATGTACCCTGTACTCATTTGAACACCATTTCATTCATCGTCCGAAATGACTTAACGATGGGGGACCTCAATTAAAAATGAAAGGGAAATGGTTTTGTAAAAATACTCTGGAAATGTTACAGTGAAGTTTTTTAGTGGAATAAAATGTTATATTTCTTTTGTATTGGTATGTGTAGGAAATGTACAGGGACAAAGTAAAACAGAATAACAACTGACCTTTAAACCTTAAACAGCGTCTGTTTTCTATAATTCTTTATCCGTTAGATAAAGCTGTTCGTGTCTTTTGGAGAACCTTCCAAACATATCCTTTCAGCTTTTAATAACAAGGATTATTTTACAGTGGATGTCGTGTGTCGCATGCTAAGAGGATTGGTAACACAAGAGGATTTCAATGTCGCCACAAAAGTTCATTTATAGTAAAATGCATGACGATCGCCAGCATCGACCGGTAACCCAGTCGGTGCGTTGAAACCTCTCTCAAAAGTTCTAAAAAAGCAGCATATGTTACGGTAAACTTTTACGGATAATAACAAAGGGCAGCGCTGGGAGCGAGGCCTGACTTTTTTTTTCTAACAGCGATAAATGCTGGAGGTCATCTAAAACTGTCTCGACTGCTTACTGAGGGTAGAGAAATTTTTTTAAAAATACGCTGTCACAAAGATTAAATACTAAAGCGGGTAAATTTATTGCATCAGCACACTTTGCGGCTGTTGTAGGGTGGTTCGTAAACAGCTATATTGGACCTGTTTTTATTGCATAATGTATATGTAATTTCACTCAATCTTTTGACCTAAATGCTTGAAAACTGCACTCAAAAATTTATTAAATATCCTTTAGGTATTTTTATGGCAAGTAAGATGCTATCTTTAATTTTATGTCAAGAAACTCTAAGTATGTTCTGATTTACTTCTGTAAATTCAGCACTTCTTTTTTTAAAAAAAAAATAACACCCTCCAAAGGTGCCATACAGCACGATGAATGAAATGTCTTAAATAATGCATGACATATAGAGCTTAGAATTATCAGATATTAATAATTTTTCAGGATAAAGGAAAACCTACAACGTTAAATCATTAAGGACGATGAATGAAATATTGTTCAAATGAGTACAGGTTACACAGAGTTTAGAATTACACGACAATCAACCTTTTGGATAAGGCAAACATAAATCATTAGGTCATATCCAACCATAAAGGAATTGATGTTCAAATCAGGCTAGGGTATATGGGGCATTTATTTACCAAACACTCATTTTTATGAATAAGGCCCCACCTCCAAAGTGAAGTGATATGTGTCGATGAATGAAATGACATTCAAATGAGTACTGTATACATAGAGGAAGAAATACCAGACATTCATCTTTCAGGATAAGATACAGCCTCCAACGTTAAGTCATATTTGACAATGAAGGAAATGATGTACAAATGAATGCAGGATACATAGACCTTAGAATTATCAGGCATTAATATATCAGGATAAGGGAAAATCTTCAACGTTAGGTTATATCTGACTATAAATGAAATTATGTCCTAGTCAGTCTATGGTACATGAAGAATTCACTTACCCGACGTTCATCTTTCAGGATAGGACACAGCCTCCAAATTTAGGTCATATCTGACGAAGAATGAAGTAATGTTCAAATGAATACAGGGCACATAGAGCTTAGAATTACCGGGAACAAATATTTCAGGATAGAGGAAAACATTTAACATTAAGTCATATCGTACGATGAATAAAATTAAGTTCAAATGAATGTAGGATCAATAGAGCTTAGAACTGCCAGACACTAATATTTCCGAATAAGGGAAAACCTCCAACATTAAGTCGTATCGTACGATGAATAAAATGATGTTCAAATGAGTACGGGGTACATAGAGCTTAGAGGTGCCTGAAATTCATCTTTCAGCATAAGGGAAAACTTCCAGCGTTAAGTTATTACTGACGAGGAATGAAATGATGCTCAAATGAATCCAGGATACATAGGGCTTAGGGTTACCAGGCATTAATATTTCAGGATAGGGAAAAATTACAAAATTAAGTCTTATTTGACAATGAATGAAATGTTGTTCAAGTGACTCCAGGGTCTGTGTATCTTAGAGAATCCCGACATTCATTTTTCAGGATAAGGGAAAAATCCAACTTTAAGTAATATCAGACGATCTAAGAAATGATGATCAAATGAGTCCAGGGCACATAGAGCTTAGAGTTAGCAGACATTTATATTCAATAATGAGGGAAAATCTCCAACATGAACTCATATCTGACGATCAAAGAAATGATATTCAAATAAATCCAGGATACATAAAGCTAAGAGTTAGTAGACATTCATCTTTCAGAATGAGGAAAAACCTCAAACGTTAAGTCATATCGGACGATAAATGAAATGATCTTCAAATATTACATGAAAGATAGAGCTTAGAGCTAACAGATATTCATCTTTCAGGATAAGGGAAATCGTCCAACGTTATGTCATATCGGACGATGAATGAAAAGATGTTGAACTGAGTACAGGGTACATGGAGCTCCGAAGTACCAGAAAAATGAAATGAAATATGTAGTGTTTAACGCCCGCTTACTACATACGGCACCGCAGGCGATGACACTAATGATATATGAAATGAAGATGGAGCACCGGTGAAATGAGATGGCGGGGGAAACCGGAGACCCCGGAGAAAACCCGCCCCAGTGCCGTGTTGTCCACCACAAATCTAACTTTGCGGTCGCCTGGGATCGAAGCCGGGCCGCCTTGGTGAGAGCCAAGTGGTCTAACCACTGAGCCACGGCGCGGCCGAATTACCAGACATTCATATTTCAGGATAAGGGAAAACCTCGAACAATACATCACACGATGAATAAAATTATATTTAGATGTATACATGTTCTATAGAACTCAGGGTGACCAGACACTTTTAATCATACTTTCTGTACTGCATTAACAATGCTTGCGTGTAGCAGACGTGTACGATACTGCGGTGTGAATGTCACTGTTCCTAAAGGTAAAATGGACCATGAACTTGTGCGCCATAGGTTTTAAGCATAAGCAGCAGTGTTTTGTTCTGGGAGGTAGCATGGCCGGGTCGTAATGCGAGATAGGCAATTACTGTTTGTACTGGAGGGCACTACGATGTCCAGTAATAGGGATACCTACCTACCCTTGGGGACCATCCACACACATGAGTACTACAACTTTTTGAATTACTATGGCTCCGAGTGCAGCATGTGTGTACGGCATTTGTTTTTATGTTGTCCACCTCACAGCTGTTTGCTATCAAAACCCTTTGTTTCAGACAACTCCACCAGCCTCCCACTTTCGGTATCACTTACCCGAGAGGAAGTAATTGCACGTCCAGTTGGAAAAACTATTAAAATCCTCCACTCCCAAAATAGTTCATAAAATGAACCTAATGTGTTCTACTCTCTCTACTCTTGTACAAATACTTGTTCCTCTATCTACTATAAGATAAACACTATCTTACATTAGTTACAAGGCAATACAGTAGACTTTAAGTGATTTTCAAATGTTTTATAACAAGTCCTTCTCCACTCTTGTACAAACACTTATTGCTCTATCTAACTCACGATAAGCATTATCTTATTGTAGTTACAAGGGAATACAGTAGACTTTAAATGATAGTCAAATGTTTTATATACATGACTTTCTCTAGTCTTGTAAAAACACTTATTGCTCTATCTAACTCACGATAAACATTATCTTATTGTAGTTACAAGGGAATACAGTAGACTTTAAATGATAGTCAAATGTTTTATATACATGACTGTCTGTACTCTTGTACAAACACTTATTGCTCTATCTACTTCAAGATATACATTATCTTATTGTAGTTACAACGGAATACAGTAGACTTTATGTGATAGTCAGATGTTTTATATACATGTCCTCTTCTGTTGTAGAAACAATTAGTGCTCTATCTACTTCAAGATAAACATTATTTAACTGTAGTAGACTAAGTGATAGCCAAATGTTTTATATACATGAACTTCCCTACTCTTGTAAAAACATTTATTGTTCTATCTAGTTTAAGATAAGTGTTAGCTTATTGTAGTTACAAGGGAATACAGTAGACTTTAAGTGATAATCAGAAATTTTTTCAACTTCTGGTCTGGGTGGCGTCTTTGTAATTGCATTATATTTGTATTTATAAAACGAGCTACGTTATCCTACTTAATTTAAAAAAATAACAGGAGTACCTCGAAAACTTTTAACTGTGCAAAAGTGTAATGTTTTCTCCGGATGTAAATGTTTAGGTAGTAACATTCTGTTTATTTATTGCAGATTATACAGGTTATCCAAAAGTCATTCAGGGGGATGAAATCCTCCAAGTAGGAGGGTCGATTTCTAAGTTTTGGTCAACACAAGAAAGCCTTGAAAATGTTTGTTCCTTATTTCTCAATATAATCTCTTAAAATGTTAATAAATTGTTCATGTCGGTGTTGTAATTATTTAAACCATCCGTCTAGTTCGATTTATCATGGTCCTCAAAACAGTTGATTTACACATCAATGACCTCCTCGTTGCTGTGAAATGTAAGTGCTCTAAGTAATTTTTTGATTTTCGGAAACAAGTGGTAATCACTTAAGGTGAGTAAGGTGGATGTTCAAGCAATTCGAAATTTATTTCGCACATTTTTCGTATCTCAATTACTGAACGATGGAGCGGAGCATTGTCGTGAAGGAAGAAGGTTTTCTTATTTGCCAAATTATTACTCAAACGATGCACTAAGCTTGCCTCAGTGATAGTTTTACTTTTTTCCAAGTAATCAAGAAGAATATTTCCCTGTGCATCCCACAAAACTCCCCCCATAACCTTGTTAGCTGACAAAATTGACTCTGATATTGGAGTTGGTTCACCTGGAGCAATCCACTGTTTTTTTGTGATTTACTATATGGAGTGTAGTGGTGTAACCAAGCTTCATCTGTGGTAATAAGACTCTCAAAAGTCCAATGGTAACAGTTGGCAACAATGAAACTATTTCCGGCTTAAAAATAATGTTCATGTATTTCCATCTACTGAATTAAAAATCACTTTAAAATATAGATTAGCCCTTGTTTTGAAGATAAAGTGACATTTCATTTGTTAGAGAGAAGATTTTAAATTTGGGAAATTTTTTGTGAGTTGGCACACCTTTCAAGTAACAAAACACAATCATACAGAAATTTTGGAAATTAAGTTATACAAAAATTTAAAAAATACATTTTTGTTGGAACACAAATAAGAGAACTTGTAAAGGAACTTGCATTTGACCAAATTTTGGAGGGGGAATAAAAGGATACTTGGTAGGCTTTCAGGGGCGTTTTTCATGGAATTTTAGGCAACAAAAGAGATAATAACTACAAGCATTTAGTGAAAGCGCTCCTGCAAAAATACCGTAACCTTGGATGCAACATGTCCCTTAATATCCATGGAGGTAACATTCGAAGAACAATATGCCGCTTTAAAGTTTTGCTTTCGTCTCAACAAATCTTCAGTTGAGGCCTATAATACAATGTTACAGGAGGCCTATGGAGAGTCCGTCCTTCACTACAGCACAGCTCGAAGGTGGTTTAAAATGTTTAAAGATGGGAGAAAAGGAAGGTGGACCCGATGCTGCACTTACTGCTTTTACAGAAGAAAACATTAACACTGCTGCTGCCATTGTGAGATACGATCGCGGAATTAATTTAAGATCACTTTTTGAAATACTGAACATCTTATAGGGTGCTACCCATAGGTTGCTGACATTAACATTACACATGAGACGTGTTTGTGCGCGATGGGTTCCAAGACTGTTGATTCCCAAGCAAAACGACGTTCGCATGCAGGTCTACATGCAGACAAAATTGATATTAGGGGAAGATCCGGAGCATCTTTCAAACGTAATCATCGCTGGCTACATCATTTTGATTCTGATAGCAAACAGCGAAGCTCAGTGTGGTAATCACCTGCATCACCAAGCCCCACAAAAGAAAAAGTAGTTGCTTCTCATTGGAAAGTTATGGTCATCTCATTATTTGATATTCATGGAATGGTTTATCAGCATGTTGTACCTGCACACACATCAGTAACTAGACAATACTACAGGGATATCCTGAAAACATTGCAAGTCCATATCAGGCGCAAAAACCACATTTTCGTGAAGCAGGCTGGATGCTGCACCACGATAGTGCACGGCCGCATATTGCCAATGTTGTTGCTGAATATCTTACAAAACTCAACGTAAAGCGCATCTCCCACCCTCCCTATATTCCGAATTTACTTCCATGTGACCTTTAGCTATTCCCTAGCTTGATGAAACGCCTTCGCGGGAGGCATTATCCATCATCAGAAGCAGTGGTGAAGGCTGCGGAGGCGATTTTGAAGGATATCTTAAAAATGGTTTCAAGCTCATGTCTTTGGAGACTGGCAGAAACGCTGGGACAAGTGCATCGCATTCAGGGGAGACTATTTTGAGAAGGACCATCAAAATTATGAGGATGAGTAAAGGTACGTTGTGAAAAAAAAATTGTGATAATTCTTTATTGAACATCCCTTGTATTTAATCACTGTTCGTTTTACATTTCGTGAAAACTCTTCACTCCTCTTGTTTAAAATGATGTTATTCAATAACTAAAAAGGGAATCGAGATGTAGTTGTCGAGAGAAGCTAGCCTACAGTTAAACTACATGATGCTATCTATCAACCTGGCGCAGTGAGGCCAACTCTATGTGAGATCCGTGACTTATCTGCTAGCCTTCGCAAGAATAAGTGATAATTCAGTGAATGACGATGAATATTTGGGAAAATGCAAACGCTAGGTCAAACTACATTTACCACAAATGAAACCTATTAATATAAATAAAAAGTTGAAACTAATGACTCCTGAAATGGTTCAAAATTACGCCCCAATTGTGCATAAGTTCCAGTTGACAACACAATAAAATATTATCAGCTAGCACACAGGTTAAAATGATTTGCGATTACACGCATGATAGGTACATCCACAATACGTCGAATTGATTCAGGCTTTGTCACTAATGACGTCAGTACATGAATATGTTACAATAGCCCTTTAAATTATTTACAGTCCGTGAAATTTGCACGGTGCGCACCGCAGGGCGAAATATGAAGGTATTTGCTGAAAAGGCAGGAATCAATTATACTTTTGGAATGTTTAAATTTAAAAGTTAAATGAAAGGCGATGAATAATACATACGCTGGGAAAACCTGTACAGCTACAGGAAGTGAAACTGTAAGGCTCAAACAGTTAACCCGTATTTCTGCATTTTATTCATTCTTTCATACTTCTACCTTTCGAAATTACCTCCTATTTTATAATTACCTTCTCCAAATGCCTTTGACTTTAAAAAGCTTACAGTAAATAACTTTTTAACTTTCTGTTTTGTATTAGTGTAACTTAGAATATACTGGGCTTAACCTGAAAATAGGAACATATCATTTTCGAAAGCTAAATCTGTATTTGTCACACCATGAAAGCATGTCATTACTCACCTTATACTTTTATCCACATTCTACAACCGTACTTACAAACACTTATTGCTAGATCTACTTCAACATTAACATTGTCATATTGTAGTTCTTATTATTGTCATAATATCTTACTGTAGTTACAAGGGAATACATTAGACTTTAAGTGATAGCCAAATGTTTTATATACATTACTTTCCCTACTCTTGTACAAACACTTATTGCTCTATGTACTTCAGGATAAACATTATCTTATTGTAGTTACAAGGGAATACAGTAGAATTTAAGTGACAGTCAATTCTTTTATATTTATGACTTTCTCTATTCTTGTACAAACATTAATTGCTCTATCTACTTCAAGGTAAACATTATCTTATTGTAGTTACAAGGTTACACAGTAGATTTAAGTGACAGTCAAATGTTTTATGCACGTGACTTTCTCTACTCTTGTACAAACACTTATTGCTCTATCTACTTCAAGATAAACATTATCTTGTTGTAGTCACAAGGAGTAGATTTAAGTGATAGTCAAATGTTTTATATATGACTTTCTCTACTCTTGTACAAACACTTATTGCTCTATTTTCTTCAAGATAAACATTATCTTGTTGTAGTCACAAGGAGTAGATTTAAGTGATAGTCAAATGTTTTATATACATGACTTTCTCCACTCTTGTACAAACACTTATTACTCCATATAATTCAAGATAAACATTATCTTATTGTCACAAGGTAATACATAGATTTAAGTGATAGCTAAATGTTTTAAAATTGGTTGTTGAAGTGACGTCTTTGCAATTACGTTCTCTTTCTATGTCCAAGAGTTGAAAAAGAGAATAACGGCTCTGAAAAATGTTGAGATATTGTATCATACGTAACGTCACTTTTTTGAATGAAATAATTATTTGTAATGTGTTCTGACAAGCAATTACCTGATTTTCAAAGTATAAACCATTAGATTCTATGATCTTGTTTCATGGTGCAGCGAGGTTTATTATCCCACGATGTTGCCAGTCTCTGGTTTTTGTTGCGAAGAATTCGGTGACACCTACATGCACTGCCTCAATACTGTCAAAATTTCTTACACCTACAAATGTGTCATGATAGTCTCATGATACGACGTCAAGGCTGTATGCTGGGTGTGATAGCAGATCGATTTCTCCCAATTGATGAATTTTTTTCATGGTTTTTTCTGCAGTATGGGGTGCTATGTTGTTCTGTTGCAATATAACTCTATTTCGGTTAACTAATGCTGGGTGTCTTCGTCTCAAATTTCACGAACTCCTTCCATTTGTTTGAAATAAAAATCCGCATCATTCTCCCTCCCGATTGGAATAAACTCCCTGTGAATCACAACTTCATAATTCCACCCGACACCCAGCAAGACATAGGGACCGAACTTATTATTTTAACAGGATTTCAGCAGTTTCGTGTGGATCAAGCTACTATTTCGAGGCATCAGGCTTTCGGTATATACCATTTTTCATCACGAGTGACAGTTTTTATGGAAAATATATCATCCATGGGAAAACGGATAATCTGACGACAGATATCCACTCTACGTTCAGCCTGTTGAGGTGTCAGTTCATGAGGTACATGTATATAGCTTCTCTATCATTTTCCAAGTATCTTCATATAGCGATATATGGTATATTTCCACGCACCAAGTTCTTCAGAAAGCATACGGTTACCTTTTTGTGGAAATTCTGCAATACTTGACGTGTATCCTCAATATTCCATATTTAATTTGTTCCAGAATGTGGTAAACCTTTAGTGGTTTCAACTTCATTGTTGAAATTTGCAACCATCGCTGTGCCACACGCTCACTAACGACATCTTCTTACACTTCACATATTCTTCGAACTGAGACAGCGATTTTATAATCTTGTTTCTAGTAGAGTTTTAGAAGTATTCTAAGTTCTGACTTTGTTATCAACATTTTGTAATTGTTTATTAACAACTGAAGACTGCTACATGCTCGTAATGTACGCAACACTAGCCATGACATCCTGTAAATGACATTTCCTAAACAAACCTACAATATTTGGGATATTTGGGATATATAGGGTAATAAATTGCTTATTTTGCGGAGATTTTATTGAAGGTACTATATTTTCTATTTAATTTATTACTTTTTTCACTTATTCCCCAAGACTTTTCTTAGTGTGTATATATATATATATATATATATATATATATATATATATATATATATATATAACCTGAAAACATCCACTTCCAGTGACAATCTGACAATGAATATTTGGAGAAATGCAATTTTCTCTTTACTGCCACAGATGATAGAGAAAATGAAAATATATTTTTCAAAAATTATTTTTTGCATTTTTCGCTTTTTCGCGTAATAATTTCCTAACCAAATGTCGTGGAACGTGGTGAAAACTTGAAAAATAGTGTACGCTAGACCGAATAATCAGGGTATGGGTAAAAGAAAAGAACAAAGAATGGACAAAAGAAATCAACTAAATGGGAGATTCTCAGCTTCGTCTGGCATCACCTGTGTAACAGTTGACAGTATTAACCCACAATCTCTATCTCACCTGCCAAAAGGAGCATATTGTACCATTACAACAGTTTTTATTTCATTGTTGGTGTTTGTCACTGTGTAGTAATAAACACTGAAACTCGAAGTGGAGTTAAGCTACAGCGCATTAAAAATATGAAGTACCAGATAAATATTAACAGAAATTATTGAATATGAATTACACAGAACTAATAATAGTTATTTTTTCCTTTTGTGAAACTTAAATGGACGTCACGTAATGTAGCTGCTCGCAAAGTTCAATTGTCTGTTAGGTACCTGTATTAGGTAAATTTGATGTTACAGTTCACGTTCCTCTCGGGAAGCAAGCCAGGTGAAAAGACGATGACATCAACGTTCCGCGAGCGTGCATCTCTCCCATCATCAGGATTGGATTGGGATTTCATTGCGGAGTGAATTCGGTACGTAGGTCACCATGCTGGGCTCATTGTTCCTATGTCCCCAAGTGGGTAACCCCCGGGAGGAAGAATGAGGCAAAGGAGACAGAGGGCGGCTGATCCAAGGAGCCACGACAGTACAGAGGGCAGGGTCCTTACAGTTTACTTAGATACGAACTTCCCCCGCCAGGACAGGAGAACGAACTCGCTTCCGTACAGTGGGACGTCAACAAGTCCAGTAGCCGAGCCCCACTGGTCCCTGGCAGGCGGCCGCGCCGTGGCTCTGTGATTAGACCGCTTAGCTCTCACCAAGGTGGCCCGGGTTCGATCCCAGGTGACCGCAAAGTGAGATTTTTGGTGGACAACACGGCGCTGGGGCGGGTTTTCTCCGGGATCTCCGGTTTCCCCGCCTTCTCATTCCACCGGTGCTCCATCTTCATCTCATGCATCATCGGTGTCACCGTCTGCGGTGCCGTATGTAGTAAAAGCGGGCGTTAAACACTACACATTTCCCTGGCAGGTGATCCGAGCGCCAAAGTTCCCTGGCAGGCGGTCCAAGCCCCAAAGGTCCCTGGCAGGTGATCCCAGCCCCAAAGGTCCCTGCAGACGATCCGAGCCCCAAAGATCCCTGACCGGCGGTCCGAACCCCAAAGGTATCTGCAGGCGACCCGAGCCCCAAAGATCCCTGACCGGCGATTCGAGCCCCAAAGATTCCTGACTGGCGGTCTGAGCCCCAAAGGTCCCTGGCAGGTGATCCGAGCCCCAAAGATCCATGACAGGCGATCCGAGCACCAAAGATCCCTGAATGGCGATCCGAAACCCAAAGATCACTGTCTGGCAATCCGAGCCCCAAAGATCCCTGACTGGCGGTCCGAACCCCAAAGATCCCTGACTGGCGGTCCGAGCCCCAAAGGTCCCTGGCAGGTGATCCAAGCCCCAAAGGTTCCTGACTGGCGGTCCAAGCCCCAAAGGTACCTGGCAGGCGATCAGAGCTCCAAATATCCCTGACTGGCGGTTCGAGCCCCAAAGGTCCCTGGCAGGCGATACGAGCCCCAAAGGTCCCTAGAAGGCGATCCGAGCCCCAAAGATCCCTGGCAGGCGATTCGAGCCCCAAAGGTCCCTGGCAGGCGATACCAGCCCCAAAGGTCACCGACAGGCGATGCGAGCCCCAAAGATCCTGGCAGGCGATCCGAGCTCCAAAGGTCCCTGGCAGGCGATTTGAGCCCCAAAGATCCCTGACTGGAGGACCGAGCCCCAACGGTCCCTGGCAGGTGATCCGAGCCCCAAAGATTCCTGACTGGCGGTCTGAGCCCCAAAGGTCCCTGGCAGGTGATCCGAGCCCCAAAGGTCCATGACAGGCGATCCGAGCACCAATGATCCCTGAATGGCGGTCCGAAACCCAAAGATCACTGTCTGGCGATCCGAGCCCCAAAGATCCCTGACTGGCGGTCCGAGCACCATAGGTCCCTGGCAGGCGATCCGAGCCCCAAAGATCCCTGACTGGCAATCCGAGCCCCAAAGATCCCTGACTGGCGGTCCGAACCCCAAAGATCCCTGACTGGCGGTCCGAGCCCCAAAGGTCCCTGGCAGGTGATCCGAGCCCCAAAGGTTCCTGACTGGCGGTCCAAGCCCCAAAGGTACCTGGCAGGCGATCCGAGCTCCAAATATCCCTGACTGGCGGTTCGAGCCCCAAAGGTCCCTGGCAGGCGATCCGAACCCCAAATGTCCCTAGCAGGCGATCCGAGCCCCAAAGATCCCTGGCAGGCGATTCGAAACCCAAAGGTCCCTGGCAGGCGATACGAGCCCCAAAGGTCCCCGACAGGCGATGCGAGCCCCAAAGATCCTGGCAGGCGATCCGAGCTCCAAAGGTCCCTGGCAGGCGATTTGAGCCCCAAAGATCCCTGACTGGCGGACCGAGCCCCAACGGTCCCTGGCAGGCGATCCGAGCCCCAAAGATCCCTGACTGGCGATTCAAGCCCCAAAGATTCCTGACTGGCGGTCTGAGCCTCAAAGGTCCCTGGCAGGTGATCCGAGCCCCAAAGGTCCATGACAGGCGATCCGAGCACCAAAGATCCCTGAATGGCGGTCCGAAACCCAAAGATCACTGTCTGGCGGTTCGAGCCCCAAAGATCCCTGACTGGCGGTCCGAGCACCATAGGTACCTGGCAGGCGATACGAGCCCCAAAGATCCCTGACTGGCAATCCAAGCCCCAAAAATCACTGACTGGCGATCCGAGCTCCAAATATCCCTGACTGGCGGTTCGAGCCCCAAAGGTCCCTGGCAGGCGATCCGAGCCCCAAAGGTCCCTAGCAGGCGATCCGAGCCCCAAAGATCCCTGGCAGGCGATTCGAGCCCCAAAGGTCCCTGGCAGGCGATACCAGCCCCAAAGGTCCCCGACAGGCGATGCGAGCCGAAAAGATCCTGGCAGGCGATCCGAGCTCCAAAGGTCCCTTGCAGGCGATTTGAGCCCCAAAGATCCCTGACTGGCGGACCGAGCCCCAACGGTCCCTGGCAGGCGATCCGAGCCCCAAAGATCCCTGACTAGCGGTCCGAGCCCCAAAGATCCCTGACTAGCGGTCCGAGCCCCAAAGGTCCCTGGCAGGCGATCCGAGCCCCAAAGATCCCTGACTGGTAATCCGAGCCACAAAGGTCCCTGGCAGGCGATCCGAGCCCCAAAGATCCCTGCCAAGTGATCCGAGCCCCAAAGTTCCCTGACTGGCGATCACGAAATGGTCCCAGTAGAGGAGCTGAGGCGGCAACCGACCTACCGGAACAGGAAGTAGATTTCCTCAGAGCATATCATCCTCTAATGCACCGCCGAGACTCCCGCCTACACTTCTACCCTGAAAGAGGCCATCAGATGAGAGATTTCTAATCGTCTTTTCATCTAGCTTGCTTCCCGAGAATAACTTAAACATATTCGTCGCCAGGAAAGCTTCAGGCCTTATTGATGTTACACTTTTGTGCAAACACTCTTGTTGGTTGTATTACAAATCTTGAATGCAAATTTCAAAATCTACTACAGTAAAATATATAATTTATTTCAAATAATATTTTTGTAGCAGAAGTCATATCCGAGATATTCACAATTAAAGTTCTTTTGTTATTCTTTTGATTTGTCGCTTCTCTGCAAGCCTTTCCGTTAAATTTGTTTACGTTAGCTAAGTTAAAACGGCTGCGTGTAATGATAACACATTACCATTTTCATGGTGAAAGTTTTGAAGGTTCACCGTTCTTTGCGGTCGGCTAATTTAATTACAGTTTTTAGGCCTTTAGAGGTGGTTGCCATGGTTACATAAAGGGAAGGTGCCAATTAACTCTCCAAGCAAGACACAAACGGATTAGGACGGCACAACTTGACCCAAGTTCCAATAAAGCTAACGAACTGGAGTAGGTATCGTCACTTGTTCTCACCAGCCTAAGTCATTGTGCAAAAAACAAAATATTCTCATTGTTTCGTATCTTCAATTGTTCTCCATTCAGGTGGAAGAAATCGAGATGTTTAATTATGCCGCTAAAATCAGCTTAGCCGAAATAATGACTTTGGATAACGAAATTTTCTGGGCTAATCGATAAGCACTTAAAGCACCAAAAGAAGTAAGTAATTGTATACTAAACCTTCTCAGTTATTTACCCTCTTCACATGGAAGACCTACAAGCGGAGTTGTCTGTGGAGTAGGAGGGACTGAGAATCCGAGACAGCATGGGTGATTAGATCGAAGACTCCACAACAAGTATCGGAAGGGACAAAATTCGACAGAAGCAATCATACATGAAGGCAACCAGAATTTCGGAGTTTACAAATAGGACCACAAAGCCGGAACATTTTGATGAATATGACTTGCATTTTATGTCGAAAATATTATTAATCATTGCTTTAAAATAAAGATATGAATGGATTAAAACACATCAAAGTGGCCTAAAACAGAAGGCAAAATTAAAATTTGTTGACATTTCACTGACTACAGAATTACTTCTCGATACACACCAAAGAATGACCTTAAAGTTACAAGACATTGATGTTTCAGGACAAAAAACCAGCGATAAGTCATATCGGAAGATGAATGAAATGATGCTCAAATGAGTGAAGGGTATATGGAGCTCAGAGTTACCAGAAATTCATCTTTCAGTATAAGGGAAAACCTCCAACGATGAAAGAAATAATGTTCAAATGAGTACAGTGTACATAGAGCTGGAGTTATCAGACATTAACCTTACAGGATAAGATAAAACCTCCAACGATGGATGACATAATGTTCAAATGAGTACAGAATACATAGAGCTTGAAGTTAACAGACATTCATATTTCAGAATAAGGGAAAACCTCCAACGATGAATGAAACAATGTTCAAATGACGACAGGATGCATAGAGCTGGAGCTATAAGACATTTATCTTACAGGACAAGATAAAATCTCCAACGATGGATCAAATAATGTTCAAATGAGTACAGGGTAGATAGAGCTTGAAGTTATCAGACATTCACCTTTCAGAATAAGGGAAAACTTCCAACGATGAATGAAATGATGTTCAAATGAGTACAGGGAACGTAGAACTTAGAGCAATCAAACGTTCATCTTTCAGGATAAGGGAAAACCAACGATAAGTCATATTGGACATGAATAATATGATGTTTAAGTGAGTACAGGGTACATGGGGCTTAGAGTTACCAGACATTCGTCTTTCAGGATAAGAGGAAACATCCAAAGTTAAGTCCTATCAGCCGATGAATGAAATGACGTACACACGAGTACACAGTACATAGAGCTTAGAGTTAACAGACATTCATCTTTCGGGATAAGGGAAAACCTCAAACGTTAAGTCATTACGGATGATGATTGAAATGATGTTCCAATGAGTACAGGTTACATAGAGTTTAGAGCTAACAGATATTCAAGGATAAAAGGAAATCTTCAACGTTATGTCATATCGGAATATGTAAATAAATGTTATTAAAATGAGTACCGGTTCCACAGAGTTTAGAGTTACCTGACATTTATCTTCGAAGATAAGAGAAAGCCTCCAATGTCAAGTCATATCCGACGATGAATGAAATTATGCTCAAATGAGTACAGCGTACATAGAACTTAAAGCTTATAGTTACCATACATTCAAGGATGAAAGGAAATCTTCAACGTTATCCCATATCGGATGATGAATGAAATGACCTTCAAATGAGTACAGGGTACATAGAGCTGTGAGATTCCAGATATTCATCTTCCAGGATAAGGGAAAACTTCCAACGTTAACTTATATCGTACGATGAATGAAAATATATTAAAATGAATATAGGGAACATAGAGCTTACAGTTACTTGTCCCTCATCTTTCGGGATAATGGAAAAGCACAAATAAAACTGAGTTTAGCACTCAGTAGCACTTGAATTATTCAAGCTAGCAACACAACAAAGAGGCGGGCCGAAAAATAATATGACTAAGGATAAATATTGAAATATACTTCCAATATTTTCAAGTACTGCGATTTGATTCATTTGGTATAATTATAATAAAACCAAAGTGCCTAAATCAGCTGATAAAAACCTGTTAATATTTTAAAAAGTGTTAAAAATAATTTAAAACGTATAAAGTGTGCCTAATTGCAAAGTAATGATCATTTCCTGCTGAGTTAATTGAAAACTTATTTTATGTCTTTGCAATGTTACCTATATTTTCCACAGGGCATCTTTCCACCCACATAAAGACATGCAGAACCACCAAGTATTCATAAGAAAATGCTTGTGTAAACCAAATGCAGCAAAGGGCGAACTAATCAGTTCCAACTGGACATTGTGCAGTAATCACACACAATAATTAATTATTACTGCTGCACTGGAAGCCATGTTAATTAATGGGATGGAGTTTTGTGCATTACGCTTTGCATAGCTTATCAGCGCCGGATCACGAATACTTTTTGATGTAGCGGATCGCGCTGAGGGATAAACACCGCTCAAATTCCTGCACCACAACCAACAAATCCTTACACACAAGCTTTAGTGACGTTATAGCGTCAATTCATGGCTAAACACATGATACGTGTACTCACATGACTTTCCCTACTCTTGTACAAACACTTACTCCTCTATCTACTTCAAGATAAACATTATCATATTATACTTACAAGGGAATTTAGTAGACTTTAATTGATAGTCAAATGTTTTATATACATGACTTTCCATAATCTTGTACAATCTCTTACTGCTTTGTCTACTTCAACATAAATATTACCTTATTGTAGTTTCCAGGGAATACAGCAGACTTTAAGTGATAATGTAATATATCGAGATTTAACTGTATTGGAACACCAAAGTGAAGCAGATGTGTAATAAATACGACTCATCTAAGAATTAATGATAATGAAATGTTTTATATACATGACTTACTCTACTCCTGTACAGGCACTTATTGCTCTATGTACTTCAAGATAAACGTCATCCTGTTGTAGTTACTGGAGAATACAGTAGACTTTAAATGACAGTCAAATGTTGTATATACATGACTTTCTATGCTCTTGTACCAAAACGAATTGCTGTATCTACTTCGAGATAAACATTTTCTTATTGTAGTTACAAGGGAATTCTGTCCGATATTGCTTAAAATTTGGAAGACCTAAATTGGAAAAAAAGGGAATTCAGTAGACTTTAAGTGATACTCAAATGTTTTATATACATGACTTTCCCTAATCTTGTACAAACACTAATTGCTCTATCTACTTCAAGATAAACTTTATCTTATTGTAGTTACAAGGGAATGCAGTAGACTTTAAGTGACAGTCAAAAGTTTCATATATAAAGCTCTCTCTACTTTTGTACAAACGCTTATTGCTCTGTCTACTTCAAGATAAACATTATCTTAGTGTAGTTACAAGGGAATATAGTAGACCTCATGATTTGGTCAAATGTTTTACATACATGACTTTCTCTACTCTTGCACAAACACTTATTGCCCTATCTACTTCAAGATAAACATTATCTTAGTGTAATTACAAAGAAATACAGTTGACTTACTGTGATAGTCAAATGTTTTATGTACGTGATTTTCTCTACTCTTGTACAAATGCTTATTACGCTATCTACTTCAAGATAAACATCTTATTGTAGTTACAAGGGAATATAGTAGACCTCATGTGATAGGGAAATGTTTTATATACATGACTTTCTCTACTCTTGTACAAACACTTACTCTTATATCTACTTCAAAATAAACATTTTCTTATTGCAGTTCAAGGGAATACATTAGACTTTACATTACACTTGGGTTGGTAGACCTTGGCCCTCTTAGGGCCTTAGCGCGAATGGTTAACTTGATTTTGAATTCGGTTTTGATGAACATAAAAGAGCGGATTTACAATGCTGAGACTTGAACCTGTGTCACTTGTGGTTAGGACACAGGAGTCGTCATAATGCTACTGTGGTATTTCGAGACTTGAATGAAAGCACGTTCTGAGTTCAGTAGTACGACTTGTGTGCCTGGCGCTATTCCTTTGCCATCTCGCGAGTTCTCGTACTTGATTTAGTCTTTAAGACACTTTTAATCATTTTTTGGGTGTTTTAATATTATTACATAAATGCAAAAGCTCTTATGTTTGTTTATAGAGTTGCACGTGACGCAGTTTATGCAACAATGTAAATAAACCGTTGTTTAATAATAGCCCTATTTAGACTGTGCGTGTCCATGATGGATAAGTCTTGTCTATAGTTTTTCCCTAGTTTTCGGCAGGAAAGGGATGCATACGATGTGGATAAATTAATAAAACGCAGAATAGAAGATATAGAAAGACAAAAAAATATGGGTGGTCTAGAAAATATGAAGCTATTACAATTTTACAAGCCTTTAAAGAAAATTGGGAACGAGAAGCATATGTCTCTTACTGCAATAGGCAAGAGAGAGAAGGGTTAGCATGGATGAGAAAAGAAATAATACTTCTAAGAGGGATAACGGGTAGGGAAAGGGGAATTTGTGAATTGTGTGGGGGAAGAGAAAGCATAGAGGACTATACAACAGAATGCGTCAAGGTTACAGTATGGAGAAAAAACGTTTTGGGAAGAAAAATGGGAGAAAGTAGAGAAGAGGATAGTAGCTATAAAAACGTTAAGGAGCAGGGAGGTAAAGAAGGTAAGAAGTATTGGTGAGTTCTTGCAGAATGTAAAAGGAAAGTGGGCCTAGAAATGTAATAAATATAAGAAAGGAAGAGGAGGGGGAAGAAAAGTACTAATTAAATAATTAAGGAGGTATGGAGGTTAAGAGCTACCTGACAGAGCAGAGCACGAAGGTGTCAGGTACGCCAAGGTAGCAACAAGCTAAAGACAAATAAAGATAAAGAATGTAAGAAAGGAAGATGAGGGAGAAGAAAGGAGGCATGGAGGTTAAGAGCTACCTGGCAGAGCAAAAGACCAGGTTGTCATGTAAGCCAAGGTAGCAGCATGGTAAAGACAAATAAAGATAAAGAATGTAAGAAAGGAAGATGAGGGAGAAGAAAGGAGGCATGGAGGTTAAGAGCTACCTGGCAGAGCAAAAGACCAGGTTGTCATGTAAGCCAAGGTAGCAGCATGGTAAAGACAAATAAAGATAAAGAATGTAAGAAAGGAAGATGAGGGAGAAGAAAGGAGGCATGGAGGTTAAGAGCTACCTGGCAGAAGAGAAGACCAGGGTGTCATGTAAGTCAAGGTAGCAACAAGGTAAAGACCAATAAATGTAAAGAATATAATAGAAATGAAGATGACGGGGAAGAATGGGACTAATTAAATATCGAGGAGGTATGGTGGTTAAGAGCTACATGGCAGAGCAGAAGACCAGGGTTTCATTTAAGCCAAGGTAGCAACAAGGTAAAGACAAATAAATGTCAAGAATATAAGAAAGGAAGATGAGGGGGAAGAAAGGGACTAATTAAGTAAAAAGGAGGTATGGAGGTTAAGAGCTACTTGGCAGAGCAGAAGACCAGGTTGCCATGTAAGCCAAGGTAGCAACAAGGTAACGACAAATAAATGTAGCCAAAAGTTTTAAATTGTAAAATTTTGGAATATACACAATAAATATATCATATGATAGGTCCATTTTTACGAGGCATTTACTGAATTAGTTTACCATGTACACTCTAATGAATAGTTTGTAAAATCGTCTGGTAACCGGAATTCGCTCTCAGTAAAGCAGTCGTATGTTTTTCAGGTGCACTTTGGCAAGCAGAATGTTCTGTCCCTTAAGCCACTATTCTTTTGAATTTTGCGCATTTCTCTTTCTAAGAACGTAAAGCAGTACAGTTTAGTAAACGAAAAATTGAACTATGGCTCACATGCTATTTGACGGGTGGCCTGCCTTCTAAAGTATAAGGCGCGGCTGACTCAACTGGTATTTACGTCAGAGAGTTTCAACCGGTAAAATTGACTGTACTACAGTAGAAGGCAATATGCATTTGCTATACTTTTCAGATAAAAACACGTATGTACTAACTCGATAATGAATTCATGAGAGAGTACAGTAATTTGTGAGTTTTCCATGCCGTATGTTACCCCAAGGTATTATTTGACAGGCATCTAGAATGTTTTCTCTGTCACCAGGGAAATCACTGTGTACTGCTACGCTCCAGAAACAAAAGTCTATCAGCCCATGGATTGTTTACAATGGTTGTCAGGAACAGAGAGATCCAGGCCATTGTCGGCTAATTGACCCATCAAAACACCTCTCATCTTACACTTAGTTGTCTTTCACCGGCTCTCGGAGGAGCAAATGGGCCCTACAGCATGTTATTGTCTTGTCTGTCAAGAAGAAAACGCAGAAGCGTTTGTGTAGATACCACTATGTTGCTACTCTATGGATCGGTGGCATTTCGAACCTGGCAAGAAATAACACCATTCTCCACAATGACCCCTGACAATGGGAATCCGCAAAAAGGAGCTAATATGTAGGTTGTGGAATGAAGAGAAACGGCATCTCAGTCTTGGAAGTTTTGAACTATTAGGTTTAATAATCCAAGAAGACGGTTGTCCCAAAATTAGCTTAGTTAATAATGTAGCCAATCGCATTGTTGGATTGGAGGCACTGCAAAGCCAGAGCTGTACGCGTGGGCAGGAAAGAAAGAGACAGAGAATGGCGCGCCGAGCTGGACGCTTGCCGAGATAGAAAGAGACAGATAATGGTTCTAGAATGTTCCATCTTTTTCTAGCCGTCGCGATCATTCTTGGTAGATCTACTGCATACTAGAACAATGGAATTGGGATTGTAATTTCATTACGCAGGGTTTTCGGTACGTAGGCCACCATGCTGGGCCCATTGTGGAAGGGTGGAAGGGTGAGGTGAAGAATACAGAGAGTGCCCGACCCAAGGAGCCACGACGGTACAGAGGGCAGGGTCCCTACAGTTTACTTGGATAGAGACTTCCCCCGACAGGCCAGGACAACGGACACGCTCCCCTACAGCGGCAAAGCAACGAGCCCAGCAGCTGAGTTCTAGTGGGCCACGCCGTGGCTCAGTGGTTAGACCGCTTGGCTCTCACCAAGGCGGCCCCGGTTGGCTCCCAGTCGACCGCAAAGAGAGATTTGTGGTGGACAACACGGCTCTGGGGCGGGTTTTTTCTCCGGGATCTCCGGTTTCCCCCGCCATCTTATTCCACCGTTGCTCCATCTTCATCTCATGTATTATCAGTGTCATCGCCTGCGGTGCCGTATGTAGTAAAAACGGGCGTTAAACACTACACATTTCATTTCATTTGAGCTCTAATGGTACCAAGGTAGATGATCCGAGCCACAAAGGTCTCTGGCTGGCGGTCACGAAATGGTCCAAGCAGAGGAGCGGAGACCCTCAACCGAAAAATCGGAGCTCCCCAGGGCCTACTGCGGTAGGTATGGGAATTGGCGGTCCCGGGGTCTCGAGCCACCACGAACCCTCGATGTGGGTTCCTCTTAGTGGTGATGGATCAGACAAACCACCCACCTACGTGTGGGCCGTGCTTGGAGACCCGTGTCGGTGGAAATGTTTGTCCTAGTGGTTGAGGGATGAGCATCTGAGCTCGTTCCAGTCTTCTTCTGAATTCGGGGAGAGCGTGCATTTCCAATACACACTTTGGCTTCTGCTTCGCCTAAACAGGTTTAGGACTAACCCACCCCTAATCACTCGGCCAGGACTAGGTATTGTACCGTACCCCATGGTGAGAGGAACGGCGAGCCCACTAATGACCTGTGTAGGCCTGTTATCCCAGTGGGGTGAGCCCTCGTTGGGCTCCGTGGTGGGTGGGTAGCACTGTGGGATGAAACTCATTTTATTTTTTATGGCAAACCCTAAAATAAAGCGTGTATAGGAAATAGTTGAGTCTTGTGGTCCCCGCTATTTAGTTATTTGTAGAACTGAGGAAGGTCGAAGGTTTAGTACCGTGAACCCGTTCATTATTCAGAAGGGTTTAGATATTATTGCCGGCCCTGTAAAGTCATGTACTCGATCTCGCAATGGCACGCTTATGGTCGAAGCAGTTTCTCCAACACCGGCTGCAAAAATTTGAAAGCCAATATGCCTACGAGCTATCCGGTAATCGTAGAATTGCATAGGACCCTGTACACCTTTCGTGGTGTTATAAACACTAGCACATTGGACGGTATGTCGAATGGGGAGATTCAGGAAAACTTGGCGGAACAAGGTGTGTCTAATGTAAGTATATCAAGTTCACCGCAAAGAACGAGGTGCACTAGTGCCCACTCGTACCCTGTTTCTTACCTTTGATCGGGTAGAACTTCCGAAAAGGATTAAGGAGGGGTATGAAGAAGTGTATACCAAATCCACTGAGGTGTTATAAATACCACCGCTTTGGCCACACAAGTGATTCATGTAATGGAGTTGCCACTTGGGTTGATTGTGGGGAAGTCAAACATGCTAATGGTTGTACTTCACCTGCAAAATGTGTTAACTGCAGTGGTAATCATTCAACTAACTCAAGAAAATGCCCTCGTTTTATGCAGGAAAATGCGATCCAAGAGATCCGGTTAAGAGAGAGGGAGTGTCCTTCTTGGAAGCTCGGAAACTCTTGCGTATTCGTCAAATTTCTCACTCTAGGACCGCTAGTTATAGTGCAGTTGCAGCTAAGCCGGTGCCTAGGCGTGAAATCCCAACACAAACCTTCGAAATAAATGGGGAAGTAATACCTAAAAGATCAAATACACCAAGATCACAGCCAAAGCAATCAACACCAGCACGAACAGTGAGCGGGCCGACCAAGTCCAGTCCTAAGAAGAAGGATTCAGCCAGGTCACCGCCGAAAGCATCTACTTCAAGAACATCTGAAGCGGTAGTATATAATGTATTGCCAAGGAAATTTAAGGCCTCTTATGACAAAACTGACTTCAAGGAAAATAGTAAGACCAGTGAAAGGAGTGGTAGCCAGCACAAAAGTACGCGAACATCTCCGTCAACATCTGAGGAATAATTTTGAGAGGACGCCGATCGGCGACTTTCATCTTTTCCGGTTGCAGTTTCCGATCCTGTCGAGAGACTGGATTCGAAGCAGCCAGTATGGAAGTCGTCCTCCTCCATTGAGCATGTGCAGCGTGTAGCTCCTGCCCTCACTGCCCAAACGACAGTGAGGAAAAGGCAGGAAAAACCTGCTGAAAGTGCTAGCCCTGCCCCAAAGAAAAGGAATAAATTGATTCGACCACCACTGGGCAGGTAGCTTTTGCAATGTCAATTTGATATTGAAGGTAGTAATTTTTAAGCGTTTTGGTATTTTATTGGTAATTATAGCCCTTTACTATCACTTTTCAACCATTTCGGTTTCTTTATTTTATTGTCCTTTGGTTTTTAAATTTTGAATAATTAATATCTAGCTATTGCCATGCTGGCTACAGCGAAACCAGCTGAGCCATCCGCCTCGACTGGGATGTCAAAGTGTGAGAGGCAGCCAGTTGCAGTTGTGCAGGGGAGTTGAACTGAGTTGCTGTGCTGTAATGGTGTGAACTGTGTACCGCAGTGATTCCTTCATTTGTTTACGCGTGGCGAGCACATGAGTCGACCTTAAAACTGCTGTTCTCAATGTCACGTCTTTTGACTGCTGCCAGGGATATACCAAGCTTTTCTTAATGGCAGTAAAAGTTTTTATAAATTTATGCAAACAAGATAAATAAGCATGTAAAAACTGAAGCTACTGACAGTGAAGTAAACTAGGTTATCAATAATAACTAAACACTAGTAACATAACTTCCCTACTTACTTATCTTATTCAAATCCTGCGACCGGTTTCAAAGCAAAACATCTGCTTCATCCTCAGCCACACAGCTTAACACTCACCAACTAACTGACTGATGACCTTGACCACTGCGGTAGTTTGAAGAACAGCTCCTTATCTAACTGCCATCTACCGGGGACAACACAAACTTATTGATGACATCTATTGGAGGGATATCAAAATTCATTACCAGATCCTTATTTTTCAAAATAAATATCTTCTCCCAAACCATTAAATCTATCGGTTCTTTCAATTGTTTCAATAATTTAACTTCTGGATTTACTTCATGATTATATGACCAAAAATGATCAGCCACTGCCGATTTCTCTGTCTGTCTATATTTAATGTTTCTAAAATGTTCCTTCGCTCTGGTTCCTAAATTACACTTGGTGATACCAATATAGATCTTATTCCATTCAAAACAGTTAACTCGATTTTTTGTTGTCTGAAGTTTTGTTTTTTAGAAAACTGTAGCAAATTCTTTATACTGTAATTACTATGAGGTGCTAGGATTATACCCACTTCTTTGAAAATTCTTTGGAACTTTTTATTTGCCCATGGATGATATGTAAATATTTTGAAATCATAACCTTTATTTTACTTTTTTAAGAGTGAAAACATCATTAACATTTTTTGAAGAGTGGAAGAGTAGAAAAATTTAAATATCACAAAATGTTAATGACTCTTCAAAAAGTAAAAAATATTATACGAGGGCTATCCAGAAAGTAGATTACGTTTTCGTCTGTTTCCGCTAGGGGCGGGGCTAGCGCGGCCATCTTGGGGTCAGAGCGTTGCGCAGCTCAGTCGGCATCTAGCCGTGCTAGTGAGAGGTTCGTGCTGTGCTCCGTTCAGATACTGTGACGGTTTGAAATGTCTGCGTTAATTGAAAATCCCGCGAGCTGCGAGGTGCGTGCAGTAATAAGGTTTCTGACTGCAAAAAAACTGTATACCGATAGAAATCTATCGGCAGCTTTGTGAAGTGTATGGGGACAGCATTATCACTGAAGGTGGAGTGCGTCAGTGGGTCATCAGATTTAAAAATGGCCGAACCAATGTTCACGACGAAGATCGAAGTGGGAGACCCAGCATAGTGACTGCCGAACTTGTCGAAAAAGTCGATGCTAAAGTCCGTGAAAATCGAAGGTTAACAATAACGGAACCTTCTTTGAGTTTTCCACAAATTTCGCGAAGTTTGTTGCACGAAATCATCAGCGAAAAGCTTGGTTACCACAAGTTTTGTGCAAGATGGATTCCAAAAATCTTGACAGAGGACCACAAAAATCAGCGAATGGCTGCAGCGTTGAACTTTTTGGACGTTTACCATAAGGATGGTGACTCTTTACTCGATCGCATCGTTACTGGTGACGAAACATGGGTGAAACACGTGAACTGTGAAACGAAATTGCAATCAATGCAGTGGGGGCACACAAGTTCTCCACAAAAACCCAAGAAATGCATGCAAACAATGTCGGCAAGGAAGATGATGGCGACTGTTTTTTGGGACAGAAAAGGTGTGATTTTGGTGGACTTCCTGGAAAGAGGCACTACAATAAACTCTCAAAGGTATTGCCAAACTCCCCAAAAACTCAGAAGAGCCATTCAAAACAAGCGCAGAGGAATGTTGAGCTCTAAGGTCTTGTTGATTCACGACAACGCCCGGCCCCACACGGCAAATGTCACTCGTGAAGTTCTTGAATCTTTTAAGTGGGAGTTGTTTCCTCATCCGCCGTACAGTCCCGACCTGGCACCGAGCGACTTCCACCTATTCCCAGCAATGAAGAAGTGGCTGGCTATGCAGCGTTTTGATGACGACGCACAGCTGCAAGAAGAGGTAACGAAGTGGTTGAAGGCGCAGGCGGCAGAATTTTTCGACGAAGGAATTTCCAAGCTCGTACATCGCTACGATAAATGCCTTAATTTGAATGGTGACTATGTCGAAAAGTAGTATTTGAGTGTGGCTTTCATCTGTATATAATAAAATTTGTTTCCTATACTTTGTTTAATTTTTATTCCAAAACGTAATCTACTTTCTGGATAGCCCTCGTATATTCAAAAAATTTACTTATCATCCATGGGCAAATAAAAAGTTCCAAAAATGTTTCAAAGAAGTGGGTATAATACCAGCACCTCATAATATTTACAGTAAAAAGAATTTGCTACAGTTTTCTAAAAAAGACAAAATTTCAGAGAACAAAAAATTTTGGTATTTATCAAGTTAACTGTATAGAATGTGATAAGATCTATATTGGTGGAACCAAGCGAAATTTAGAAACCAGAGCGAAAGAATATTTTAGAAATATTAAATATAGACAGACAGAGAAATTGGCAGTGGCTGATCAGTTTTGGTCATATAATCATGAAGTACATCCAGAAGTTAAATTATTGAAACAATTGAAAGAACCAATAGATTTAATGCTTTGGGAGAAGATATTTATTTTGGAAAATAAGGATCGCGCAATGAATCTTGATATCCCTCTAATAGATGTACCGCAAAGTGAGATTTGTGTTGAACAACACGGCGCTGGGGCGGGTTTTCTCCGGGATCTCCGGTTTTCCCCGCCATCTCATTCCACCGATGCTCCACCTTCATCTCGTGCATCATCAGTGTCATCGCCTGCGGTGCCGTATGTAGTAAAAGTGGGCGTTAAAAAAACTCTACTGCACTCCAATAGATGCCATCAATAAGTTTGTGTTGTCCCCGATAGATGGCAGTTGGATAAGGAGCTATTCTTCAATCTCCGGTAGTGGTCAGGGTCAGTCAGTCAGTTAGTTGGTGAGTGCCAAACTGGGTGGTTGAGGATAAAGCAGGTGTTTGCTTTGAAACCGGTCCCAGGATTTAAATAAGATAAGTAAATAGTGAAGTTGTGTTACTAATGTTTAGTTATTATTGGTAAGATAAATAAGATTGATGCTACCAACCCATGAAGTCACAATAACCTCTTGTCTCTCAGGGCTATTTAAAAACAAAGAATGAGGTACCACAGTGATAGCTTTTTTTTTGTGCAATAGTCACGCAACAAAAGGGATGAATGTGTAGGTGCGTTATCGTAATGCAAGAGGCACTAATTGTCTCACCACATTTTCTCGCAGGCGTCGCAATACGTCCCAAACAGCAGCATCGATTATCAGTTTGTCCCTCTCACACGAATTCATGACCTTCCTGACATGAGCGTCGTCGGTAGACATCGAAGGACGACCTCATGAGGGTCATCTTTACCTTCCACCGAGCCATTTTTAAACTGTGTCAACCATTTGAAACACACGGTACGGCTTAAGCGCTCGTCACCATAGGCTTCCTGTATCAGTTGTCGTGTCTCAGTAAAGCTTTCCTTAAATTTCATGCAAAATTAAATGCGGGCGCGTTGCTCATCTACAAGGTTGGTCTGAAAAGCTTCCGACCTCAACATGAAGATGGCAGCACTCCTAAGTAAAAGCTAGTGAATTTCGTAAACTAATCTTCTGACAGTTTCTCACCAAAGTTTCAGTCATTCTGGACGCTCAGTTGTTATGTAACAGTGGTTTGAGTGAGTTGATGGGAGTCTTTCTATGAAAATAGACAAAATCGAGTATCGATCTGTCATTAAATATTTGTTTTTGAAAGGTAATACGCCTACGAAAATCAAAGATGTATTGCATTCTGTGTATGACACTCAGTACAATCATTTACCACAGCGAAATACTTGGCAGCTGAATTTAAACGTGACCGTAAGAGCTTGGGAGACGATGAACATTCGGGACATCCAAAAACTGCAACTGCCGAACAAAACATCGCCAAAGTTCACCGAAATGTGTTAGACAATCGCCGAATTAAAGTGAGAAAGACAGCGGAGGCTATGAACATGTCAAAAGAACGTGTTTGTAAAATATTAAAACAATATTTAGACATGAGAAAGCAGTCCGCGCGTTGGGTGCCATGTTTTCTCACGTTAGACCAAAAACGTGATAGAATGAAATTTTCCAACGCTGTGTTGGCACAGTTTAGGCGTAATGAATCCGAATTTTGGGGCTGATTAATTACTGTAGATGAAACGTGGATACACCATTTTACACCCTAAAGAAAAATATAGTCCAAACAGTAGACTGCAAAGGTAAAACAGGCTCCCAAAACATCAAAACCTTTTTCTTCGGCTGGGTAAGTGATGGTGAATGGTTTTTTATAGTCATGGAGCTTTATTAGTTGCTTATCTTCAGAAAGGAAAAACCATTACAAGAGCATAGAGGCATTATTATTTGACAAGCTGAAGGCACAACTTATGGAAAAACGGCCACAATTGCAGAACAAGAAAATCCTGATCCACCAGGACAACGCATCGTCTTACACCTAAGCCGTTGCAATGGCCAAATTCCACGAATTACGGTTTGAAATGTTTGACCCACCACCTCTAGCCCCAAACAACTTGTTTTTGTTCCCTCATCTGAAAATTGCGCTCAGGGGACAGAGATTTTAGTCAAATGTAGAGGCAGTCACCTCTTGCAGAGAAAACGCTTAGTGCTATTTCGACGGGTTACAGATTTGGAGCATCGCTGAGAGAAGTGTGTAGAGTTACAAGGGGACTATGTTAAAAACGCCGAGTACTATTTGGACGGGTTATAGAGATGAGAGCATCGCTGGGAGAAGTGCGTAGAGTTTCAAGGAGACTATGTAGAAAAACGCCGAGTACTATTTGGACGGGTTACAGAGATGAGAAAATCGCTGTGAGAAGTGTGTAGAGTTACAAGGAGACTATGTTGAAAAACGCCGAGTACTATTTGGACGGGTTACAGAGATGAGAAAATCGCTGTGAGAAGTGTGTAGAGATACAAGGAGACTATGTTGAAAAACGCCGAGTACTATTTAGACGTGTTACACAGATAGGAGCATCTCTGGGAGAAGTGTGTAGAGTTACAAGGAGACTATGTTGAAAAACGTCGAGTACTATTTGGACGTGTTACAGAGATGGCAACATCGCTGGGAGAAGTGTGTAGAGTTACAGGGAGACTATGTTGAAAAACGCCGAATACTATTTGGACGGGCTACAGAGATGGGAACATCGCTGGGAGAAGTGTGTAGAGTTACAAGGAGACTATGTTGAAAAACGTCGAGTACTATTTGGACGGGTTACACAGATAGGAACATCGCTGGGAGAAGTGTGTAGAGTTACAAGGAGACTATGTTGAAAAACGTCGAGTACTATTTGGACGGGCTACAGAGATGGGAGCATCGCTGGGAGAAGTTTGTAGAGTTACAAGGAGACTATGTTGAAAAACGCCGAGTACTATTTGGACGGGTTACAGAGATGGGAGCATCGCTGGGAGAAGTGTGTAGAGTTACAAGGAGACTATGTTGATAAACGCCGAGTACTATTTGGACGGGTTACAGAGATGAGAGCATCGCTGGAAGAAGTGTGTAGAATTACAAGGAGACTATTTTGAAAAACGCCGAGTACTATTTGGACGGGTTACACAGACGGGAGCATCTCTGGGAGAAGTGTGTAGAGTTACAAGGAGACTATGTTGTAAAACGCCGAGTAGTATTTGGACGGGTTACAGAGATGGGAGCATCGCTGGGAGAAGTGTGTAGAGTTACAAGGAGTCTATGTTGAAAAACGCCGAGTACTATTTGGACGGGTTACAGAGATGGGAGCATCGCTGGGAGAAGTGTGTAGAATTACAAGGAGACTATGTTGCAAAACGCCGAGTACTATTTGGACGGGTTACACAGATGGGAGCATCTCTGGGAGAAGTGTGTAGAGTTACAAGGAGACTATGTTGCAAAGCGCCGAGTACTATTTGGACGGGTTACACAGATGGGAGCATCTCTGGGAGAAGTGTGTAGAGTTACAAGGAGACTATGTTGCAAAACGCCGAGTACTATTTGGACGGGTTACAGAGATGGGAACATCGCTGGGAGAAGTGTGTAGAGTTACAAGGAGACTATGTTGAAAAACGCCGAGTACTATTTGGACGTGTTACAGAGATGGTATCATCGCTGGGAGAAGTGTGTAGAGTTACAACGAGACTATGTTGAAAAAATTCTTAATAATAACTTGTATTTTTATTCGGTCGGAAACTTTTCAGTCCACCCTTGAAACACGCATACCATAAGGAGGTCAATCCCGCGGTCACTTACAGACTTCTAGATGCCCGGTCTCTGTTCCCGGAGCTAGGAGGAGTAGGAGGAGTAGAAGAGTAGGAGGAGCTAGGGTGATAAACCTCCATTTACGCAATGCACAAGAAGCCACTCCCATCATTTCACCTTCCCGCAACCCTCTCAGAGAGCCCTCAGTTGGGCGAAATCTGTGGTTAACACCTCGCTGCAAACCTGGCGGCTCCTATAGCTAACTTCTGTTTATTTCGATCTCTGCGGTGAAGGACAGCTACATACGTAAAGCTTAGTGGAAACGTGATTGTATATAAAACAATGCAAAGAAGAACAGCTTTAATGTGCAAAATGCACCTGTTGTACATTCAAAATCAGGGGGTGTAGCACAAACCTGCAACCTTATGGAGCAACCGCCTCTGATTTTACGATGTTCATTTGATAAGCCTGGTAAAAGACCAAGAATATGCTTTGTGGAATTAGTTTCAGAGGTTGAAATTCCTTTTATTAGCGATATCAAAGTGCAGCATCGCGTTAATAACTAATATAGCATTCAAATTGTTAAAATTACTAACTAGGTTCGGGGTTCCCATTAAAATTACTTTACTCTGGTAAAACAGACAGCACATCGTGTTTTAGATCAATTTACTTACAAATACACACTTTTAAGTATTACTCAGTAATCAACCTTTGATAAATCCTCTGATATACTTCGCCGTAGAGCCTTACTGCATGAGAAAGCCAATTACTGCCTCTCCAAGTTCTAACCTCTACCGCTAGATGGCAGCAGAGGTGGATCTCTTCTTTTTTTATCATAAAACGTAAATTAAGAGTAAATATTAACTTTAATTTGCCTCCTTTTAGACACACAACCTTAGAAATTATAATTGTGTAAATGATTTTTGGTTACGTGTAGTTGTAACTTACTTATGTTAAAATAGGAATCAAATTGTTTGACACTATATAGCTCTAAAATCTATGGACTTGGATTGAAAAGTAATCGAATGGACCTATGGAACAGCCGAACCCAGAATGATAGGGGAAGGAGCATCTACCGCTTCATCTGCGGAGACCTAACCCTTCATGCGCATGGCCCGCGGGGTCCAACGCACTTCCCGCCTCGTGGCAGGGCGGACGTCATAGATTTCGCAATCACCAAGAATATTCCATTTCATCTGGACCTCACGGCGGTGAATGTTCTGGATTCTGACCACAACCCAGTTGTGATCAATTCAGACGTTACCGTCGCAGCTCTGGCAACGGCTGACTGGGTGGATGAAGTCGACTGGGATGCCGCCATTCTTCACATCCAAAACTCCGTGGAAGCCTGCCCTCGAATCGACTCTGTGGAGTCGCTCGAGGCGGCAGCCAGGGAGTTCTCCACATCCATCCTCAACGCGGTCCGTGCTCACACACACCGCATTCCAATAGACACGCCAAACCCCACAGATATCCCAGGACCCATCAAACAACTCATAAGGGCTAAAAACGCCGTAAGAAAGCTGTGGCAGAGATTTCGCCATCCCAGGATAGGAGAAGTACACCAGAGGTTCAAATCCCTGGCAAGACGACTCCTAAGAGCACACCGCAAAGAGGCCTGGGAAAACATGTTAAGGCAAACCAATCTCCAGGAGAGAAAACCATGGCGAATAGTCCGTAGCCTGCGGAAAGACAAAACCGTACACCAGCACCCCCTACATAGCCCTAGAGGTCGACTCGTCTACGAGTCGAAAGAAAAGGCAGAGGCGCTAGCAGATTATCTGGAGGCTCAATTCCAACCCAGGGTAGAGCCAATGGACGATGACCATGCTGACCTCGTGGAACAGGTGGTGGAGGACTTCCTAGAAGCTCCGCCCCCTGACCACGAGGAGTTCCACATTCCCATCGTTACCCCTAGAGAGTTAGCGACCACGCTTAACTCTCTAAGAACCAACAAAGCACCTGGGCAGGACCGTGTGACAGCGGAAATGCTCAAGCACCTTCCACGAAGAGCCGTGATTCACTTAACCCGGATTTATAACGCGTGCCTATACATGCGCCACTTTCCAGCTATCTGGAAGGAGGCGCGCGTGGTGTGCGTTTTAAAGCCGGGGAAAAATCCGGTTTTTCCTTCCAGTTACCGATCAATCAGCCTTCTCCCAGTTTTATCGAAGGTATTCGAAAAACTGCTCCTCTCCCGGCTCCTTCCTCATCTGGAGGAAAGGGGCCTAATCCCGGAACACCAGTTTGGCTTCCGTTCTGGCCACTCCACGACCGAGCAGCTACTGCGGGTTGCCGAGAAGGCCTCCCTGGGTTTCCAGGAAAGGTCTAAAACGGTAGCAGTGCTGCTCGACGTGGAGAAGGCATTCGCCACTACCTGGCATGAAGGACTCATTTACAAACTCCTGGAGCATGAAATTCCCCGTCCATACATTTCCTTGGTGGCCGGTTTCCTCGGAAACCGAAGCTTCCGAGTAAAGATGGAGGGGAAGCTGTCCACCGAGCGGCCCATTGGCGCTGGAGTACCGGAAGGCAGCGTGCTGTCGCCGGCGCTCTTCGCAGCTTACATGGCCGACATCCCAACTCATCACAACACCCAAACCTGTCAGTATGCGGACGATCTCATGATCTTCGCAGTCAATAGGAATACACGGTACAGCTTCCGGCAAATCCAAACCCAGCTCCGGGCCATTGGCGAATGGAGCGCAAAATGGCGAATGGCAATTAACCCGGAGAAGAGCTCTGCTATTCTCCTGGCGAAAACCATAGCCAACCGGTTGCAGCAGAACTTCGTTTTACGGCGCCGTCGAATCCCTTGGGTGCAAACGGCGAAGTATCTCGGGGTGACGCTGGACCGCAAGTTAACTTACGTTCCGCACGTCAAGGGCAAGGTCCAGCTGGGGCACGTCGCACTCCGGAGCCTATACCCTATCTTCAGATCAACCATGCCGATCCGTCTCAAACTCCAACTGTATCGGGCGATCATTCCGCCTATATTTCTGTACGGCTGTGAGATCTGGGGAACAGTGGCTAATACCACTTTCGTCAGACTCCAGACGCTGCAGAACAAGGCACTACGCATCATCTACGATACAGGCTGGAGATTCCCGGCTCATATCCTACATGAGCACTCCCAGATCCCGTACATTGTCGATGTCATTCGCGAGAGGGCACGATCAATGTACGAGAAAATCCAAATTCACCCCAACCCTTTAGTGAACTCCCTGGGAAGGTATGACCCGAGAGATCAAAGGCGCTTGCCGTCCTTCAGACTGCCGAGAGACGTCCTGGGACCCCTTGGGTAACCCAAGGAAAACCCCATATGTCTCTGGGAACAACTTCTACGCCAAAGGACAAGCGCTACACAACCCGTATCCAAAACGGGGCAAAAAACTAATTCGTGTCTCCCAAAAAGGGAGAACGATTAAGTACAGCTGCCCACGACAAAGAGGGGCAACCCATTCCAAACCTCTCCAAAATTTCAAACAGTAAACAAATTCAAACACCCCAGCAGAACATGGATCTACTAGTTCATTTCGCAGGTTAAGCCGCAAAGCGGCTAGGTACTGCGGCATATGACACCCGGACGGGGAAAGCCCCGCCCGACTAGGACTACCTCTGGACCTCTCCAATATTGCTTCCAAGTTGGTACTCACGCGTCGATTAAAATATAAATGGCAGCATTTTTAACAAACAAAAATTGTTTAACAGTGTGTGAATACAAAAGTTTTGAATAGTAACAAAAATCAATAATCTTTAAAAGAAAGTTATGTTCTGTAATCTTGATGGTGAAAAGACTATCCAGGGAACATAAAATTTTAGGCAGTGATGAGTAGATATGCGGGGGTGTGCAACTTTATGAAATTAACGGAAACTATGAAGGAGGTGAGGATTCATCCATATACTGGAGTTAACCTGCAATGATTGACTAGGAAAGAAAGTTCAAGTAAAATGTATCCATATTATACAATTAAATGAATATATTACGAAATTGGACTTATCCAACATTTAATTAATTTCATCCGAAATCTCACCTGAAAATGAGACATCTCATGACTCTTATTTAATAAACCACAATCATCAAGAAAAACTTCAAACTAAAACTAAGTAACCCTGCTACATCTGTCTTCCGGACTTGGGTCTTCGATACGGTCAAGGGGCATCCTATCTGCAGAGAATAGAAAATCTGCTTACAAAAGTAATGTTAGTTCCTCCAAAGTAATGTCGTTTAGCCCTTAGTGTTTAGTTTTATTGTGCATATTCCAAAATTTTACAATTTACAACTTTAATCTTCATTTATTTGTCTATCTTGTAGCTGCCTTGGGTTACATGAGACCCTGATCTTCTCTTCTGTCACGTAGGTCTTAAACTCCATGCCTCCTTGATACTTAATTAGTCCCATTCTTCCCCATCATCTTCCTTTCTTATATTTTTTACATTTATTTGTCTTTATCTTGTAGCTCCCTTGGGTTACATGACACCCTGCTCTTCTCTGTCAGGTAGCTCTTAACCTGCATGTCTCCTTTTTACTTAATTAGTCCCATTCTTCCCCCTCATCTTCCTTTCTTATATTCTTTACATTTATTTGTCTTTACCTTGTTGCTACCTTGGCTTACATGACACCCTGGTCTTCTGTTCTGTCAGGTAGCTCTTAACCTCCATACCTCCTTGTTATTTAATTAGTCCCATTATTCCCCCTCATCTAACTTTCTTATATTCTTTACATTTATTTGTCTTTACCTTGTAGCTCCCTTGGGTTACATGACACCCTGCTCTTCTGCTCTGCCAGGTAGCTCTTAACCTCCATACCTCCCTGTAACTGAATTAGCCCTTTTCTTACCCCTCATATTCCTTTCTTATATTCTTTACATTTATTTGTGTTTACCTTGTTGCTACCTTGGCTTACATGACACCCTGGTCTTCTGTTCTGTCAGGTAGCTCTTAACCTCCATACCTCCTTGTTATTTAATTAGTCCCATTCTTCCCCCTCATTTTCCTTTCTTATTTTCTTTACATTTATTTGTTTTTACCTTGTTGCTACCTTGGCTTACATGACACCCTGGTCTTCTGCTCTGCCAGGTAGCTCTTAACATCCATACCTCCTTCTAACCTGATAGATCGAATCTTCCGCCGCATCTTCCTTTCTTATATAATCTTTACATTTCTGGCCAATTTTTCTCTTACTTGCTGCAAGAACTCAGCATTACTTCTTACCTTTTTTTCCTCCCTGCCCGTTAACATTTTTATAGCTACTATCCTCTACTCTACTTTCTCCCAATTTTCAACCTAAACCTTTGTTCTCCATATTGCAACCTCCTCGCAAATTGTTACATAGTGTTCTATGCTTTCTTTGCCCCCACACGATTCACAAATTCCCTTTTCCCTACCTCTTATCCCTCATAGAAATATTATTCCTTTTCTCATCCAAGCTAACCCTTCTCTCTCTTGCCTATTGCAGTAATCTACATATGCTTCTCGTCCCCAATTTTTTTTTATTTGCTTGTAAAATTGTAATGATTTCATATTTTCAGGACTTCCCCATATTTCCTGTCTTTCTAAATCTTCTATTCTGCATTTTACCAATTTACCCACATCACTTGTATGCCTTTCCCCTAATCTCCATATATCTGTCATTCCTACTTTTTCTATAATTCCTCCTACCTCTGCCCACCAATTATTTGAGTTCTCTAATACGAGGGCTATCCAGAAAGTAGATTACGTTTTGGAATAAAAAGTAAACAAAGTATAGGAAACAAATGTTATTAGATACAGATGAAAGCCACACTCAAATACTACTTTTCGACATAGTCACCATTCAAATTAAGGCATTTATCGTAGCGATGTACGAGCTTGGAAATTCCTTCGTCGAAAAATTCGGCCGCCTGCGCCTTCAACCTCTTCGTTACCTCTTCTTGCAGCTGTGCGTCGTCATCAAAACGCTGCATAGCCAGCCACTTCTTCATTGCTGGGAATAGGTGGAAGTCGCTCGGTGCCAGGTCGGGACTGTACGGCGGATTAGGAAACAACTCCCACTTAAAAGATTCAAGAACTTCACGAGTGACATTTGCCGTGTGGGGCCGGGCGTTGTCGTGAATCAACAAGATCTTAGAGCTCAACATTCCTCTGCGCTTGTTTTGAATGGCTCTTCTGAGTTTTTGGAGAGTTTGGCAATACCTTTGAGAGTTTATTGTAGTACCTCTTTCCAGGAAGTCCACCAAAATCACACCTTTTCTGTCCCAAAAAACAGTCGCCATCATCTTCCTTGCCGACATTGTTTGCATGCATTTCTTGGGTTTTTGGGGAGAACTTGTGTGCCCCCACTGCATTGATTGCAATTTCGTTTCACAGTTCACGTGTTTCACCCATGTTTCGTCACCAGTAACGATGCGATCGAGTAAAGAGTCACCATCCTTATGGTAAACGTCCAAAAAGTTCAACGCTGCAGCCATTCGCTGATTTTTGTGGACCTCTGTCAAGATTTTTGGAATCCATCTTGCACAAAACTTGTGGTAACCAAGCTTTTCGCTGATGATTTCGTGCAACAAACTTCGCGAAATTTGTGGAAAACTCAAAGAAAGTTCCGTTATTGTGAACCTTCGACTTTCACGGACTTTAGCATCGACTTTTTCGACAAGTTCGGCAGTCACTATGCTGGGTCTCCCACTTCGATCTTCGTCGTGAACATTGGTTCGGCCATTTTTAAATCTGATGACCCACTGACGCACTCCACCTTCAGTGATAATGTTGTCCCCATACACTTCACAAAGCTGCCGATAGATTTCTATCGGTTTACAGTTTTTTTGCAGTCAGAAACCTTATTACTGCACGCACCTCGCAGCTCGCGGGATTTTCAATTAACGCAGACATTTCAAACCGTCACAGTATCTGAACGGAGCACAGCACGAACCTCTCACTAGCACGGCTAGATACCGACTGAGCTGCGCAACGCTCTGACCCCAAGATGGCCGCGCTAGCCCCGCCCCTAGCGGAAACAGACGAAAACGTAATCTACTTTCTGGATAGCCCTCGTAGATCCTACCATTAAGTCATCCACATATAGCAGTCCAGGAATTTCTTTGTTTACTATTACCGGACAGTGCTGATTTCCTTCTTTAACCTTGTCTATTATCTCATATCTATGAGTATGATCTTGTCTTGTTTTTAGTAATCTATATTTTTTAATTTACGTTCCTTATCTTTTTTTAAGTCTTATCCGACGAAAAATGGAATGGGTGAAATGATACTCAAATGGGCTCAGGGGCCATAGAGCTTAGATTTACCCGACGTTTGTGTTTTAGGACAAGAGAAAACCCCGGAAAAAACTTATACAGTTAACTCACACTGACCGGCATTTGAACTCGGGACCTCTTGTTCGTGAGGCAGACCCGCCACCATCTACGCCACCGCGGCGGGCGATCGTATTTCATGTAAATTGTTTTTTTCTAATTAATTTGTAATTTAATATGTTTGATTGTAAGCCTGTGTATTTAATGTAATTTTTTATAAATGTTACTAAATGCACTTTATTGTTAAGATGGTCACGACATGTCATAGGTAGTTTAAGGTGCCTTAAAATATTAATTTCGTACATAAAATAATATGAATAAAACATATTGTGACTTTGTGGGTTCGTGAAATGAAAAGTCCAAAAATGTTCTTTATTTCCACCGACTTACAGTTTAACACTTGCCAATTACACAGAATTACGTGCTGCACACAATTACAATTCACCAGTTCGTCCGTTACAATTGCACTCGTAATTACGTACGGTCTTCTCACTAGCACTGCGTCCTTACACCAAGAACTGCGACTGTCTCCTCACTCACACTCAACTTCTGACTAGCTACAGCCCTTTTTATAGGCATCTCGCCGTCTTCTCGGCTTTTCTTGTTCCCAGGCGAAGATTCCAGTAGATGAAAGATCCCGTAATTTCCAGAACACAGGTAGAAGAGAAACAGACCGCACAATCATGTTTTTCCCCCAGCCATCCCTGTCACCACTATAAGACGGACGAGGGGGAGGCGCGGCTAACACGGACCTCCCCTGTCTTCCGCTCTCAGCTGCTTCTATAGGGTGTTCCAACGCCCGAGTGACAATATACACACATGAATTGTCGTAAGCTTTCACAGCCGGATTCTGATTTATAGATAGAACAATTTTCCGTGCTCAGGAGACGTGGTATGCTGGCGTTGGAACATTCAGACGTGTCGTAGAAGTCCGCGATGAACATCATCATTGGTGGCGTAGTCTGAGTCTTCTGGGTGAATTCACAGTCTCAGGAAACGTCTGGTTCTTCCAATTCCAACAGACCACGGCTCATGAGCCCGGAAAATTCTTCTATCTACATATACACACAATTTTTGCATCGGATTATTTTTAAAGAATATTACCTAGCAAACTTGGTAGAAGTACTTTCTGAGGCTGAACCTCCTTTGATGGACACTATTAAATTGTTAGGTAGAATAAATTGCAGCATCACGGTATAAACAAATATAGAAATGAAGTTCTTACGAGGGCTGTACAGTAAAGAATGATCATTTATTTGTATTGAAAATGTACCTTTACACGTCCTAATTATTTTGATGGTCCTTCTCAAAATAGTCTCCCCTGAATGCGATGCACTTGTCCCTGTGTTTCTGCCAGTCTTCAAAGACATGCTGGAAATCAATTTCTGAGAGATCCTTCAAAATCGCCACCTCAGCCTTCACCACTGCTTCTGATGTTGAATAATGCCTCCCACAAAGGCGTTTCTTCAAAATAGGGAATAGAAAACGGTCTCATGGGTCTAAATCTGGACCATAGGGACGGTGAGGGATACACTTCACGTTGAGTTTTGCAAAATATTCAGCAATAAATTGGCAATATGCGGTCGCGCATTATCGTGTTGCAGCATCCAGCCTGCTTTACGGAAATGTGGTCCTTTGCGCCTGATATGGACTTGCAATGTTTTCAGGATATCCCTGTAGTATTGTCCAGCTACTAATGTGTGTGCAGGTCCAACTTGATGATAAACCATTCCATGAATATCAAAGAATGAGATAGCTATAACTTTCCCGGCAGAAGACACCACTTATGCTTTTCTGGGGGTTGGTGATGAATGAGAGTTTCACACTGAGCTTTGCTGTTTGCTCTCAGAATCAAAATGAAATACCCAAGTTTCATCATCAGTGATTACGTTTAAAAGAAACTCCGTATCTTCCTCTAACATCAACTTTAAGTGCATGCAGACCTGCATGCGAATGTCTTTTGTTCGGGAATCAACAGTCTTGGAACCCATCGCGCACAAACACGTCTCACGTGTAATATTTCTGTCACCAACGGGTGGGTGGCACCCAATGACATGTTCAGTATTTCAGAAAGTGATCTTTAGGTAATTTGTCGATCCTCTCTCACAATGGCAGCAGAAGTGTTGATGTTTCCTTCCGTTAGAGCAGTAACTGTAGCACCGGGTCCATGTTCCTTTGAAATTGATTGTCTCCCTTCTTTAAAGATTTTAAACCACCTTCGAGTTGTGCTGTAGGGAAGAACAGACTCTCCATAGGCCTTCTGTAACATTGTATAGGCCTCAACTGAAGATTTGTTGAGACGAAAGCAGAACTTCAAAGCCGCATATTCTTTTCTCGCGTGTTACCTATATCTATGCGGTAGGCTTAGAATTACCCGACATTCGTTTGACAACTTATATGATATACTTTACCTTAGAACCTTGTTGCATTAGAATGTAAATTACTGCCTCTCCAGGTTTCTATCTTAACCGCTAGATGGCAAAGTAAGTGGATACTTACTTTAAGTATATAATAGTGAATTTATAAGAAATATTAACTATAATTTGCCTCTGTTTGGATACTATATATCTTAGATATTGTAATTGTTTAAATAATTTAAGGTAATGAGCAGTTTTAAGTTACTTCTGTTAAATTAATAAGCAAATTGTCTGACACTATCCAGCTCTAATGTCTATGGACTTGGATTGAAAAGTGAATCAAATGCATTTCTGCTTCATCAAGAATGTGACAGTAATTGGTTGTTTTTGTTTGTTTGCCCTCCATGAAAGAACTAATCCACCAACAAAAGGCCCGCAGAGTCCCAGAGAGCACTTTTAAGCACTCTTCCATCAGATGGTCGTAGCTCTCTAAATTTTTCCGAAGGTTTGGTGCCATCTTTTGCAAGATATCTGATGATGATGCGTTGCGCGACAGACGTGTGCATCTCTAACACACTCATGGCGTAGTTACGTAGCCCCGTACTCCGCGGTGAGCGCGCGCAATACCCGCTCTAAAGACACCCCCTCCTACACCCTGAAAAAGACTCTTCTCAAAACTATTATAATTATAGCAGCGTTATATTGGAATTCAGTTTTGTTTTCGAAAGTTACCTGCGGTGTACAGTAACGCTAATAGAAAAGTTTACTTCAGCTGAGAATGCCAAAAGCTCTTGAGTGTGCAAGTACTGCCAAATGGTAATGAAGTAACTTTTTATTAGGGTAGGTTATTTTCTGAATTATACACATGACTTTCTCTGCTCTTGTACAAAGAGCTTTTGCTCTGTCTACTTCAAGATAAACATTATCTTATTGTAGTTACAAGGGAATACAGTAGACTTTAAGTGATAGTCAAATGTTTTATATACATGACTTTCTCTACTCTTGTACGAACACTTGCAACTCTGTCTACTACAGGATAAACATTATCTTATTGTAGTTACAAGGGAATACAGTAGACTTTAAGTGATAGTCAAATGTTTTATATACATGACTTTCTCTACTCTTGTACAAACACTTGTTACTCTATCTACTTCAAGATAAACATTATCTTATTGTAGTTACAAGGGAATACAGCAGACTTTAAGTGATAGTCAAATGTTTTAAAACTGGTTGTCTAGATGGCTACAATCTTTTTGTATGTCCAAGTGATAAAAATATAAATAACGACCTCATTTTTAAAGAACAATCAAAATAATAAGAAACAATATCTCGGTTAAGCTAAATTGTACTTTAAAAGTATCTGCTCTTAGCGGGCTAGAGCATTGTGCCTTCGTTCCATGCGCCCGGTTTCGATCTCTTCTCCGAGAGGCGGGTTAGCATATTTTAAATTCCAGATGTGAGGTATTTCAGGGCCTACGTTAGGTAGCGAATCCCGGTGGTAGAAGGCCAACATTGCGCCCGGAGGTGCCTAGATGCTGACCATATTTCCTCCCTCTATTTGTTGGATGATCGCTCAGCTCTGCCTTGCATATGTGAGCGTGAGACCGGCGCTGGGTTGTCAGACCATGGGTTGTTATCATCATCATCATCGTCCGCCTAGGTAGCATGGTGGTAGAGTGCCTCTCACGTTCAAGAGGTCCCGAGTTCGAATCGCGGTCAGGGTGAGTTCCCTAAGTAAGGTTTTTTTCCGGAGTTTTCTCTTATCCTAAAAGACGAATGTCGGGTAACTCTAAGCTCTATGGACCCTGGGCTCGATTAAGCTTCATTTCACCCATTTCATTCATCGTTCGATATGACTTAACGTTGGAGGACGTAAAATTACGAAAAAATTCATCATCATCGTCATCATCGTTATTAGTGTTCTTGTTCTTGTTCTTGTTCTTGTTATTGTTGTCGTCGTCGTGGTCGTGGTCGTGTTCGTGGTCGTGGTCGTGGTCGTGGTCGTGGTGTTGGTCGTCGTCTTGGTCGTCGTCGTGGTCGTCGTCGTGGTCGTCGTCGTGGTCGTCGTCGTGGTCGTCGTCGTGGTCGTCGTCGTGGTCGTCGTCGTGGTCGTCGTCGTGGTCGTCGTCGTGGTCGTCGTCGTGGTCGTCCTCGTCATCATCATCATCATCATCATCGTCATCGTCATCGTCGTCGTCGTCGTCGTCGTCGTCATCGTCGTCGTCGACGTCGTCATCGTCATCGTCGTCGTCGTCGTCGTCATCGTCATCGTCATCGTCATCGTCATCGTCATCGTCATCGTCATCGTCATCGTCATCGTCATCGTCATCGTCATCGTCATCGTCATCATCATCATCATCATCATCATCATCATCATCATCATCATCATCATCATCATCATTATTATTATTATTATTATTATTATTATTATTATTATTATTACTGTTATAATGAAACACCAGACACCGAGCAGGAGGCACCCTGAACGTTAAAGAGGTCACAATCACTTTGTATTGAAGAAAATGCACACAACAATTAAAGGAATATTTGTGTTCCTCTGTGACGAACAGCATTGCGCTAGATTAAAGCGGTAATTAACTGGATGTTTATGTTACTCAACGTTTCTCTTTTCTTTCCTTTATTACTTCATTAAATTGCTTGCAAAGTACGAAATTTAGTTTTAAAAGCTAAAATTGCTGACATAAAGACACTCTAATGAAATAAATACATGCAGATGAAAATGAGATGTACCTGGCGTTGGCATTCTGGAAATATTTGTTCAAATAACAAAACATTTTATGTTGAACGAACGGCACCTCTGTGACAATGGAAACAAAGCGATAATTAACTCAACATTGCGGTACTTTTTCCTAGAATCTAATGTACATTATAGCGAAATGTTTACTGTTTTATGAGTAATTATTTTTGTAGTCAGGTGTGTGTGTTTGGAATACGGAAACACAATTATGCAAATATCAATTGTCTGCCAATGATTCAATACGAATGTTAATGAAAATCTATGCAATTCCAAACTCTTCTTGCATACGGGGAAAATCGATTATTTTAGTTTGTTCATTGAAACAGCTTCAGCGATATTTCCTAAAATGACAGAAAATTAGGATATTTTCACGACAAATTAAGTTTATTTTTTCTACTTCTGCTGAACAGTAGGAATTTGTAAAATCATACTACACAAAAGGTAAATGCCAATGCTTATGTGCATTTCACAATTTAGGCTTTCCTTTTTATAGGTTTCTGAATTTGCTTCTGAAATTCTGAAGTAGTCATTATTCATCTTTTTATCTCTTGGACATACAAAGATAACGGAATTGCAATGTTGTCGCCTAGGCAACCACATTTAAATCACTTGAATATTGCTTGAGGTCTTGATTGTCACTTGAAGTCTACTGTTTAATGTTTATTTTGTATATAGACCTGTAAGTGTTTGTACAAGAGTACAGAAAGCCATGCATATAAAACATTTGACTATCAGTTAAAGTCTACTGTATTCCCTTGAAAACACAATAAGCTACTACTTATTTTGAGGTAGATAGGACAGTAAGTATTTGTACAAAATTAGAGAAAGTCATGTATATAGAACATTTCAATATCAGATAAGGTATATTGTATTTCCTTGTACCTACAGGAGGATAGTGTTCATTTTGAAGTAGATAGAGCTGTCAGTGTTTGTACAAGGGTACAGAAAGTAATTTATATAGTGCATTTGAATATTACTTAAAGTTTAATGTGTTCTCCTGTAACTTCCATAAGATACTGCTTATCTTGAAGTAGATAGGACAATAAGTGTTAGTACAAGAGTAGAGAAAGTCATGTATATAAAACATTTGAGTCTTACTTAAAGTCTACTGTGTTCCTTTGTAACCACAATAAGATAATATTTATCTCGAAGCAGATAAAGCAGTAAGTGTTTGTACAAGAGTAGAGAAAGTCATGTATATAAAACATTTGACTATCACTTAAAGTCTACTGTATTTCCTTGTAACTACAGTAAGATAATGTTTATCTTGAAGTAGATAGAGCAATAAGTGTTTGTACAAGAGTAGAGAAAGTCATGTATATAAAACATTTGACTATCACTTAAAGTCTACTGTATTCCCATGTAACTACAATAAGATAATGTTTATCTTGAAGCAGATAGAGCAATAAGTGTTTGTACAAGAGTAGAGAAAGTCATGTATATAAAACATTTGACTATCACTTAAAGTCTACTGTATTTCCTTGTAACTACAGTAAGATAATGTTTATCTTGAAGTAGATAGAGCAATAAGTGTTTGTACAAGAGTAGAGAAAGTCATGTATATAAAACATTTGGCTATCACTTAAAGTCTACTGTATTCCCTTGTAACTACAATAAGATAATGTTTATCTTGAAGCAGATAGAGCAATAAGTGTTTGTACAAGAGTAGAGTAAGTCATGTATATAAAACATTTGACTATCACTTAAAGTCTACGGTATTCCCTTGTAACTACAGTAAAATAATGTTTATCTTGAAGTAGATAGAGGAATAAGAGTTTGTACAAGTGTAGAGAAAGTCGTGTATATAAAACATTTGATTATCACTTAAAGTCTACTATATTCCCTTGTAACTACAGTAAGATAATGTTTATCTTGAAGTAGATAGAGGAATAAGAGTTTGTACAAGAGTAGAGAAAGTCGTGTATATAAAACATTTGACTATCACTTAAAGTCTACAGTATTCCCTTGTAACTACAGTAAGATAATGTTTATCTTGAAGTACATAGAGTAATAAGGGTTTGTACAAGGGTAGAGGAAGTGATGGATATAAAACATCTGACTAGCACTTGAAGTCTACTGTATTCCCTTGTAACCACAATAACATAAAGTTTATCTGTAAGTAGATAGAGCAATAATCGTTGTACAAGGGTAGAGAAAGAAATGTAGATAAAACATTTGACTATCACTTAAAATATACTGTATTCCTTTGTAACTACAATAAGAAAGTGTTTATCTTGAAGTAGATAGAGCTCTAAATGTAATGGATCGTACTTTTAAGCCCGATTTCTTCAATAGATATTAGCATCGATTTAACAAATGTAAGGTAACAATTGTCACAGTTATTACAAAGCTCTGTATACCTTGCATTTGAACAACCTGTTTTATGAAAATGTTAACCAACACGTATTAGCGCCAAGACTTGTAAATGTTACTGCTGTAGAAGGTTATGGATCAGTTGTATTATTTTCTGAACGTACTGCGATGCGCATTTGCTTTCATTTTCGTTTGCACACAGCTGATAAATTAGCGGGTAAACAAAGTCGTAAACAAAAGCCGTGAGACAAATTTCTCATTTAAGGGGAAAGAATTGTTAATTGAATTGGTGACGAAGTGTAAGGATATAGTATAAAGTAAGAGGATTGATGCGGTGAATGTAAAATTGAAAGATGTCACGTGGGAAAAACTTAAACAAATTTAATTAATATGTATGTGGCAGTACTAGAAACACTAAATAATTTTGTCATTATTAAAGACATTTAATACAAGGAGCAAAGTAGGACACGTGACAACTTGAACGTTGCAAGACGGGAGGTGGACAATGTATTATCTACATAATTCAGTGAATTATAAATCGCAGAGTTATTAATACTTGAAGCAAACGTGATAGCTAGCTCAGTATTACGTAAAATTAAAACGAGGAGCGAAGAATTTTTTTTAATTTACGTTCTCCAGCCTTTAAGTCATATCGGACGATGAATGGAATGGTCCAAAGAGCTTAGAGTTACCCGACATTCATCTTTCAGGATAAGGCAAAAAACCACGGAAAAAACCTTATCCCGGTAACTCACCCAGAGCGAGATTCGAACTCGGGACCTCTTGAACGTGAGGCAGACATACTGCCATTTACGCTGCCGAGGCGGGCAAAAGGAGCGAAGAAGGACAAGTGTCGAGTGACTTGAGCGTTTCAAGACGGGAGGTGAACAATGCATTATCCACATAATTCAGTGAATTATAAAATGGCAAAGTAATTAATACTTGAAGCAAAGGCGAGATCAACTCAGTATTACGTAAATTTAAAACCAAGGATGAAGAAGGACAAGTGACGAGGGACCTTAACGTTTCCAGCCGGGAGGTGGAGAGCGTATTATCCAGATAATTCAATGAATTATAAATCGCAAAGTTATCAATACTTTAAGCAAAGGCGAAATCTACCTAAGTATTACGTAAATTTAAAACGAGGAGCGAAGAAGGAAAAGTGACGAGGGACCTTAACGTCTCCAGCCGGGAAGTGGACAGTGTAATATCCACATAAATCAATGAATTATAAATCGCAAAGTTATCAATACTTGAAGCAAAGACGAAATCTACCTAAGTATTACGTAAATTTAAAACGAGGAGCGAAGAAGGAAAAGTGACGAGGGACCTTAGCGTCTCCAGCCGGGAAGTGGACAGTGTAATATCCACATAAATCAATGAATTATAAATCGCAAATTTATCAATACTTGAAGCAAAGACGAAATCTACCTAAGTATTACGTAAATTTAAAACGAGGAGCGAAGAAGGAAAAGTGACGAGGGACCTTAGCGTCTCCAGCCGGGAAGTGGACAGTGTAATATCCACATAAATCAATGAATTATAAATCGCAAATTTATCAATACTTGAAGCAAAGACGAAATCTACCTAAGTATTACGTAAATTTAAACCGAGGAGCGAAGAACAAGTGACGAGGGAACTTAACGTTTCCAGACGGGAGGTGGACAGCCTATTATCCACATAATTCAATGAATTATAAATCGCAAAGTAATCAATACTTGAAGCAAAGGCGAAATCTACCTAAGTATTACGTAAATTTAAAACGAGGAGCGAAGAACAAGTGACGAGGGAACTTAACGTTTCCAGACGGGAGGTGGACAGCCTATTATCCACATAATTCAATGAATTATAAATCGCAAAGTAATCAATACTTGAAGCAAAGGCGAAATCTACCTAAGTATTACGTAAATTTAAACCGAGGAGCGAAGAACAAGTGACGAGGGAACTTAACGTTTCCAGACGGGAGGTGGACAGCCTATTATCCACATAATTCAATGAATTATAAATCGCAAAGTAATCAATACTTGAAGCAAAGGCGAAATCTACCTAAGTATTACGTAAATTTAAAACGAGGAGCGAAGAAGTACAAGTGACGAGGGACCTTAACGTATCCAGACGGGAAGTGGACAGTGTAATATCCACATAATTCAATGAATTATAAATCGCAAAGTTATTAATACTTGAAGCAAAGGCGAGATCTTACTCAGTATTAAGTACATTTTAAACGAGGAGCGAAGAATGACAAGTGACGAGTGACTTGAAGGTTTTAAGACGAGAGGTGGACAGTGTATTATCTACATAATTCAGTGAATAATAAGATAGCAAAGTAATTAATACTTGAAGCAAAGGCGAGATCTAACTCAGTATTACGTACACTTAAAACGAAGATCAAAGAAGGACAAGTGATGAGTGACTTGAACGTTTCAAGACGGGAGTGAACAGTGTATTATCCACATAATTCAATGAATTATAAATCGCAAAGTAATTAATACTTGAAGCAAAGGCGAGATCTAACTCAGTATTACGTACACTTAAAACGAAGATCAAAGAAGGACAAGTGATGAGTGACTTGAACGTTTCAAGACGGCAGTGAACAGTGTATTATCCACATAATTCAATGAATTATAAATCGCAAAGTAATTAATACTTGAAGCAAAGGCGAGATCTAACTCAGTATTACGTAAATTTAAAACGAGGAGCGAAGAAGGACAAGTGACGAGTGACTTGAACGTTTCAAGACGGGAAGTGGAAAGTGTATTATCCACATAAATCAATGAACTAAAAATCGCAAAGTTATTAATATTTGAAGCAAAGGCGAGATCGGCATATTTCTTTCTATGCTTGTTCTAACATCACTTGTACTTCCGCAGTAACCTTCAGAGCAATTTTTTCTTTTGATAGCTTTTCAAAATCATTTCTCCTGGTAGGCCGTACTCTATTACGAATGCTATTTAGACAGTCTTTAATATAATGAATCGACATTGACAGCTGCATTTAACTTGACTATTTACAATTGTTAAGGACTTAACAACTGAAATATGGCTTGTTAGTTTAACAAGAGATTTAACACGAGTGTTAGCTAACACTTGTCGGTGAAATTCAGTTTTTGTTATAACTATTGCTAAATTCATGTTAAGACTTAACATAGGGGATTAATGCATTCAGTTAGCGTGTCCATTAAGCTTTGTTTTGAAATAACATTAAAGTTGTTTACTTCCGTGTCCAAATAAACTGGGGCACTCTAAGTTATGACATAAATCGACAAAAATGTTGCAGAATAAACGTTTGTAAAAGAATGCGGTAAAAGTGAGGTTCTGTACAAAAGTACCTCATGAGTAAAAAGGCTTTAGAATCTGCTCTTCATTAAAAGTAAAAGGCTAGGAAAACACGGCGAGAGTTGAATAAAAGTTTTGATGCTTTTTAAGCTTAAAGAGAGCAAGTTTTCTTATCTTTCCTTTGATTGTTATAATAAGAACAAAGGGAAACCAACTCCTGCTGCTGTTTTCATTCGATCTTAATAATTACCAACTTGCCTTTCATTAATTTACCAAGAGCTTCCCTCCGTATCTTTCTAGTTAATTAAAGACCTTTTTACTTCTAAACCCTCACATGCCCTCCTTACAAACATAACGTAGTCCTACCGACATTAACTTTGTAAATGTAAATCCTTACACTGAGTTCATGACATAAGTGCTCTAACTTATCAGAATTGTTATAACGGGACTTAAGCTGTACAGTCACGAACAACAAATTCTAATGTGTACAGCTCAGCTTATGTCATGGCACTCATTACTATAGTAGCTGCAAAATAACAATGAACATTTATATGAAACATTTCTCTAAAATTTCATTTTCTCAGAAATGACAATAACGATTTCAATTAAAATGGCCAATGCGCAAGAGAGTTTCATGACAAATTAAATGTAGATTTTTAATTTTTGGGCTTATCGTGAGAAGTAGAAAAGTACTTCATTCTGAATTACTTTTGCATAGCCGGTAAACGTGAACAGATAGACGATAATAATAATAATAATAATAATAATAATAATAATAATAATAATAATAATAATAATAATAATAATAATAATAATAATAATAATAATAATAATAATAATAATAATAATAATAATAATAATAATAATAATAATAATAATAATAATAATAATAATAATAATAATAATAATAATAATAATAATAATAATAATAATAATAATAATAATAATAATAATAATAATAATAATAATAATAATAATAATAATAATAATAATAATAATAATAATAATAATAATAATAATAATAATAATAATAATAATAATAATAATAATAATAATAATAATAATAATAATAATAATAATAATAATAATAATAATAATAATAATAATAATAATAATAATAATATTAATATTAATAATAATAATAATAATAATAATAATAATAATAATAATAATAATAATAATAATAATAATAATAATAATAATAATAATAATAATAATAATAATAATAATAATAATAATAATAATAATAATAATAATAATAATAATAATAATAATAATAATAATAATAATAATAATAATAATAATAATAATAATAATAATAATAATAATAATAATAATAATAATAATAATAATAATAATAACAATAACAATAACAATAACAATAACAATAACAATAACAATAACAATAACAATAACAATAACAATAACAATAACAATAACAATAACAATAACAATAACAATAACAATAACAATAACAATAACAATAACAATAACAATAACAATAACAATAACAATAACAATAACAATAACAATAACAATAACAATAACAATAACAATAACAATAACAATAACAATAACAATAACAATAACAATAACAATAACAATAACAATAACAATAACAATAACAATAACAATAACAATAACAATAACAATAACAATAACAATAACAATAACAATAACAATAACAATAACAATAACAATAACAATAACAATAATAATAATAATAATAATAATAATAATAATAATAATAATAATAATAATAATAATAATAATAATAATAATAATAATAATAATAATAATAATAATAATAATAATAATAATAATAATAATAATAATAATAATAATAATAATAATAATAATAATAATAATAATAATAATAATAATAATAATAATAATAATAATAATAATAATAATAATAATAATAATAATAATAATAATAATAATAATAATAATAATAATAATAATAATAATAATAATAATAATAATAATAATAATAATAATAATAATAATAATAATAATAATAATAATAATAATAATAATAATAATAATAATAATAATAATAATAATAATAATAATAATAATAATAATAATAATAATAATAATAATAATAATAATAATAATAATAATAATAATAATAATAATAATAATAATAATAATAATAATAATAATAATAATAATAATAATAATAATAATAAAAATAATAATAATAATAATAATAATAATAATAATAATAATAATAATAATAATAATAATAATAATAATAATAATAATAATAATAATAATAATAATAATAATAATAATAATAATAATAATAATAATAATAATAATAATAATAATAATAATAATAATAATAATAATAATAATAATAATAATAATAATAATAATAATAATAATAATAATAATAATAATAATAATAATAATAATAATAATAATAATAATAATAATAATAATAATAATAATAATAATAATAATAATAATAATAATAATAATAATAATAATAATAATAATAATAATAATAATAATAATAATAATAATAATAATAATAATAATAATAATAATAATAATAATAATAATAATAATAATAATAATAATAATAATAATAATAATAATAATAATAATAATAATAATAATAATAATAATAATAATAATAATAATAATCGTCATCATAATGATAATGATAAACATGACAGTGACAATAATAGTGATAATGATAATAATAACAACAATAATAATACATGTTTCCTTCTTTGCTAGGATTGTTTGACTCGTTAAGTACCAGAATATACCTTCTTTATCTTATTCTAATGGACGGCGAGGAGGGGGGGACGTATGGCCTCTGAAGAATGAGAGAAACAAACAGTTTCACTGATTTCCGTTAGGAATTTCTCTCCCTTTGTTCAATTATTTAACAGGTGTGTTAGTAAAGTTGATTGCAATAATGAAAGAAAATAATGCAAGAATTCTTTACGTGAACGTTGTAAAAATTTTATGGCATCCATACTTCAGCACGTGCGGCTATAAAATTACTAAAAACGTTAATCGGATGTTTTGAGAGCGTTTTGTTTCATACACCTCTGTAGTACTTGACAAATGACAGGACATTTAAGAACAAAACACACCACAGAATTGACAGTCACATTTTATACTCTCTCTTTTGTTTGTTATATCATTCTCATCTATTTATATTCTTTGCAACAGAATGGGAGTATCTTTTGTTTTTATACTCTGTAATGATATAATGCAATAAACTTTACAGGTTTTCGTTTCAAACTTCGCAAGCGAGTGTATCCAGTTGGATCGAAGAAGGCCATTACCAGGAATTGAAACTAGGTCTTAAGGGAATTGCGACCACTTTGGTCAATGCTGCTGTTTTTATCTCTTTGTTTTGTTGCGCTATATTCATGTTGGGGAATTTACTTCTAAGGTGGGAAGTGACCTCAAGTACGAACTTGTCCGTTTCTTTAACCGAGAAGCTGCAGTTTTATTGTTGTTTCTGCAGAAAGACAGAGACAAATGCTCTGTAGCAACTCCCGCAGGAAGCCGAGATGAGAAACTTCCAGAATCTTATCCACAAGTTTCAGTGGTCACGTTTAACAGAGTAGCAATATTGAACAAGGGACCGTATATTGTCTTCCTGACTTCTTGCTTCTCCACTGACATACATTTAACCTAGAGACATGTGCAGCATGCCTTTGAAATGTATTCTTACTTTCTGTACTACGTACATAGGGTGCGGAAATATTGCATTCCACGCATAACAAAACCAGTTTTGAATTTTGCCATAAGTACACGTTTCGGAACTTCCTAACTCTATAAAGGAATTCTTATAAAACGATTCCACGCACGTTTGTGTAGGTTAACAGCCTAATTCTTAACCAGAGGGAAGAGTTTTAGGTTTTAGTGATTGTTTCGTGAATTTCGCGAAATTTTCAATGTTTCTAAAGTAATATAAGAGAGCTGTTAAATAAAGAATGATCACAATTATTTTTGACAGTGTAACTTTATTCATTCTCATAATTTTGCTGGTCCTTCTCAAAATAGCCTCCCGTAAATACGATGCACTTATCCCAGCGTTTTTGCCAGTCTTCAAAGACATGACGGAAACCATTTTTTGAGAGATCCTTCAAAATCGCCTCCGCAGCCTTCACCACTGCTTCTCATAATGGATAATGTCTCTCACGAAGGCGTTTCTTCAACTTAGGGAATAGAAAAATGTCACATGGGGCTAAATCCGGACTATAGGAAGAGTGAGGGATGCACTTCACCTTGATGTTTGCAAGATATTCAGCAACAACATTGGCAATATGCGGCCGCGCATTATCGTGGTGCAGCAACCAGCGTGCTTCATGGAAATGTGGTCTTTTGCGCCTGCTATGGACTTGCAATGTTTTCAGGACATCCCTGTAGTATTGTACAGTTACTAATGTGTGTGTAGTTACAAGTTGCTCTTAAACCATTCCACGAAAATCAAAGAATGAGATGACCATAACGTTCCTAGCAGAAGCAACCACTTTTGCTTTTTTTTGGGGGGGGGGGATTGGTGATGAAAGAGATTTCCACACTTAGCTTTGCTGTTTGCCCACAGGATCAAAATGATGTAAGCAACTTTCATCAGCAGTGATTACGTTTGAAAGGAATCCGGATCCTCCTCTAACATCAACTTTAACTGCATGTTACCTCCATTGCAGCGATAGGCGATACTGAACATGTCTGAACTTACCTGGTACACAAAGGCGGGAACCAGGAGTACCAACAATAAAACTACTATGGCGCGTTTATTTCACAGTAATCTAACAGAATATAATAAGATTGAATTTTAGTGCGAAAAACTATTACCGTAAAATACTATGATCATTGTTTACGTGAGGCAGACGCGCTTATATCCACGCTACCGAGGAAGGCGAATCAAGTGATGTTCAGATGAGTACAGGGTACAAAAACCTTAGAGTTACTTGAGATTCATCTTTCAGGATAAGGGAAAACCTCCAACGTTAAGTCTTATCGGACGATGAACGAAATGACGTTAAAAGGAGTACAGGGTACATGGAGGTTGGAGTTACCAGACAGTTACTTTTCAAGATAAGGCAAAACCAACGTTGTCATATCGATCGATGAATCGATTTTTTTTTTTTTTTTTTTTTTTTTTTTTTTTTTTTTTTTGCAATGTTACGTGCTCCTACGTTAAGTCATACTGGACGATGAGTGGAATGGATGAAATGGTGTTCATATGAGTACAGGCTACATAAACCTTAGAGTTAACAGACATTCATCTTTCAGGATAAGGAAAAACCTCCAAAGTTAAGTCATATCGAACGATAAGTGAAATCATGTTCTAATGCGTACAGGGTCCATAGAACTTACAGATAGCAGATATTCATCTTCAATGTTAAGGAAATCCCCGTAAATAGCCGTAACATCCTAAACGACATTGAGAATTGGGACAACTTGACCTGACGTGGATACGCCAGTAAATGAGCTATTAGAATCGGCAGCCTGGTCGTTCAATCACGATGTTGCTAATACTTAACGAATGGTAGATAATCCAAAAATCTCAAATGTAAAGGCAGATGGAGGGCCCAAAGTGTACCCTATGGGACTCCAACTTAAACCTAATATTTCACATGGTATTCCGTTGTTCGCAAGCCTTTGTTAAAAATCGCGTATTTCGCTGATAGTCGTGGTATTTACCTAGGGTAAGTCGTGTTTTGTTTCCCAGAGAGAGCATCAAAATAAATATGTGAGGATCTTTGTATTGAGGTCACGAGTTTGCTGCTCCAATCTCAGTTCCTTCATTACTCCGGGTCGCTATTCAATAGAAGGTTTAGACCTTATTGTGTTCCGTGACTAGCGTAACTTGCAGATCGCCGCTAAAAACTCTCCGACCGTGTATTGTCTTGCATTAATGAACATCCGCATGCGCGCAGCATCTTCAATCAATGTATTGAGTTATTGCAGTTTTCCTTTGGACCACGATCCTCTTGTGAATCTACAAATAAACTGTTGTATACTGTACAGCTACGAACAAACAAGTCTGTCGACTTCTGAGAGAGCTTTACTTCAAGACTCTGTGTCTTTCTCAAGCCTAAACCAATTCGAGCACAACAGACGATTCACCAAATGCACTTCCAATGAGCACCGTGAGTGATAAAGATCAAAACGAATGTGTTACACTCGCATGACTTTTTCTAATTTTGTACAACTATGTACTGCTCCATATATTACAAGATAAACATTATCTTACTGTCGTTACATGGAAATATAGTAGAGTTTAGGTAACAGTCAAATTTTTATATACACGACTTCCTCTACTCTTGTACAAACACTTATTGCCCTAACTACTTCAAGATAAACATTTTCTTATTGTAGTTACAAGGGAATACAGTAGACCTTGAGTGATAGTCAAATGTTTTATATACATGACTTCCTATACTCTTGTACAAACACTTATTGCTCTATCTACTTCAAGATAAACATTATCTTATTGTAGTTATAAGGGAATACAGTAGACTTTAAGTGATAGTCAAATGTTTTATATGCATGACATTCTCTACTCTTGTACAAACATTATTATTCTATCTACTCCAATATAAACATTATCTTATTGTAGTTGCAATTAAATACAGTAGATCTTAAGTGATAGTCAAATTTTTATATACATGACTTTCTCAACTCTTGTACAAACACTTATTGCTCTATCTACTTCAAGATAAACATCTTTTTGTAGTTACAAGAAATACAGTAGACTTTAAGTGCTATTCAAATGTTTTATATACATGACTTTCTCTACTCTTGTACAAACACTTACTGCTTTATCTATTTCAAGATAAACATTTTGTGACTGTAGTTACAAGGGAATACAGTAGACTTTAAGTGATAGTCACATATTTTAAAACTGGTTGTCTAAGTAACGATAATCTCTTTTATTCCAAAGTGATAAAAAATGAATGAGGGCTTGCTATTTAAGAAAAGAGAATTGCTTGAGAAAGTGAAACAGCCAACAAAGAATATCTACAAAACAATTAAATACTCGTGCGATCAAAAAAGAAATTATTCATTGCTTCACACTAGCCGTATATAGATAAGATTTTTGATAGGGTCAACATGAAATAGTGCCGCGGCCTGGATTTGAACCACGAATCTCCTAGTTTTTTCATGTTAACTCTGTCTAAAACCTTAGCCTATATATGGCTAGTTTGAAGAAATGATTAATGTCCATCATTATCTAAAATAATAAGAGTTAAATGATGAAGCCTGGGACTCAAGTACTTACGATAGTAAGTCGCCACAAACGGTGTATCTCGGATGCGAAAACCCCTAGTGGTCTACCGGGGAAATACGAGGTACGTCCAGAAAGTAAGTTCTGTTTGGTAATAAAATTATAGTGTGTGCAGATACAGAACAATTATTTATTGCACAAAATTCTACAGCTCCTAAACTACTTTTCCACATAACTTCCCAAAGTCTGAAGGCATTTGTGATAGTGAGGCACAAGTTTTTGTATACCTTCTTCATAGAAGCTTGCCGCCTATGTCTTCAACCAGTTGGAAACTTTTTCTTTCAGCTCTTCGTCATTGTCAAAGTGTTAACCGCCAATTAAAGATTTGAGATGCAAACACAGATGAAAGTCTGTAGGAGCGAAGTCAGGGCTGTACGGGGAGTGGTCGAGCACGTGCAGCCAAATCCCTGTAGGATTTTTTCGTCGCATTTGCAATGTGTGGTCGTGCGTTGTCGTGAAGAAACACAACACAACACCTTTTGATAGCCGATAAATTTCAATTTGTTTCACTTTCCTAGCATTCAGAGGATGAATCACAGATCTGATTACACAAGCGTCGGGATTTTCAATCACACCGACATTGTAAACAAGCACAACAAAGCGTACGTGGCTGAGAGAGATCTCACAATGGCGCAGTTCTCCTTGTTACAGAGTGTCTACCGCACATGTTCGGGACTGCGGTCGCAGCGCTGCAGCGGAGATAAATTGAAACAGAAGTTACTTTCTGGACGCCCCTTGTATACGAGTTAAATGTAGAATTTAATATCCTTACGGCAAGCTGGCCATGATAGCTCAATGGGTTGGAGTGTCTGTTCGGAAACCAGGAAGTCCGTGGCATTGAATTTTTCATGTTGACTCTTATCTGTCAAAAACCTTAGCCTATATACGGCTACTGTGAAGAAATTAATAATTTCCATTTATTAACTTGAACACTGCATTTTGGGGTTATGGGCCTCTATTGAAAGTCTTTTGGATGTCAAATTAGTAAGTCTGAAAACCTGTATCTCTCAATAAATTTAGTTGTTATATTTTAGGGTACTGAGGTAAAACATATATATTTAATTCAAGAAGATTCAAATCATGTATTGGGGGTGAGATTCACTCTTTTGGTAGAATATACCTAAGTTATGGATAAAGTAATTACATATTATATCGTGTTTTAAAAACATTATAATAGCTGAATTAAATCCAGGAAGAAGTTTACATTTTTTAGAAATCTGAGTACAGAAAGCTATGTTTAAATGCTGTTTTAAAATATTCTGTTTAATATTATACGTATGCATGCACAACACTGTCTAACACTGTGTAATCGACGCTCCAGTCGAGTGAAATATCACGCACATTTTCCCTCAAATTTATTCATAGTGGCTGTAACTCATGTACTACCAACATGTATATGAACTAAAACGACTAATAAAAACCATTCGTTTATTTTATCGCATAACGTACATATTTCACAAGTTGTGCAATTATATTTTATCTTGCTCCATTATTTTAGCGATTTGTGAGCTATTATTCAACAAAATGGCTTGGTTATTAGCGATATTTGTTAGTCATCAATAGATAATCCGTTAGCTGTTGCTTGCATTCGGAAGAAAACACGATCATGGCAAGTGGACATTGTTTGGCTCGATTTAAACAGTTGAAGTGACTAACAAAGCGGTAGTATTGGAACAAATGACAAACAGCGGGTGTCTCTCCGTTAGTAGTGACGGCACATACGAGGGTGGTCTGAAAAGTTTCCGAACTCAACATGAAGATGGCAGCACTCGTAAATAAAAGCAAGCTATTTTTGTTGCTCATCTGTTGATAGTTACTCACCAATGTTTCAGCCATTTTAGACGCTCAGATGTCACGTAACATTCGTTTGAGTGAGTTGATTTGAGTGATTTTATGAAAATGGACAAAATAGGTTATCTATCTGTCATTAAATATTTGTTATAGAGTCAATGCGCCTATATAAATCAAAGATGAGTTGGATTCTGCGTACTGCGACTCTGCACCATCATTTATCACAGTAAAACTTTGTGCAGCTGAATTTAAACGTGGCCGTAACAGCTTGGGACACGATGAAAGTTCCAGACGTCCAAATACTGCAACCACCAACGAAAACATCGCCCAAGCACTAGGTAACCGCCGAATTAAAGTGAAAGAGATAACAGAGCCGATGAATGTATCAAAAGAACGTGTTTTTCACATATTAAATCAACATTAAAAGATAAATAAATGAAATAAGTATTTTTAAAAATTAGTCAATTTAATATACTTCCACCAAAAATAGCAAAAATTATTAAAACGTATATTCCATAAATTATTATTCATCTTTCTTAGACATGAGAAAGCTGTCCGCGCGTTGGTTGCCGCGTTTGCTCACGTTAGACCAAAGACGTGTTCGAATGAACATTTCCGACGCTCTGTTGGCGCAGTTTAGGCGCAATAAACCCGAGTTTTGGCGCCGATTAATTACTTTAGATGAAACTTGGATATACCATTATACGCCCGAAACACAAATAAAGTGCAAACAGTGGACTGCAAAAAGGGACAGTCTTCAAAATTACAACTTATTTTTCGGCTTGGAAAGTGATGGCGACTGCTTTTTGGGATAGTCACGGAGTTGTTTTAAACGATTATCTTCAAAAACGGAAAAACCGTTACAGGAGAAATATACACGTCAATACTTGAGAAGATGTCAAGTCTACATTCTCTTCTCCACACAATGGACATTTATCTAGCTTCCTCTCTTGGCCTATACCTTTCTGTCCCATTTACGCAGCCAGGCCTGCTCTCTCCATATCTTTGTTTGACTACTATATAATATACAATGGAAGTCTACATTCTCTTCTCCACACAATGGACATTTACCTAGCTCCCTCTCTTGATCTATACATTTCTGTCTCATTTACGGAGCCAGGCCTGCTCTCTCCATATCTTTGTTTGACTACAATGTAATATACAACGGAAGTCTGCATTCTCTTCTCTATACAATGTGCATTTATCTAGCTCCCTATCTTGACCTATACTTTTCTGTCCCATTTATGTAGCCAAACCTGCTCTCTCCATATCTTTATTTCACTACAATATAATATACAATGGAAGTCTGCATTCTCTTCTCCACACAATGGACATTTATATAGCTCCCTCTCTTGACCTATACCTTTCTGCCCCATTTATGTAGCCAAACCTGCTCTCTCCATATGTTTGTTTGATTACAATATAATATACAATTGTAGTCTACATTCTCTTCTCCACACAATGGACATTTATCTAGCTCCCTCTCTTGACCTATACATTTCTGTCACATTTATGTAGCCAAGCCTGCTCTCTCCATATCTTTGTTTGATTACAATATAATATACAATTGTAGTCTACATTCTCTTCTCCACACAATGGACATTTATCTAGCTCCCTCTCTTGACCTATACATTTCTGTCCCATTTATGTAGCCAGGCCTGCTCTCTCCATATCTTTGTTTGACTACAGTATTATATACAATTGAAGGCTAGATTCTCTTCTCTATACAATGGACATTTATCTAGCTCCCTATCTTGACCTATAACTTTCTGACACATTTATGTAGCCAAGCCTGCTCTCTCCATATCTTTGTTTGACTACAGTATAATATACAATGGAAGTCTACATTCTCTTCTCCACACAATGGACATTTATCTAGCTCCCTATCTTGACCTATAACTTTCTGACACATTTATGTATCCAAGCCTGCTCTCTCCATATCTTTGTTTGACTACAGTATAATATACAATGGAAGTCTACATTCTCTTCTCCACACAATGGACATTTACCTAGCTCATTCTCTTGACCTATACATTTCTGTACCATTTACGTAGCCAGGCCTGCTATCTCCATATCCTTGTTTCACTACAATTTAATATACAATGGAAGTCTACATTCTCTTCTCCATACAATGGACATATATCTAACTCCCACTCTTGACCTAAACCTTTCTGACTCATTTACGTAGCCAGACCTGCTCTCTCCATATCTTTGTTTGACTACAATATAATATACAATGGAAGTCTGCATTCTCTTCTCCACACAATAGACATTTATCTAGCTCCCCATCTTGACCTATGTCTTTCAAGTTTCTCATTCGTCATTTCAACCAAGCAAAATCTTCTCAACATAACTTATTACATTTGTGTATATATCCTTCATCTCCACCGGTTTTCATTTCTCTGTATAACCTCAGTGAGCTTTTGTCAGTTGTACTGGCAGAAACGTATTGTCTGTCAATGTCCTCTAATCTTAACTTCCTTCCAGAAGCTTCTAAATTCATACTCTGCATTTATCCAAGAATGACCCATACCTATCTGCTTCAACACATCATTCATTTTTGTAGTAAGAGAAGTGGAAGTTTCGTTGCGAGTAGAACTGGAGACATAACATCTCACAGGAGGGAGAGATGAAGTGAAAGAACCGAAGCAGGCCGCAGTGGCGACATAGCATTCCCTCCAGCCACAACTATAGTTGGTGCTATAATAATGTGAACAGAGCTGCAGATAAATACAGTGTCATGTAACATATTACATTTCATGGCCACTCCCAGTAGCCACTCAAGCACAGAGAGGCACTTGCTTGTTCCGTTAGGGAGCAATAAATTCGGGGATGATTCACGAGAGAACAGAATGAAATAAATATCAGAAAACCATTAGGAAGGAGATGATCTTCTTTAAGGCACAGTTGGTATGTGTCAAAGATTTCAGCGTAGCTCTAGGTCACTTGTGTGACGTCATTAGTTCCCCCCTTTCTACTGTATTAGCGGCGAGATACTTCTCTCCGTGTGAGTGGTGGAGGAAAATGAGGGAGAAATGAGGTGAAAAGCCTGCAAGGGTGTTAAAGAAATGACGCTCTTAGAAGAAAAACGTCTCAAGATACATACATGCGTTCAGTTTCGCTAACCAGACAGCCGATTGAAAAAAACTTGCTCTAAAATTAATGTCAACAAATTCACATGTTACCCTTATGTATTATACCGTTCCTATAAAAAAGTATTTCTTCTAACCAAGTTACACCAAACATCAAGTGCTTAGTAACTAATTTCTATAGCTTGTAGAAACAATGTTCAAATGTTTTATTTGTAGTGAAAGGCCTCCAGGGTAAAAAAAGAACATGGTCTGATGAGATATCTGACAAGACATAAACATCCAACATTGAACATTTAAAAAGACGGTTAAAGCTAAAATCCATGTTCTAAAACTTCCTTTTATCTCTTTTTATGTTCTTTATACTCACATTTTTAAAATAAGAAGGTTGTTCAATAAAGAATAATCATAATTCTTTATGGTCAAAATTTTTCGTACTAAAATTCAAACTTATTATATTCTGTTAGACTAATGTGAAACAAACACGCCGTAGTAGTTTCATTGTTGGTACTCCTGGTTCCTGCCTGTGAGAACCAGGTAAGTACAGACATGTTCAGTATCGTCTACAGCTGCAATGGAGGTAACATGCAGTTAAAGATGGTGTTAGAGGAAGATCCGGAGTTCCTTACAAACGTAATCACCACTGATGAAACTTGGCTACATCATTTTGATCCTGAGAGCAAACAGCAAAGCTCATTGTGGAAATTTCCTTCATCACCAACCCCCAAAAAAGCAAAAGTGGTTGCTTCTGCTGGGAAAGTTATGGTCATCTCATTCTTTGATATTCATGGAATGGTTTATCAGCATGTTGTACCTGCACATACATCAATAACTGAACAATACTACAAGGATGTCCTGAAAGCATTGCGAGTCCATATCAGGTGCAAAAGACCACATTTCCTTGAAGGAGGCAGGATGCTGCACCACGATAATGCGCGGCCGCATATTGCCAAAGTTGTTGCTGAATATCTTGCAAAAATTAACATGAAGTGCATGCCTCACCCTCCCTATAGTCCGGATTTAGCCCCATGTGACTTTTTTCTACTCCCTAAATTGAAGAAACGCCTTCGTGGGAGGCATTATCCATCATCAGAAGCAGTAGTGAAGGCTGCGGAGGTTATTTTGAAGGATTTTTCAAATAATGGTTTCCAGGATGTTTTTGAACACTGGCAGAAACGCTGGGAAAAGTGCATCGCCTTCAGGGGAGACCATGTTTAGAAGGACCATCAAAATCATGAGGAGGAGTAAAGGTACGTTGTCAAAAACATTTTGTAATTATTCTTTACTGAACAGCCCTTGTCTAGGAGTTGAACTGCTTTTCTACTCTTTCACAAACAATTCTTACAATTATTTGCTCCTTGATGTACTTCAAGATTAACATCTTATTGTAGCTACAAGGGAATATAGTATTTAGAACTTTTTATTCCTGCATTTGGAGGGAAAAACAGCCCGGGAAATCCATGACGAGGTAGCTGCTGTTTATGGAAATGATTGCCCATAGTATGACACTACTGTGAGGTCGAAAAGGAATTTTCAAACTGCTTACATGTTCCTGACAGATGAGCCAAGAGCTGGTAGACCGTCAGCTGTCACAGTGAAGAAAGTGGAGTGTTTAATACTGGAAGACAGACGAGTAACGATCCAAATGATCATGAATGAGACACATCTTAGTTATGGTAGTGTGTGGAACTGCACATGTCTAAGGTGTCTGCACGGTGGCTTGCACGTTTGCTAACCCCTTTCCAAAAGCAAACACGGCGTGACCTTTCAAGACAGATGCTGATGCTGTTGGAACAGGAGGAATATGATTTTTTGATCGTCTGGTAACCGTGGATGAATTCTGGATCTATCAGTAAGATCCAGAGGCAGAAACCATGTGCATGGAATGGAAACATGACCATTTTCCCCTCCCAAAAGACAAAGATGCAAAAGTCAACTGGGAAGCTCGTGTTTTCAGTTTTCTGGGACTGTCGTGTAGTCATACTTACAGATTACCTTGTCGAGGGTCAAACCATCACTGACAGATACTACTGCAAACTTCTGGACAAGTTACGAGCAGCTCTGATTAAGAAACGACGTGGTATAGTCCACAAAGTTGTTCGTCTTTGTCTGGCAATGCACCAGCTCATCCATCTCAAGTTGCAGTTGACAAAACAAAGGAATGTAGCTTTGAGAAATACAGAATTCACCCCTTTTTTAATTTACGTCCTCCAACGTTAATTCATATCAGACGATAAATGAGATGTGTGATAAGATGCTTAAATGATCCCGGGTTTCATAGCTTAGAGGTACCCGACATTCCTCTCTAAGGATAAGGGAAAACCCCGGAAAAACCTTATAACCCTCACTGAGATTCGAAATCGGGAACACTTGAACGTGAGGTAGACGTGCTACCACCATGCTACCGAGGCGGGCATACCCCTTATTATATTAATATAATAATATTTACAAATTTACATAAATCCATTAGCACATGAGTGTGGTGTAAGCAGGGGTGGTTCCTCCATAAGGTTGCAGGTTTGCGCTACACCCACTGATTCTAAATATACAACAGTTGCATTTTGCACATTAAAGCTGTACTTGTTTGCATTGTTTTATATACAAACATGTTTCAATTACGCATATCGTCTGTAGCTGCCCATGACCGCAGATGTCGAAATAAACAGTGATTAGCTGTAGGAGCCGCAGGTTTGCAGCGAAGAGTTAACCTAAGATTTCGCCGAAATGTAGGCTCTCAGAGGGGGTTGTGGGAAGGTGAAGAGATGGGAGAGGCTTCTTATACATTCCTTAAATGGAGATTTATAAACCTAGCTCCTCCTACTCTTAGCAACGGCTATAGCGTGACCTTCAGGCTTAGCTTCTGTGTGCTCTGCTTTTCGAACACAGTGAGAATTTAACTAATGCATGGAGGTTATTCAGAAGAGAGCTCTGTTAAACAACAACGTCACACTTGTTCAGGCTTCTGGGTTTATGGTCACTTTGAAAGATTATAATTTTTTATTCTGACTGTCTTTCTTCTACAAGATCATGCCACATGTGGACATTTGTACAATCAGCTGCAGAAAAGAGACTGCAATGCAACATTTGCCATCGCCCAGATAAACGCATTTAAAATGGAAGTGCAAAGGGTAAGAAATAGCCTGGATATCGATGAACACGAAGAAACTGTAATTAAGAGGAGAAGAATACAAGATCATGATGTGAAAAGAAGAGAAGCTCTTGAAGTATGTGACATTCTTAGAGAAGCAAAGGACAGATTTAGCTTCACGGGGCATCTGGTAGCCTCAACTTTGTTTCATCAAGAAATTTCTAAGACATTTCCAGAGGATTCCCTTAGAGAAACAATAAAGTTCTATCCTTTTATCATTGGAACAAAAATTCGTAGAGAACTGACTGTAATTTATAATCGAGAGGAATTTCGTGGAATGTCCAGCACTTTGTGCTTGATGGACTTCAATAAGCAAAACAATTTATGTGCTACATTCAGCGAATATGTCAAACTCCACCGAGTACTGTTAACTATGACAATGTCTACCGCTGAAGCAGAATGCTGTTTCTCAACTTTAAAAAGAGTAAAAACTTTCCTTAGGAACACAATGTCACAGGACAGATTGACAGCATTAGCAATGCTTTCAATTGAGAGAGATTTTGTTATGAAGAACAGCGACTTCAACGCAAAAGTTATCGATAGATTCGCCAGGTCTAAGGAGAGTAGAGCAGAGAATCTGTTTAAATAGTTGAGTCATTACTACTCTGTATTTTAGTTTTCATTTGAGCACCACCAATAATTTAACCCACCAGCCGCCACTGGGTGTAAGTAATACCGCATCATAGGGAAGTGATATATTTAAGGCAGCATTTTCAAAATTTTCTATGGCACAAGCTATTTTTTGCTTAATGCTTCTTCATTTACGAAATTGTTTTAATATATTCGAAGAAGTATAATAAAGTTGCAATTTGGTTATTTTAAGTGCATTTATGTGCGTATGAACGGATTTTGAAAATGGCTTTTGAAATTGATAATAAACATAAAATTATAAAGTAAAACAGTTGCTAATTACAGTTCCTTGGTTAAGTTCTAAACCAGAAGCGATCGCAAAAAGTTACGTTTCCTAGGTTAAAAACAAAGGAGTGTAATGCACTGTCTTTGAAACATGTGAACGGGAATTTATGTTTTAATAATAGAAGATATGAAGCTACAAGTAGGGTCATTGAGTTAGGGATAGGCAAGTCGCGTAAATCATTAGCTTTTCCTGACCTACAGTAGAGAAGGTCAAGCGGGAAGGAGCGTGTTTTGAAACGTGAATACAAAACAACGATAGATAGAGCCACCGACTGTAAAGTTGGAATGAAAGTTGAACTAATTACAAATAGCGAGGTACTACGCTGGTTCTTCCGCTCTGGAACTAACTCGACGAGACGAAGAGAAAGGAGATGGAGGTCAAGAGGTCCACAAGTAAAGATAAGAAGGGAAAGAATGATGAAGAAGGGGCAAGGAGATGGTCCTTACACGAGGGGCGCATGACGGAGACTGATTAGCGGTCCTGAAGCAAAGACTCGCTTCTGTGTACTAAATTCAGTTGCGGAATGGAAAAAAAGAAGAAGGTATAATTCTTGCGAGAGCCCAAAATTATGAGCTCCTACCACGCTACAGAGATTTTCGTGTTTGTAGCTGAAATTTGTCTACGCTGTCCGCAAGTTTTATTTCAACTTCAAAGATATAAGCGAGATGCTGTGATTCGTGATCAATTCCGCTTTAAAGCCCGCCTCCCTAGCATGGCGCCAACGTCACGCTCGAAAGGTCCCCAGTTTGAACCTCGGTCAGGGTGATAAGCTTTTTACGGACATTTCCCAGGCTCTAAAAGATAACCCAAATTTCAGAATAAGGGAAAACACACAACGTTGAGTCATATCGGGCGATTAATAAAACAAGGTACAAATAACTCCAAGACCCATAGTGCTTAGCGTTAATTTACATTCATTTTTCAGAATAAGGAAACACCTCAAAAGTAAAGTCATAACAGACGATGGATGAAATGCTGTTCAAAAGAGTCCACGACCCATAGAGCTTAGTTACCTTACATTTATTTTTCAGTATAAGGAAAAATACCCGAAAAGTTAAGTCATATCGTACGATGAATGAGAAGACATTAAAATAAGTACAGGGTACTTAGAGCATACAGTTACCTCATAATCATCATATACGATAAGAAAAACCCTCCAAAGGTAATCATATCGGAAGATAAATGAAATGATGTTCAAATAAGTACAAGGTACATAGGGCTTAGAGTTACTAGACATTAACCTATCAGGATAAGGGAAAATATCCAACGATAAATCAAATCGGACGATGAATAAGTACAGTTCACATACAGCTTAGAGTTACCAGACATTCACCTTTCAGGATAAGAGGAAACCTCCAACGTTCAGTCATAACATCCGATGAATGAAATGATGTTCAAATGACTACAGGGTACATAGAGCTTAAAGTTACTAGACACTCATCTTTCAGGATTAGAGAGCACCTCCAACGTTAAGTCATAGCGGATGATGAATGAAATGAAATTCAAATCACTACAGGGCACATAGAGCTTAGAGTATCTAGACATTCGTCTTTCAGATTAAGGGAAAACCACCAACGTTAAGTCATAAGATACGATGAAGGAAATAATGTTCAAATGAGTACAGGCTACACAGAGCTTAGATTTATCAGACATTTTGCTTTCAGGTTAACGGAAAACCTCCTGCGTTAAGTAATATTGAATAATGAATGAAACAGTGTTCAGATGAGTACTGTGTACATAATGCTCAGAGTTACGAGACATACATCATTTAGGGTAAGGGAAAACCTGCAACGTTAAGTCATATCGGACGACGAATGAAATGATGCTCAAATGAGTACAGGATACATAGAGATTAGAGTTACAAGATATTCGTCTTTCAGGATGAGGTAAAGCCTACAACATTAACTCATATCAGACGATAAATCAAATGATGTTCAAATGAGTACAGGATACATAGAGATTAGAGTTACAAGATATTCATCTTTCAGAATAATGTAAAGCCTCCAACGTTAGGTCATATCGGACGATGAATGAAATGATGTTGAACTGAGAACGGGGTACATAGAGCTTAGAGTTACCAGAAATTCCTTTTTAACGATAAGGTAAAACCTCCAACGTTATGTCATATAGGACGATGAATGAAATGATGTTGATCTGATTACAGGGTACAGAGAGCTTAGAGTTACCAGAAATTTATCTTTCACGATAAGGTAAAACCTCCAACGTTAGGTCATATCGGACGATAAAATAAATTATGTTCAAAGGAGAATAGGGTACATAGAGCTTAGAGTTACTGACACTCATCTTTCAGGATAAGGAAACACCTCAAAAGCTAAGTCATTTCGGATGATGAATGAAACGATGTTCGATGAGTACAGGGTACATAGAGCTTAGAGGTAACAGAAGATCTTTAAGGATAAGGTGAAGACCTCGTAAAAAGCATTATCTCTCTGACCGTGTATAGAGCGAAGGAGCTCTTGAACGGGAGATAGACACGCTAATACCACCCAATAAAAACCGGAGGTTTGGTACAAGAGGCAAACAACAGAGTAGAGAAAACCATGTGAAACTAACAGATGAAGTACTTCTCACTATGACTATCTTTTCCTAGGAACGACGGGGGAATAACGACGCCATGGAATGTGACGTTAAGACATAAAACGGACGTCTTTTAAAGTCATTCAGATTTATACGACGTCGCCTGCTGCGTGTGGAGAACCTTAATTGCCTCGATTAGCATGTAATAAGACAACAGTTAAATGCCGTGGCCAGACACGTAGTGTTAATGGTCCATAAGAATGCTAAAAACGCATAATTCTCAACTCGTGGTTATGATAAGGCTTTGCCCTAGATCTCGGCTAACATCAACTGTTCACAGCTATTTATGTAAAAATGTGCTCGGTCTAAAACACTTGCTATAACACGTTTTGTAAACCACTAAACTACAAGTAGAACAGTCGTACATACTCCACTATTGCTAAGCTATGCTTACAAACACTTGATCTTCTATCTACTTCAAGATAAACATTATCTTATTGTAGTTACAAGGGAATACAGTAGACTTTAAGTGATAGTCAAGTGTTTTATATACATGATTTTCTCTACTCCTGTACAAGCATTTGTTCTTCTATCTACTTCAAGATAAACATTATCTTATTGTAGTTACAAGGGAATACAGTAGACTTTGAGTGATAGTCAAATGTTTTATATACATGACTTTCTGTACTCTTGTACAAACACTTATTGCTCTATCTACTTCAAGACAAACATTATCTTATTGTAGTTACAAGGGAATACGGTAGACTTTAAGTGATAGATGTTTTATATACATGACTTTCTGTACTCTTGTAGAAACACTTATTGCTCTATCTACTTCAAGACAAACATTATCTTATTGTAGTTACAAGGGAATACAGCAGGCTTTAAGAGATAGGCAAATGTGTTATATATATGACTTTCTCTGCTCTTGTACAAACACTTATTGCTCTTTCTACTTGAAGATTAATATTAACTTATTGTAGTTACAAGGAATCATAGTATACTTTAAGTGATAGTCAAATGTTTTATATCTAGCCACTATGTCGAGGTATCAGGTCTTCGGCAATATGCCCAATTTTCATTACAATTGACAATTCTTCTAACATATGTATTATTCATGGCATCGGTGTAAGCTGAGGACAGATATCGACTCAGCGTTCAGCCTGTTGAGGTATCAGCTCATGAGCTACAGATCCACACCTTCTGTATGATTTTCCAAGTGTCTTGATATGGCAATTTATTGTATCCTTTGAAGCACCCAGTTCTTCTGAAGGTCTACAGGTCCTTTTTTGCAGATTTTCTCGTAAAACATGGCGTGTATCCTCAATATTCCATACCTGATATTAGAGGAAGACAGCTTCGAGTGTTGTGACTTCTATCAGCCGGGAGCGAGGCCCGCAGTACGTGTGACGTCAGGCAGGAGTCGTTTCGTCCAAGTTGCCTATATAAATGGCGCTGTGAGTACAGAATCTGAGGTTTCAGTCAAATGTAGCACAGTCGATGACAACAATGTGGCTGCCACGTAATAAACGGAACTGTTAAATTTACAATGTAACGATTTATTGAAGAAATATATATATAAGAAAAACGTGGCTGATTTTTATAAGAATGTCCCCCAAACCAGATGTCCGAGGTTGTATGCACTTGCGTGTATGTTTGGCTCAAACAATTTGTTTTCTGTTATGAAATTAGCTAAGTCCACACTCCAAAGTACCCTGTCGCATCACTATCTAACATGCAGCCTTCTATTACAAATTTCCCTGGCATTACGTCCTAACATTGATAAACTAGTTAAACAAAAGCGAAAAAGAAAGTGTGAAAAAATGTCCACATAATTTTGTTCTGAATGGATCTCATCTAATTGGCACAGAAAAGTACTTTATATTTTATTTTGTTTACTTTATAAAATGTCTGAACTTCAGTTATACTACGAGTTGATGTTTTATATATTTTCTCATAGCACAGATTTAAAATGTAATTGTTTATAAATTGTGACCAATTGTGTAATTAAAGCAGTCAGTATTAATATTACAACACCCAAGATGTAAGTTGTATATATTGTTACCCAATCGGCAAACCTGCGGTAGGCTACGCGAGGGGAAGGCCGGCGGAGGGGGGCGTGTGGCATCGGTACCGCACACTCCCCGGTCAGCTGTTCCCTGCGGAGGCGTGACAGAGTGGAGGGAGGTGAAACCACAGGGGTCATTGAATCTTCGTTTTCCCCTCTTCCTGACGCCTGAAAGAACGCGAAACCTCCGGAATATTTTTCCCCTCCGTGGTAAGGAATTCTCTAGAAACATTTAGCCACCTATAAATAGAGGGACGATGCGACCGAGAATTCAGTTCTTGGCGAGCAGCCGTGAGGAGCGCCCAGTGAGGTAACGGACCGGAAGACTGCGTACGTGCATCGGAGGAGTTGTGCGTGATTGCGAGTGCAGAGTGGACCGGTGGCAGACGAACTGGTGAATTGTAATTGTGTGCATTACGTAATTCTGTGTAATCGGCAAGTGTTCAAATGTAATTTGGTGGAAATAAATAACATTGTTGAGTTGTGCAATTGGACTTTTAATTTCACGAACGCACAAAATCACAATATTATTAATACCCGATACGTTTCCTGTCTTTCCTACGCTGTCGGAACCCCAACACATGGAACTGTTTCCTTCCTCTTGGGCAGCAGAAATCAGCGCGGTGACGTCACACGCTAACCTGCCTTTAGTTCGGGGGCATTTTTGGCGGTTAGAGCTGAAACAACTGTCGTCACACCGCCACTACCAGTCTTCCCCTGTGTTAAAGCCTGACGGCGTTATCTCATTCCGCCTATGATTCTGTATGGCTGTGGGATCTGGGGAACAGTGGCAAATACCACTTTCATCTGGCTCCAGACGCTGCAGAACAAGGCACTCCGCATTATTTACGATACAGGCTGGAGATTCCCGGCTCATATCCTACATGAGCACTGATGGATCCCGTACATTGTCGATGTCATTCGCGAGAGGGCACGATCAATGTACGACAACATCCAAATTCACCCCAACCCTTTAGAGAACTCCCTGGGAAGGTATGACCAGAGGGATCAAAGACGCTTGCCGTCCTTCAGACTACCGAAAGACGTCTTGGGACCCCTTGGTTAACCCAAGGAAAACCCCAGATGTCTCTGGGACCAATTTTTACGCCTGATGGATCAAGCGCTACACAACCCATAGCCAAAACGAAGCAAAAAAAAATTAAATCGTGTCTCCCCAAACGGGGGAACGATTAAGTGCAGCTGCCTGCGAGATTTAACTCAAAAGGGGCAACCCATCCCAAATTCAAAATACTTTCAAAAACCCCATCAGAACATGGAACCAAATTCTAGCTCATTTCGCAGGTTAAGCCGTAAAGCGGCTAGGTACTGCGGCATAAGGCACCCGGACGGGGAAAAAGAAAAATAGTCCCGCCCGACTAGGACTACCTCTGGACCTCTATTTATATCTCCGTTATTGTTATCTCCATTTTGTCATTGTTTATTAAAGGCTCAGGAATGGTACATGCTTGTAGTGTACGGAACACTAGCCATGGAATCCTATAAATAGCATTGCCAAGGTAAAGGGACGCAATAAAATCTTTAAAACAATAAAATAAAAAACGTGACATTATTTATGGGATCACTTAATGATAGGCATGCATAACTAGTTTGTCGCGAAGGTAAGCAACTTAAACCAAAAAAGCTTAGAGCCATTCTTTGGAGAACAATATCCAGAAAGAATTGTTTGTAGTGGAGAATAATTTTCAAAGTCTTGTGACCTATATTTTGAAGCTGTTGAACTAAACATACCAAGGTTTATATTTCACCAACTTTAGGCAGAGAGACGAAAAGTTAAGGACATATGGGAGGACTGCTTTGGTTTTAACCCCCCCCCCCCTAAGGGCCTACTTCGGTAGGTACGGGTTTGGCGCACCCGGGGGCCCGAGCCAACAGTCTCCCTCGTGTGGGCTCCTCTTCGTGGTTGAGGGTGACGGTCAACATGCCCACCCACGTGTAGGCCGTGCGTGGAGACCCGTGGAGAAGGTTTTTAGATTCTTTTCTAGTTTAGAGTTTAGGATTTAGTGAACGAAATTTTTAGTAGGTTTTGATTGATATCTTTTATGTACGTGTATTTTTAATAGGTTTTGTTACACTTGTATAGTTTTTAGAAAGTTTTATATTTGGCTTTTGCCATGACTAGTTTTTTAAAGGGCGCTAATGACCTCCGTAGTTTGGCGCCCTTATATTTAAATCATCATCAGTTGGTTTTAAATACATATTTATAAAATATGTACATATGTATTAAAAATTGACAATCTCTAATTTTACGTATAATTTCTATGAGGCTGGAAGGCATTATTTTTAATATTTATTTTGTTTCTTAGAAAAGAATGTTAACTACTTTTTTGCATTAGTACGGTAACTACAAACAAACACAAGTTGACTTTATTGTTTTATGTACATTCTTCGTGTAAAAGCCCCTAAATACTTTTTCAGAGTGGCGTGACACTAGCAAACTAGAATCGTTGTGCTCCAGCACAGAACGGGAAGTAAGGGAAAAACAAGCGAAGTGATATATGTAACAACAATAGGTAGTTATGACGTATGCCAGGGGTTTACTTGTTACAGCCAAGTGATATATTGCTCTAAGTGCTCCTGGTGCGGTTTATATTACAACCACGTAGTGGCGCAGATGTCCTGCAGGACACCGATCGATTCCTGATGCTGCTGCCAACAAAATTTAATTGTTTGTAGAAGAAGGCGCCTTCCCAACAGGGTGCATCGCTTCATAAATGGTAACGCGCATGCGCCCCGTTGAATGTTGTAATATTGGTTGAAGTCATTCTGAATAGGGCGCCGCTAAGTAGACACAAATTCTTTGGATTTAAGAATAAACCAGAGGTGAAAAAATGCAAATATTTTGGTTGCTGTGCTGGGACAGTAAGAATTATGATACAAGAGTCAAAAGAATCACTTTAATCTGTGAGTAGGTGCGACTCCGAAACGAACTCCCAAATCGAGACCTAAGAACAAAACAAAATTCTTCTATTCCTTAAATCATAAACTACTTTAGACAGTCCTGAATATTCATAAACATATTATAGTATATTTCTTTCTCTTTGTCATGGCCGTGATATACATTCCTCTTGAATGTTGACAACATGACTTCAAACTAAAACACCCTATTTTAGGAACGCAGTGCAAATAAAGCGATGAATACAACGTAACAAACACTTCTTCCTCTATCTACTTCAACATTAACATTATCTCATTGTAGTTACAAGGGAATACAGTAGACTTTAAGTAATAGTCAAATGTTTTATATACATGACTTTCTCTACTCTTGTACAAACACTTATTGCTCTATCTACTTCAAGATAAACATTATCTTATTGTAGTTACAAGGGAATACAGTAGACTACAGTGATAGTCAAATGTTTTATATACATGACTTTCTCTACTCTTGTACAAACACTTATTGCTCTATCTATTTCAAGATAAACATTATCTTATTGTAGTTACAAGGGAACACAGTAGACTTTAAGTAATAGTCAAATATTTTATATACATGACTTTCTCTACTCTTGTACAAACACTTATTGCTCTACCTACTTCAAGATAAACATTATCTTATTGTAGTTACAAGGGAATACAGTAGACTTTAAGTAATAGTCAAATGTTTTATATACATGACTCTCTCTCTACTCCTGTAGAAACACTTATTGCTCTATCTGCTTCAAGATAAACTTTATCTTATTGTAGTTACAAGGGAATACAGTAGACTTTAAGTGATAGTCAATGTCTTATTGTTGCACTATCTTCTTCAAGATAAACATTATCTTATTGTAGTTACAAGGGAATACAGTAGAAAACTTGTGGAAACGTAGAGTCAGACTGAAAAAATCAATGCCATAGCCGGGATTTGAACCACGGGTCTTCTGGTTTCCGTCCAGCCACTCTACCATTGAGCTACTATGACCGACGTGCCGATATGACATTAAATTCTCCAACCGACTCGTGTTTTTCCGGTAAACCACTAGGAATTCTCATAAACACATGAGACAACTACCTTAATGGCGACTTACAACATGTCAGTACTTTAATGCCTGGGATTTATAGTTAACCACTATTAGGTCAATTAATGGAAATTAATTGTTCTTTCACACTGACCGTGTGTAGGCTGAATATTGGAAACGTGAAGTCAGACTGAAAAATTCAATGCCATAGCCGAAATTTGAACCACGGATCTTCTGGTTTCCGTCCAGCCGCTGTGCCATTGTGCTACTACGGCCAAGGTGCCGATATGACATTAAATTCTCCAACCGACTAGTAGCTCACTGGTAGAGCGGCTGGACGGAAACCAGAAGATCCGTGATTCAAATCCCGGCTATGGCATTGAGTTTTTCAGTCTGACTCTACGTTTCCACAATTTAGCCTGCACACGGCCAGTGTGAAAGAAAAATTAATTTCCATTAATAGACTTAATAGTGGTCGAACTATAAAGCCTGGGCCTTAAAGTACTTACAGCATAGTAAGTCGTCATTAAGGTAGTTGTCTCATGTGTTTATGAGAACTCCTAGTGGTTTACCGGGAAAATACGAGTCAGTTGGAGAATTTAATGTAATATTGGCACGTTGGCCAAAGTAGCTCAATGGTAGAGCGGCTGGACGGAAACCTGGTTCAAATCCCGGCTATGGCATTGAATTTTTCAATCTGACTCTACGTTTCCACAACTTAGCCTACACACGGCCAGTGTGAAAGAACAATTAATTTCCATTAATTGAATACAGTAGACTTTAACTGACAGTCAAAGGTTTTAAATCTGGTTGCCTAGGTAACTTTCTTGAAATTGCATTCTCTTTGTATGTCAAAGAGATAAAAAACTGAATAAAGACTTAGTATTTGAGACAAGTATAAACACTGTAAAATCACAAAAAATGTACAAGGAATAAGATGTACACATTTTTGTTCAGTAAATTTTCAAATCTGATAGATCCGTAGATATGCAATGGCCTTTCAGAATGAGGGGACATGGAGAAATACATCTCCTTTCTTATAGAAACAAAATCCTAATACAATTCACTAGTGCTCTTTGAGATACTAACATATTTAAAATGTCCCATTAAAAGGCGAAAAAGTTTTATTTCCAGCTTTATAAATATTATTGTTTTGTAATTGTTCTTCTATAATTAGATTTACAAAACGTATTTTAAACTTTCTCAATATAAAAAATGTCCTAGGTATGTCATATGTTATAAAAGTCAAACTATGATTTTGTTTTAACTCAGTAAATATGAAGCATTCACACGAACAATGTCTATCTAATCAGACAAATGAACAAAGGAAGTGAATGCAAGGTATGTCATCACTATAGTAACCAAGTGCTTAAACTGGAGGTTCAAAATCCGGATATGGAACAGGGTTTGAACTCCTGTGGCAACGGCACCACAATTGGCCAATAGGGAAGATGACAAAAGCGTTACAATAAATGGTGTTTCACCCAGAATATCAAGGGAAATGTTCAACAAGCTTGGAGGAAGCACAGTCGAGAGCGATCCACTGTTCGTTTCATTTTGATTGATCTTCACAATATCTGGAGAGAATCCCACCAGAAGTAATAAAGCCTGTTACATTTTGGTTTGGGGTAGAAAGAATGGCAGTGTTAGTTCGGAAATGCAATTCCGATGCTGTGGAGGTCATAACGATATGGCAGGTATAGCCTGAAATGAGCTGGAAGACGCGATAAGACGCCAACGGAAATGGGGAAAAGTGCCGGAAATGACATGAAGACGGAGCCGAGGAAATGGAGTAGTGAAAAATTGAAATGGATATTGCCAAAATTCAGCCACATGTTTGGACAGAGCATCCGCCAGGATTTGAGGGGCAAATTGTCGTCACAAAGTCCGGAATTACAAATAGTAACCCCTTCTCCTACAGGAAACAACAGAGAAACGGCAGTGCACTTCATCTGTTTGGGGCAACTGTGTGCTGAAATATTTATTTAGACTTTCTTACCGGAGAAAAAAGAAATCCATGAACAGTGTAGGAAACCTCGGTTAAATACAAGACTTTAGTAACTTCCAAATATACGGTAATGAAATTAACTGGAAGTTAGTAGTAAAGTCTTTTTTGACGTCATCAGTTAACACTACATTAAATAAGTAATATCAATGTGCAAAAGAAATGTGTAGTGTTTAACGTCCGCTTTTATAACATACGGCACCGCAGGCGGTGACACTAATGATACATGAGATGAAGATGGAGCACCGGTGGAATGAGATGGCGGGGGAAACCGGAGGTCCCGTAGAAAACGCGCCCCAGCGCCATGTTGTCCATCACAAATCTCACTTTGCGGTCACCTGGGGTCGAACCCGGACCGCCTTGGTGAGAGCCAAGCGGTCTAACCACTGACCCATGGTGCGGCCGTCAATGTGCAGACAGACTAAAGGAGACAGTGCATATTATAATTAATAAGTGAATAAGGAAAATAAATAATAAGTGCAATATAAAAAGTAAATAACAGTCAAAATAAGAAGGAAGAATTAGAAAGATAAGAAATAAATTAGTATTGATTTGGAAGCATGGGCTGTCTAACAGACACATTTTGAACTAAAGCACCGAATCGTTTGGAGCGTCAATTCACTTCACTTAGCGTCCTGGCTGGCTACCAGAAAAGACCTATGCAACGTTCCATCACTTAAACTTCTTCAGAAATCTAAAATGTATAAAGGTATTTGTTTTATAACAAAAGAATTGGTATTACATATGTGATCCCCATATTTTTAACATTTAATATCCAGTTTTATTAGGGTGGTCTGCAAAGTTTCCGACCTAATAAAGATAAAAGACCTTTTTCAGATTTTTTTCAATTTAGTCTCCTTGTAACGGTACCTCGCTCTAGATGTTTAGCGGTTCAAATCATGAATACTCGCCCTGGAAGCTATACTGTACAACACCCAGGCATCAGCGACCAAAACTGTAACTCGCTCTAGATCTGATATTTAAGCTTGCAATCACGACTACTCGCCCCGAAAGCTATACTGTACAACACCCAGGCATCACCGACCAAAACTGTACCTCGCTCTAGATCTGATATTTAAGCTTGCAATCACGACTACTCGCCCCGAAAGCTATACTGTACAACACCCAGGCATCAGCGACCAAAACTGTACCTCGCTCTAGATCTAATATTTAAGCTTGCAATCACGACTACTCGCCCTGAAAGCTACACTGTACAACATCCAGGCATCAGCGACCAAAACTGTACCTCGCTCTAGATCTGATATTTAAGCTTGCAATCACGACTACTCGCCCCGAAAGCTATACTGTACAACACCCAGGATCAGCGACCAACACTGTACCTCGCTCTAGATCTGATATTTAAGCCTGCAATCACGACTACTTGCCCTGAAGGCTATACTGTACAACACCCAGGATCAGCGACCAAAACTGTACCTCGCTCTAGATCTGATATTTAAGCTTGCAATCACGACTACTCGCCCTGAAAGCTATACTGTACAACATCCAGGATCAGCGACCAACACTGTACCTCGCTCTAGATATGATATTTAAGCTTGCAATCACGACTACTTGCCCTGAAAGCTATACTGTACAACACCCAGGATCAGCGACCAAAACTGTTCCTTGCTCTAGATCTGATATTTAAGCTTGCAATCACGACTACTCGCCCTGAAAGCTATACTGTACAACATCCAGGCATCAGCGACCAACACTGTACCTCGCTCTAGATCTGATATTTAAGCTTGCAATCACGACCACTTGCCCTGAAAGCTATACTGTACAACATCCAGGCATCAGCGACCAAAACTGTACCTCGCTCTAGATCTGATATTTAAGCTTGCAATCACGACTACTCGCCCTGAAAGCTATACTGTACAACACCCAGGATCAGCGACCAAAACTGTTCCTTGCTCTAAATCTGTAATTCAGAGGTTCCAAACAGGACTACTCGACGTGGAAGCTATACTGTACAACACCCAGGCATCAGCGACCAACGCTGTACCTCACTCTAGATCTGATATTTAGAGATTCCAATCACGACTACTCGCCCTGGAAGCTATACTGTACAACACCCAGGCATCAGCGACCAACGCTGTACCTTGCTCTAGATCTGATATTTAGAGATTCCAATCACGACTACTCGCCCTGGAAGCTATACTGTTCAGCACCCAGGAATCAGCGACCTACACTGTACCTCGCTCTAGATCTGATATTTAGAGGTTCCAAACAGGACTACTCGACCTGGAAGCTATACTGTACAACACCCAGGCATCAGCGACCTACACTGTACCTCGCTCTAGATCTGATATTTAGAGGTTGCAATCACGACTACTCGACCTGGAAGCTATACTGTACAACACCCAGGCATCAGCAACCAACACTGTACCTCGCTCTAGATCTGATATTTAGAGGTTCCAAACAGGACTACTCGACCTGGAAGCTATACTGTACAACACCCAGGCATCAGCGACCTACACTGTACCTCGCTCTAGATCTGATATTTAGAGGTTGCAATCACGACTACTCGACCTGGAAGCTATACTGTACAACACCCAGGCATCAGCGACAACCACCGTAGCTCGCTCTAGATCTGAGATTTAGAGGTTCCAGTCATGACTACTCGGCCTGGAAGTTATACTGTACATCACCCAGGAATCAGCGACCAACACTGTACCTCGCTCTAGATCTGACGTTTATAAGTTCTAATCAATACTCGGTCTAGATGCTACATTGTACATCACACAGACATGATTGACCAACACTACCTATCTATATCATCAACGACCAACACTGTACCTCACTGTAGATCTGATATTTATAGGTTCTGATCATTACTCGGTCTAGGTGCTATACTGTACAACACCTAGACATCATTGACCAACACTACCTTGTTACAAAGTCAACGACCAACACTGTACCTCGCTGTAGATCTGACGTTTATAGGTTCTAATCATTGCTCGGCCTAGATGCTATACTGTACAACACAAAAACATCATTGACCAACACTACCTAGCTACAACATCAACGACCAGCACTGTACCTCGCTGTAGATCTGACGTTTATAGGTTCTAAGCATTAATCGGTCTAGGTGCTATACTGTACAACACATAGTCATCATTGACCAACACTACCTTGCTACAAAATCAACGACCAGCACTGTACCTCGCTGTAGATCTGACGTTTATAAGTTCGAAACAATACTCGGTCTAGATGCTATACTGTACAACATCATTGACCAACACTACCTAGCTATAACATCAACGACCAGCACTGTACCTCGCTGTAGATCTGACGTTTATAGGTTCCAATCACGACTACTCGACCTGCATGTTTGTGCTCTCAAGAACGAGACCCCGGGTTTCCTTTTCCTTTTGTGCTTCCTCTCCTACATAATTCGGAAGTTGTCAGGTTCAACGTTACCGAACTTCCTCTATCCCAATAAAGCAGATCAGCTGCCACCTGTGTCTCTGGCAATTAACCTTTCCCAGACCATCTAGCTAATTCATGGCGATGTGGTGGCCGCCGGTCGGACTTCCTTCTCAGACATTTCCACAGAACAAAGCCCACGTGTAACAGTCACACGACTTTGCCTCTGCCACCAACTCTACATCTTATTCAGGAGTGATGGTTATTACTATCATGAATGATCTGAAATTGACGATGTCAGTTGTGATAATCTCTTACCGTACAAGATGACTCCGAGGGGGGCAGGTGGCGCAGCAGTTAAGCTTCCCACGTACACGCTGGCGGGGAGCTTCTGTGTCACCTTCCGGCGCCATACCGCCGCTGGCGCCTCCCGAGAGATCATCAAGGCAGTAAATGTTATAGAATTCTGTCCCCTTTATCATATTCCTGCTCTTGTAAGGTTTTCAGAAAGCAAGAAATAAGATTGTAAAACTGCATTTGACATGATTTCACATTTTTCTCCTCTACAGTTAAAATCCAAATTTCACTTCCAGAAACTGAATTTTTGGCACATTTGTATGTGTATTTGATCGTAATTTTTAATTTTAATTAGCTTAAAAATTATAACGCTAAGTCTTAAGTTTCAGTTGAGATAATATTGGATTAGCACTAACTGGAAAGCATGAGAACAAAGTAGACATTCTGTACCTTCTATCAGGTGATTCATCTGCCTCTTTTCTCGAGTTTTATGCAATCCGCATTCTATAACCTAACCTTATCTACCTTATCTACCTTTTAAAAGTTTCTCAGTCAGGGTTAGACCGTTGAGAATGAAATGATCTTCTAATAATTTTCACAGGTATTTCTAGACGTACACTGCACCTCTCATGGGGATATGTTGGATATAAGGAATGTTAGTCAAAAAATTTATGATAAATTTTGAAGAAATTTTTTTTTTAAATTTTTGGACGTAATGTGTAGTTTGGAATACATGGATACCATAAAAAGGCACATTCGTGACGAAACCTGAGTATAACATCAAAGAGTGCATTTTTTAAACTATGAAATAGGCATGCAATTTTGTAATAAATTGAAAAAAATAAAAAGTTTAAAACGTCCTTATTGTGCTTATCCCATAAATTTACAGTTTACAACTTTTGGCTGGATTGATTTGTCCTTACCTTATTGCTACCTTGACTTACATGACACCCTGGTCTTCTGCTCTGTCAGGTAGCTCTTAACCTCCACGCCTCCTTATTACTTAATTAGCCCCTTTCTTCCCCTCAACTTCCTTTCTTATATTCTTTACATTTATGTGTTTTTATCTTGTTGCTACCTTGGCTTACATGACACCCTGGTCTTCTGCTCTGCCAGGTAGCTCTTAACCTCCATGTATTCTTGATTACTTAATTAGTCCGTTTCTTCCCCTCAACTTCCTTTCTTATATTGTTTACATTTATGTGTGTTTACCTTGTTACTACCTTGGCTAACATGTCACCCTGGTCTTCTGCTCTGTCAGGTAGCTCTTAACCTCCATGTCTCCTTGTTACTCACTTAGTCCCTTTCTTCCCCTCATCTTCCTTTCTTATATTCTTTATATTTATTTGTCTTTATCTTGTTGCTACCTTGGCTTACATGACACCCTGGTCTTCTGCTCTGTCAGGTAGTTCTTAACCTCCATATCTCCTTGTTACTTAATTAGTCCCTTTCTTCCCTTCATCTTCCTTTCTTATATTCTTTACATTTATTTGTATTTACCTTGTTGCTACCTTGGCTTACATGACACCCTGGTCTTCTGCTCTGTCAGGTAGTACTTAACCACCATGTCTCCTTAATTACTTAATTATTCCCTTTCTTCTCCTCATCTCCCTTTTTATATCCTTTACATTTATGTGTCTTCACCCTGTTGCTGCCTTGGCTTACATGACAGCCTAGTCTTCTGCTCTGCTAGCTAGCTCTTAACTACCATGCCTCCTTGTTACTTAGTTAGCCCCTTTCTTGTCCATCATCATCCTTTCTTATATTCTTTGCATTTCTGGCTCATTTTTCTTTTACTTTCTGCAAGAACTCACCAATACTTCTTACCTTCTCTTCCTCCCTGCCCGTTAACATTATATAGCTACTATCCTCTTCTCTAATATTTTCCATTTTCTTCCCAAACCTTTTTTCTCCATGTTGCAACCTCCTCGCATTCTCTTACACAGTGTGCTATGCTTTCTTTTCCCCCCACACAATTCACAAATTCCCTTTTCTCTACCTCTTGTCCCTCTTAGAAATATTATTCCTGTCCTCATCCATGCTAACCCTTCTCTCTCTTGCCTATTGCAGTAATCTACATATGCCCCTCGTCCCCAATTTCTTTTTATTTGCTTGTAAAATTGTAACGATTTCTTATTTTCTAGACTTCTTCATATGTCCTCTCTTCCTATATCTTCTACTCCACATTTTACTAATTTACCCACATCGCTTATATTACTTTACTCTAATCTCCATATATCTCCCTTGCCCATGTTTTCCATAATTCCTCCTATATCTGTTGGAGATCTCTAGTCTTTTTGCTGTCTCATGCATAATTTCATTATTTCCGCTTCTTCTTTGCCCAAACACCTATACCAAAATTTTATTGTTCTTTCCATTATTACTCCATTTCTTCTTGCCTTTCCTAATTCTACTAAAGCTACTTCCCTAGGTGCTGTTCTTGGTAAGTCTAGTAGCTCTTTACAAAACCTTCTGTAGTTTTGATCCACCGTTTTGTTTACCTCTGTGACCCCCTCGCCCCTAGATCGCCACTACATACAGCACTTTGGATTACACTAGTGCTTCATACATTCCTTCTAACCAATTGGTTGTTATTTCTAGCTTATATTTGTATACTCTTATTCCATTCATTGCCATTCTCTGCCTTTTTGGGAAGGAGATAGAAAAATAGTGTGGACACAGGTATAAGAGAACCACCGACTTTAATATTCCTGTTCCTTTTTTTAATAATTGTACACTCCTGGAAATGGAAATAAGAACACATTGACGCCGGTGTGTCAGAACCACCATACTTGCTCCGGACACTGCGAGAGGGCTGTACAAGCAATGATCACACGCACGGCACAGCGGACACACCAGGAGCCGCAGTGTTGGCCGTCGAATGGCGCTAGCTGCACAGCGTTTGGGCACCGCCGCCGTCAGTGTCAGCCAGTTTGCCGTGGCATACGGAGCTCCATCGCAGTCTTTAACACTAGTAGCATGCCGCGCCAGCGTGGACGTGAACCGTATGTGCAGTTGACGGACTTTGAGTGAGGGCGTATAGTGGGCATCTGGGAGGCCGGGTGGACGTACCGTCGAATTGCTCAACACGTGGGGCGTGAGGTCTCCACAGTACATCGATGTTGTCGCCAGTGGTCGGCGAAAAGTGCACGTGCCCGTTGACCGGGACCGGACCGCACCGACGCACGGATGCACGCCAAGACCGTCGGATCCTACGCAGTGCCGTAGGGGACTGCACCGCCACTTCCCAGCAAATTAGGGACACTGTTGCTCCTGGGGTATCAGTGAGGACCTATCGCAACCGTCCCCATGAAGCTGGGCTACGATCCCGCGAACCGTTAGGCCGTCTTCAGCTCACGCCCCAACAACGTGCAGCCCGCCTCCAGTGATGTCGCGACAGTCTTGAATGGAGGGACGAATGGAGACGTGTCGTCTTCAGCGATGAGAGTCTCTTCTGCCTTGGTGCCAATGATGGTCGTATGCGTGTTTGGCGCCGTGCAGGTGAGCGCCACAATCAGGACTGCATACCACCGAGGCACACATGGCCAACACCTGGCATCTAGGTGTGGGGAGCGATCTCCTACACTGGCCGTACACCTCTGGTGATCGTCGAGGGCACACTGAATAGTGCACGGTACATCCAAACCGTCATCGAACCCATCGTTCTACCATTCCTAGACCGGCAAGGGAACTTGCTGTTCCAACAGGACAATGCACGTCCGCATGTATCCCGTGCCACCCAACGTGCTCTAGCAGGTGTAAGTCAAGTACCCTGGCCAGCAAGATCTCCGGATCTGTCCCTCATTGAGCATGTTTGGGACTGGATGAAACGTCGTCTCTCGCGGTCTGCACGTCCAGCACGAACGCTGGTCCAACAGAGGCGCCAGCTGGAAATGGCATGGCAAGCCGTTCCACAGCACTACATCCAGCATCTCTACGATCGTCTCCATGGGAGAATAGCAGCCTGCATTGCTGCGAAAGGTGGATATACACGGTACTAGTGGCGACATTGTGCATGCTCTGTTGCCTGTGTCTATGTGCCTATGCTTCTGTCAGTGTGATCATGTGATGTATCTGACCCCAGGAATGTGTCAATAAAGTTTCCTCTTCCTGGGACGATGGATTCACGGTGTTCTTATTTCAATTTCCAGGAGTGTATTTGAAGTAAGTTTTGTAAGTAAACTGTAACCATTGTAGTATCAATAATTTACGTAAAAACAATGACAAGTGTCAAGTAGGGATTTCTCTTGTCAAGTTTGATAAACCCGATCACAGCAAAACACTTGAGTAACGTACAAATTATATCAATAACCGTTCAACGTCTACCAAAGTTACTACATTAAACTTGAAGCTTGCTATGTGCTAACAATTCCTTGTCTGCTATATTTCCCGGCAGCTCTGTGTATTAAATACGGTACGCTGATAGCCGACGTGTAAGAATATACAAACAGCAGGAGTAAAGCCGTTTTCTATTCATGGGCTAGCGGCGCAGGTTAAGCCTCTCGAATAAATCAGGTAAAGAAATCGCTTTTACGGCGCATTGCAAAGACAGGCATTTGTTTCCCTAGCACAGTGGAATACATAATAAGAAGCTGTAAAATATATTGTGCCATCAACATCCATGAATATAGGACTACGGCTTACCACGTTTACCGATACTGTGAGAATATATTGAACCGCTTTGGATTAAATTAAAAATATACGACCGCTATAACGGAAGCTACAGTGTTAGCGGTTCGAAACACCTCTAGGGAGTTAGAGTTCAGTGCCAAAAGGTGATTATACCGTCGGTAAAAACATTAACAATAAGTAAATAAATAAGTACATCACTTTTAACTGCTGCACGCAACTGTAGGGGTACGTAGCGGGCCTTCGTTATGTTCAAGAGATCCCGAGTTCTAAACCCGGTCAAGATGATGTATTTTTTCCGGAATTTGCTCTTCTCCTGAAAGAGGAATGTCTGTTAATTCTAAGCTCTATATACCCTGTACCCCGTACTCATTTGAACATGCATCGTCCGATATGAGTTATCTTCGGAGGCTTTGCCTTATACCACAAGATCAAGGTCTGCTAGCTATTAGCTCTATGTACCCTGTACTCATTTGAGCATCATTTCATTTCATTGCAGGTTCTTCCTCATCCTGAAAGATGAATGTCTGGAAACCTTAGCTCTATGTACCCTGTACTCATTTGAACATCATTTCATTCATCGTCCCATGTGACTTAACGATGGAGTGTGTGTGTGTGTGTGTGTGTGTGTGTGTGTGTGTGTGTGTGTGTGTGTGTGTGTGTGTGTGGGTGTGTGTGTGTGGTGTTTTAGGGCCCGTCGACAAGGTCATTTGGGCCTTAACGATGGAGGTTTTCCTTTATCCTGAAAGATGAATGTCTGGTAACTCTAAGCTCTATGTACCCTGTGCTCACTTGGGCATCATTTCATTCATTGTTCGATATGACTTAACGTTGGAGGTTTCTCCTTATCCTGAAAGATGAATGTCTGGTTACTCTAAGCTGTATGTACCCTGTACTCATTTGAACATCATTTCATTCGTCGTCCGGTATGATTTAACGTTGGAGACTTACCCTTATCCTGAAAGATGAATGTCTGCTAACTCTAAGCTCCATGTACCATGTACTCATTTGAGCATCATTTCATTCATCGTACGATATGACTTAACGTTTGAGGTTTTCCCATATCTTGAAAGACAAAGATCTGGTAACTCTAAGCTCTATTTACCCTTTACTCATTTAAATCTCATTTCATTCATCGTCCGATGTGCCTTAACGTTGGAGGCTTTCCCTTATCCTGAAAGGTGAATGTCAGCTAACTGTAGCTCTATGTACCCTGTACTCATATGAACATTATTTCATTCATTGTCCGATATGACTTAACTTTGGAGGTTGTCTCTTATCCAGAAAGACGAATGTTCGGGACGTCTATGCTCTGTTGGCCCTGGAGTTATTTGAGCATCATTTCATCTATTTCATTTATTCATTATTTGACCTGACCAAATAGCTTAAAAGGACGCTGAAAATCCATAAAGTTTACTTCCCATTTGAGGGAAATATGTTTGTTTAAATGGTGAAACATTTATAAAGAAGTATTTCTTAAGGGGTTCATTGGGAACAAAAGAATAAAAATAAATAAAGAATAGATAAATACAAACTAAAATGGCTTAAGCATCTATTCTGTATGTTATATATCAGGTTTAGCAAGATTCCAGCGTTTTATTATATTTTATTATTCGTGTACAGGTCTTTCAAGATCAAGAGGCTTTTTGTGGATATTCTCAAAATATGAGGATATTCGTTTTAACTGAAATAAAGCATCTGAAAATGTATTTTATTGAAAATCAGACGACTCGAAAAATATTCCATGGAAAGTGTAATTTATGAGAGTGGTGTTTCTTCAAATATTCCTCTCACATCCTTGGAAAAAGCAGAACACTTCAATAACAAGTGGTACTAACTGAATTTCATGGACATGAATCTTTCTCTAAAGAAAAAAAAAGAAAGAAGGTTTTGGACTCAAGATATCAAACTGTTGAAGTTAAACTGAAATTATTAATTTAATTTTAAATGCATTATTTTATTATAATTTACTGTACTAAAGTGCAGTATACCAACCTCAACGGTTAATGAATAAATGGTATAAATGTCAGAGAGATACTGAAAAGACATCCTGATACTTGAAACCTTTCAGAGGTCTTACCTTATAATAGAAGTGATTAAATAAATGAAATCTCACTTACTCGTCTCCCATGGCAACTAGCTGTAGGATGATGGAGCACTACTTACCTGAAAAAACAGAAACAATGTATTACTAAAAGAGATCATCAGTAACAAATCTGGTGTTCCAGAATGAAATAGGGGGACTTCAATACAAATACATATTTTAAGGCCACCAAATATTAAAGGAGGTGTGTATTTAATTTCAGCATTTTCCAATACAATTTGCCACTCCAAACTACTGTCTAAAGGTTCTAGATTCTTAAAACTGCTTTTAAGATTTTAAATGATCAAATGTTTGGGTTATTTAACTGGCAAAATATATTGTTTTCAAATTTCTGGAAATATCCTCAGATCTGCTCTTATTTCTGAATGCCTCTTTTATAACAAGCGATCTGTAAGGGAGAGACAAAATCTTACGTCATTAAAAACTGCATGTCTTTTCAAAATGCACAATTTATTTGTTATTTATTCGTTAGCATTTAAATACGTAATCTTCTTTTTTCAAACAGTAAGACATTTTTCAATTCTTTACTTTTCTATATGTAAAGAGAATGTAATTACAAACACGTCACCTAGAAAACAAGTTTTATAATAATTCACTATCACTTAAACTTTACTGTATTCCCCTGTAACTACAATAAGATAATGTTTATCTTGAAGTAGATAGAGCAATAAGTGTTTGTACAAGAGTAGAGAAAGTCATGTATATAAAATATTTGACTATCACATAAACTCTACTATATTCCCTTGTATCTACAATAAGATAATGTTTCTCTTGAGCATTAACTGTGACCACACTACGTCACGAGAGTACACTATATACACGTGAAAGAAAAGTAAATGTAATGTGGAAGTACACGTTGCGATGGCGCCATCTATTGCAGTACCAGAGTCAATATAATCCACCTAACTTCGGGATATCCCATGCTAATCATCGCTAACTGGAAACTGCATCTCCCGGGAGCAAACCTATCCTTGAACTTAGGTTCCCTTGAGCCCTCTATTCCACTCCCAATTCAACAATTAACAGCCAATTAGTAACAAAACTACCATTATCTTTGTTTAATCATAGAATTCTGCCTCGTTGGAAAGTACGTCGTTTACCTCTGCATAAAACGAGGCTGAAAACTCTTTAGGTTCTTCTGTAGATTTTACAGGTTTGGTTTAATACTTGGTTAATTGCAATAAAAATACAATATGGAAATACATTAGTCAAAGTGACAGTCATGTGTTTTGAAACAGGTTGCCTAAGTGACATCTTTGTATGTCGAAGAGTGAAATAATGAGTAACTACTGGTTATTTGAGAAAAGTATAGGTACTACAATTTTTAAACAAATACCCAGGAATAAATTGCGAGTTTAACAAAAACTATTCTCCAGAAAAGAAATTTTAATTTAGTTTCAGCTGCATCCTAAAATATACTTCCGGAGCAATGCAAGTATCGAGACTTTTACTCAAATGATATGCTACACTCACCCATAGTACGTACGAGGGTGGTCAGAAAAGTCTCGGACCTCAACATGAAGATGGCAGCACTCGTAAATAAAAACTGGTAAATTTCGTTCCTCATCTGTTGACAGTTACCAACGTTTCGGCCATTATGGACGCTCAGTTGTTATGCAACAGATGTTTGAGTGAGTTGATGTGTGTATTTTTTTGAAAATTGACAAAATCGGGGTATCAAGCTGTCATTAAATATTTGTTTATGAAGGGCAATACGCCTACGCAAAATGAAGATGAGTTGGATTCCGTGTATTGGGACTGTGCATCATCATTTACCACAGCGAAATTTTGGACAAAATAGTTTGGGAGACGACGAACGCTCGGGACATCTAAAATCTGCAACTACCGACGAAAACATCACCAAGGTTCACCAAATGGTGCAAGACGAACGCCGAATTGAAGTGATAGAGATAGCAGAGACTATGAACATGTCAAAAGAACGTGTTTTTCACCCGAGTTTTGGCGCCGAATAATTACTGTAGATGAAACTTAGATACATCATTATACGCCCGAAATAAAAATACAGTCCACAAATAGTTGACTGCAAAAAGGGGAACTTCCTCCAAAAAGAGCTAAAACAATTTTCTTCGGCTGCGAAAGTGATTGCGACTGTTTTTTTTGGATAATCACGGAGTTATTTTAAGCGATTATCTCCGAAAAGGAAAAAAAACCATTACAGGAGCGTACTACACATCACTACTTGACAGGCTGAAGGCAGAATTTGAGGAAATATGGTCACATTTGTAGAAAAATGAAATCCTGTTTCACGAAGGCAACTCACCGTCTAACACCTCAGCGGTAGCAAGAGCGAAAATCTAGGAATTACGGTTTGAACTGCTTGACTCACCAGATCTAGCCACAAGCGACTAGATTTTGTTCCGTCTTCTCAAAATTGTACTCTTGATACTTCTCCGAGTGATGCCAAAGTGTCAACATGACATTACTGAATGAATGAATTTTTCAGGCTCGCTTTATCCATTCCTAGTGCGTCCTACCCACCACTAGTGTGAAAGAACAATTAATTTCCATTAATTGTACCTAATAGTGGTACGAACTATAAAGCCCGGACCTTAAAACTACTTACAGCATAGTAAGTCACCATTAAGGTAGTTGTCTCATGTGTTTATGAGAACTCCTAGTGGTTTACCGAGAAAAACACGAGTCAGTTGTACCTAATAGTGGTCCGAACTATAAAGCCCGGACCTTAAAGTACTTACAGCATAGTAAGTCGTCATTAAGGTAGTTGTCTCATGTGTTTATGAGAACTCCTAGTGGTTTACCGAGAAAAACACGAGTCAGTTGTACCTAATAGTGGTCCGAACTATAAAGCCCTGGTCTTAAAGTACTTACAGCATAGTAAGTCACCATTAAGGTAGTTGTCTCATGTGTTTATGAGAACTCCTAGTGGTTTACCGAGAAAAACATGAGTCAGTTGGAGAATTTAATGTCATGTTGGCACATTGGCCATAGTAGCTTAACAATTAGAGCGGCTGGACGGCAACCAGAAGATCCGTGGTTCAAATCTCGGCTATGGCATTGAATATTTCAGTCTGGCTCTATCCATTCATAGTGCGTGCTACACACGGCTAGTGGGCAAGAACCATTAATTGCCTTACTGAAAGTTTCTGGAGCAATTTGAATGTATATTTCTTATAAATACATCTCAAACGAACCTAAAAGGTAATAAAATGACAGAAATAGAGCAATTACATACTTCCTTTCCGGAAAAGAGCTCGTTTTCTCACATACACTAAAGAAAGACAATCGTATTTCACAGTCAACTGTCTCGGGTAGTTAACTTTTTCATTACAACAAAACAATACACTAATCCGGTTTTCTTGCCATTCCGAATCACCCGGCTTACTTTTCTATTAACCAAAAACATCTTCTTTTAAATATTAAAATCTAAGTATAACAATCAAAAATATTTGTAGAAAATGGAAGGGAATGTAACACTTGTAACACTTACATGACTTCAAAAAGCATTACTGGGAAAATTAGTTAAAATACACTGGGCAAGAATGAAAATGTTTTGGGCTTAAATATAGTGAATCTACATATATTTCCATCTGATGAATTCTAAAATCACCATAAAATGATAGATTAGCTATTGTTTTGAAGATAAAGTGACATTTCATTTTTTTAGAGTAAAGATTTTAAATGTGGGTGATTTATTTTGTGGGGAAGCTGGCACACCTGTCAAAATACCATAGATGACAACTACAAGCATTTGGTGACAGTGCTCCTGAAAAAATACCGTAACCTTGGATGCAACATGTCCCTTAGGATCCATTTTCTCCACTCCCACCTAGACTTTTCCCCTCCTAGTTGTGGAGCTGTTAGTGATGGACATGGGGAGAGATTCCATCAGGACATTTCTGTTATGGAACAAAGATACCAGGGTCGTTGGAATGAAGTAATGCTTGAGGATTGCTGTTGGTCTTTGTATAGGGATTCTGCGGAAGTCCATCACAAGAGGCAAGGTAAAAGACGACGAAGTCAATAGGCAACCACATGATTCTCTTCAGACGCGACTATCTGCGAAGTATTTTTACAGCAATTTAGAACTCTTAACATGTAATTACTAGTTAAAAAATCAAAAGCAATTTCATTGTTGTTAGCATGTATGTAATTAAAATGTACCCTTTTTATCTCAATCCGTTAATATGTAATACTTACACCTTGTGTATATCATAGAAACTAGAGCTAATAAAAGTTTTCATTGTCATATTTGTTTTTGTCAACCCAAAATTAGTAGTAATTGCCTCAAGAAGTGCTCGAAACATTCAACAATTGTTTTCTGTTGCCTAGTTATATTTGAGATATAATTTACACTTTCAAATTTGACAACTGAAGCGTAACACGATACGAATTTAAATTTAAGCTACCTGAAAATGCATATGATATACTAATCTACAACCACGAATATTTACTTACCTTTGAAAGTCCTTCGTTCGGTTAAAATTAGCAAAATTGGTAATTTGGATTTATCTTTTATAATTTACGGTATTTTAGAACCTCTCTTTTAAGCGTAGGTTCAGTTTAAATACATACAGAGACAATCATAACAGTTAAAATGCAAAAATTACAACAGACGCGTTGAAGGTTGACTTGTAAATAAACAACTCATCTTGCATAAATGGCCACGACATTTCCCTGAGAGGATTAAAAAGAAAACAGATGCGCAGCTGTCACTGGATTTGTCGTCATGGTAACTCCCGAAGAGCTACTAAAATTTTTAGCTAACGTTAATTGCTTTTTCCGGAACTGTGCCCTTCCGATCAACAGCTTACGTGTCATTACTGCCATACTTTCATCTTTCGCAGATTTGGGTGCACAGGAGCGATAGCAGCGCCGCGTGCGGTGTTCATTAAAAGCGAAAACGATCGAGAGGGAAAACTTCGATGCTACATCTGCAATAAAAGCAAAATGGTCCACAAACAGAATTAATAACCTTACCAGAGGCAAAATAAGGAGAACTAGTGCTGTGAAAAATAATTTTAATCACTTTATTGCACCGCTGTTTGTGATTTTTTAACGTTTATCGGCCAATAACAATCTCTTGATTGGAATATCAGTGGGAAAACTGAGGAAATAATTACATTTTTAAGTTTCATAACTTCTTTTATTTTCCGCACACGATTGCAACACTTCAGTATAAAGGCGCGTTTTGAGAGTCCCTGAATTAACAGTGCCCGTGGAAGTAACAAAATGGCCCATGTTTAAGGGGGGGGGGGATCTACTTTTTCCTTTTGTAAAATATGCATGATAATTTAATTTACTTGTTTAAGAAGTTTCATACCCCTATGGCAAACGCAACGTCTATTTTGGACACCAATTTTAAAACGCTGGTTAAATGTCTCTCCATGATTTAAATGGTACGCCCACATGTTTGAATGCAGCGAACTTACGAACGATGAAACTGATCATAGTTTAATTTTTAAAAAGTACTTACTGTGACCAAGCACTGATTTTTGGAGCTGTTTTGACTTGACACATAAAATAATTTTAAAAAAATAATTATGCAGAGTTTCAGAAATCGGTTTCCGTTCATTTGTTATCAAGTTATTAAGGGATTTGATTGTAACAAAATGGGATCTATTCTGCACTAACTGTCTAAGAAGATCGATTTTGATTTTAGGTAAAAAGATTTTAACAAATTTATTCAAGAACGCAGTTACATTTTGGATTGAAAACTGGTACATACACTTCTTTAGTTACTAGTACAAAAATTAACACCAGAAGGACCGCGACATATTTCTTGCTTATGTTTTACTACACTTCCTATGTTCCACAAGATTAAATAATTACTAATGACAAACACGTCCACAAGGAATTAAGCATTTTGGACCTGTCTAAAAACTGGTACAAACAAATCCTACTAGAAGGACAGCCATCACTCATTTTGACGGTTACGAAAGTGTGAAAAATAGCCTTCGGATCTGTCCACATCTGTTTTTTTCCTTCCTGATTGGTTTATGGCACTCTGCAGACCCTTTGCCGATGATCAAGAAAACTTTATTGCCCAAGTGGCGCAATTCGTGCTACCACTTATGTATTTACGAGGTGTTGGAGCGAAAACTTTCCACTGAAGTTGTTATGGTTGAATACCTGGGGAACACCATTTTTCAGCTACAAAATGAGCAGCAACAAATTCGCTGAAATTTTGTGGTTTATGCGATTTGCTGACAAGGACACGCGTTCTCAAAAATCACCTACAGATCGCTGTCCAACAGCTGCTGCTTTCTGGAATCCTTTTATTGTCAATTCCTTGCAGTGTTACATTTCAAGTGAAAATATCACTGTAGATGAGCAACTGTTTCCTTGCAAGGCTAGATGCTCTTTTATTCAATATATGAGCAATAAACCGGACAATTTTGGAATAAAGTATCTACTTCTTTTGAGTTCAATGCATGACACAGTTACTATAAATAAACAAGATTCTAAAAAGCTACCAGAATCAGTGGCGTACTACAATAACACCAAGTACGGCGTTGACGTCATCGATCAAATGTCTCGACTGTATACAGTGAAATATGGATGCAGAAGGTAGGCTATTGTCACCCAGGCACGGCCAACTGATGGCTGAGTGAGGGTCGAGAAACATTCACCCACGCCTACCCATTTATCTTGTAGCAGTAACGAGGGGTGGCTGGAAGATCGCTCTGCCGTCTCTTTCCCCTCCCCCTGTGTTCTAGAACATCCAGGATATTTCATCTAACCCAGAACCTTCTAGATAGATCAGTTGGTCTTAAATAAGCGACGCGCCGAGCCGGAGAAGAGTTCAGTTCAGTTCTTGGCGAGCAGCCGTGAGGAGCACCTAGTGAGGGAACGGACCGGAAGACTGTCTACGTCCATCGGAGGAGTTGCGTGTAATTGCGAGTGCAGAGTGGACCTGTGGCAGACGAACTGGTGAATTGTAATTGTGTGCGCTACGTAATTCTGTGTAATTGGCAAGTGTTCAACTATAATTCGGTGGAAATAAAGAAAATTTTGAGTTTCTGCCATTGAAATTTTAATTTCACGAACCCAGAAAGTTACACTATGCATGTTTTTCTTTCAATGCGTTGTCCTTGGCAGTTATTTAATGCTTGGTTGCTCTATGAGGAAGTTACAGGTGAAAAAGTTCATATACAACTTAGCCACACGTATGTTTGTGGACCATGTTTAAGCAACGCTGAATGCACGTGTGTTAGGTGCTACGATGTTTCAGGTGGCTTTGAGTGTGCGAAATCAGGTTTTTAAGTGTTTTTTTTCTACTACATACTATGCTATTGAAAATTTTATGTCGAAACAGATGTATTTGCTAAGGGAAGTTGTCCATTTCACATTTGGTTATCGTATATATTTTGGATTAATTTTTAGGCTTCAAATGTTGAATTTATCATGTAATTCTTGAGACAAAAGTAAAACTATATACTGCTAAACTGTAAAAATAATCTTGAATAAACTGGTATGCATTCCAATTTGTTTACTTTGGCTCTAGCTTTAGTAGTTTAAAAGTCGCTTTTAGCACTTCGTGCCCCCCCTTAACAACTATCTCTGCCCATTTCTATGAACTATTCTTCACAAATGTTTACAGTAAAGTGAGGCGCACTATCCTCGGCGGTTATAATAATTAAACAGGAGCCGCCGCTGCCGCGGCTTTCCTACACAAACACCGCACAGCAGCGCGCTGCGATTGTTTAATTTTCTTCCATATCGTGCTGCTATGTAAATATACAAGCGGCTCTCCACTTGCACAGTTGCCGTTTCTCCATTCCTCGTTGGATCTATTTGTCTTATCTATCGCCAAGCCTTCTTGACCTACATTCAAGCGATAAAAAGCGTCTAGGGCTAGCGTAGACACGAAATGAAATAACGTAAAGAGACAAGGAGAGGGGGAAAAAAAACGTAATAAAGCAAGCAAAGAAAAAAAAACGGGAAGGAAAAGATAGATAGCCTTTTTGTTTTTAGGATCAAGTTGACACGAGTCTCCAAGAATGATGAATGAAACAGCGGCTTAACAATAAAGTGTCTAAAGCCATTCTTTTGTTAATTACACGGTAATTGCGTAAGACGGATGGGCTGAAAGACAAGATAAGAACGCACCTAGAGGCAGTCTTTTGTTTTATTAAACCTCGTAAGCATAATACTTTATGGTCAAGAACATAAAGCCAATACACGATCGCCTTGCATTCATATAACTTATACAAACTTGACAAGAGAATAAGACCTGAAGCTTTCATACATTCCAGATCTCGTCGGAAAACAAGCCAGGGGAAAAGACGATTAGAAATCGACGTTTGGGGAGTGTATATCTCTCCCATCTTCATGATACTTTAAGAAATGTTATAACCACAAATGAATCACTGCATATAACAAAAATTCAAACAAAGACAAAACATTGACAATAGATAATCTGTTCATAATAAAGACTATAATAGACAACAGGGGCGGCTGGTGGCTCTGAAAGTCGGTGGTTCACAAATTTATCCATGCAATTTAAGTTTTTTAAAGTAACAAACGGTTGTTTAATCCTGCCACAATAGACTGCTGTATACACAATCTAACGGTAATTCACAGCGTATAGCACAACATGCGTAATTCAGAAACACTCTAGAGCATAACACTCTTCTATTTATGTAGCTAAAAATGGACTTGATATCTCTTCATGGCAGACTTCAAGTGTACATTGCAAGATTTCGTTCTGGATTGGCTTGGAAGTTCCCTTAAACACTGCAGCATTCTCCTGATAGGTTTTTCAGAACACAGTCTAGCTCTGCACTGAAGTTTATCAGTCCTCGCAAAATACCAGGATTGCTTGACGTAGCTGAATCATTGTGTCCTCGTAGAGCTAACTCAAAGGTTCCACAAAAGCTAATGCAGTTAACAATAATGTTTAAAACATACCTATTTTGAGCCACCTTCTGGTTGTGTTCTTCAGTTGTTCTCCGATATGCACTGTCCATCTGCTTTGCAATATTTACATTGCCAAGAATAGCAAAACTGTGTTTTTCATGTGCAGTTTTTAAGTTACGTGTTTTTGGCGCGATCATGAAGATGCTGCAAAGCATTCACGCCATGTTTTGTCCACGGATCTTCAACGCCAAAGAGAACGCAAGGAAAGCAAAACAGGCTATTTTTAATATTATAACCACACATCAAATTATATTTCTCATATACATTGTTGTTAAAGTTCCTGTTCAAATAGCTTGTTTTTGTTTTGACAACCTATGTGATTTTTATATTTGGCGTAGGACTTCCAAGTCGCTTATTTTCGGTTTTTTCTTCTAAGCTCATTTTAAAAGGAATGTGCTAATAGACACATTATGGAATTCATTGTTTCTGCTTATATAACACAATATACTTATATTTAAATAAATCACTCTTATTCACTACTCAAAGCACGACACAGCTAACAAAACACGACACCAAACATGTGGCTATGCTCTGGTAGGTAATAGTAATCTGTGGTAATAGTTGACCGAAGCGAACATTTAATATGAGAATAATAGATGGCGCTGAAAACAGAAGGAGAAGGCTTGGCATTCACTATTCTCTGGCTGTTAGGTTAACCAATCTTATGCAGCGATAAGCCCCGCCCTTCCCCCCTACTTGCCCCGTCACGCCCTAGGTTCATCCTGCCCTATACCTCCCCATTGTATACCAGTGGTTTGCAACTGAGAGTGAACTACTTGGCACCTGCAAACAATACAGCGCGCTGAGGGCCACTGCACTAGACAAGGTCGAACTGAACGCCAAATGGAACATGCTCTTGCATTAAAGGGAGACCCGGCATTTTGGTTGTAGCGCAAACATGCTACCCCATTGAGAAGCCGCCCCTGATAGACAAATACCTCAGGGAGAAGAGAGGAAGGGTATATATTACGTACTTTGCGGATTTTGAGAAAGCTTTTGATACATTTATATACAAAAACTTTAGTTTGGTAATTGAGGATGAAAGGGGTAAGTAGAAAATTTATAAAATAAGCAGAGAAAATCCATGAAAAGGTGAAATTTTGCATAAGGTGGGAAAAAATGTAATTACCGAGATGACAGAACAAAAAAGAGGCCTAAGACAAGGATGCAAAATGAGTTCAATTTTATTTAACTTATTTATGGATGAGATAATATAGAAAAGGTTAAGGAAGGAAATCAGCACTGTCCGGTAATAGCAAACAAAGAAATTCCTGGATTGCTATATGCGGATGACTAAATGGTAGGTTCTATAACGGTACTAGGATTGCAGAAGGCAATACATGAAATCCAGAAATTCTGTAAAGAGTGGGGAATAAAAATAAACATAAATAATTCGATAGTTATGGTCTTCAAGCAGGGAGGTAAACTAAAAACAGATGAAAAGTGGGTAATACATTACAAAAGGGTAGAAGTGGTCAATGAATTTCAATGCTTAGGAGTAAGGTCGAATAACAATGGAAAGTGGGGAGCACACAGGAGAAAAATTGAAGCAAAAGGAAGGGCGGTAATGATTGAGATACGAATATGCAAATGTAAGCTAGAAATGACAACTAAGTGGTTAGAAACATTGTATGACGGACTAGTTAGATCCAAAATGTTGTATGTAGTGGCGATCTGGGGGGGGGGGGGGCACAGAGGTAAACAAAACTGTCGACCAAAACTACAGAAGGTTTTGTAAAGAGCTACTAGGCTTACCAAGATCAGCACCTAGGGAAGTAGCTTTAGTAGAATTAGGAAAGACAAGAAGAAATGGAATAATAATGCAAAAATAATAAAATTTTAGTATAGGTGTTTGGCCAAAGAAAAAGAGGAAATTATGAAATTATACATAAGACAGCAAAAACAGATTAGAGATCTCAAATTGTTGATGGGCAGATATAGGAGGAATTATGGAAAAAAAGGAATGGGAGATATATGGAGATTAGAGGTAAGCAATACAAGCGATGTGAGTAAATTGGTAAAATGCAGAATAAAAGATATAGAAAGTCAGGAAATATGGGGAAGTCTAGAAAATAAGAAATATTACAATTTTACAAACAAATAAGAAGAAATTGGGGACGAGAAGCATATGTAGATTACTACAATAGGCAGGAGAGAGAAGCGTTAGCTTGGATGAGAAGAGGAACAATACTTCTAAGAGGGATGAGAGGTAGGGTAAAAGGGAATTTGTGAATTGTGTGGGGGAAAAGAAAGAATAGAACACTATGTTCCAGAATGCGAGGAGGTTGCAGTGTGGAGAAAAAAAGGGAGAATGTAAACATGAGGATAGCAGCTATAAAAATGTTGATGGGCAGGGAGTAAAAGAGTTATTGCAGAAATTAAAAGAAAATGGGCTCGAAATGTAAAGGGTATAAGAAAGGCAGATGAGGGGGAAGAAAGGGACTCATTAAGTAACAAGGTGACATGAAGGTTAAGGGCTACCTGACAGAGCAGAAGACGAGAGTGTCATGTAAGCCAAGGTAGCAATATGGTAGAGACAAATAAATGTAAATAATATAAGAAAGGCAGTTGAGGGGGAAGAAAGGAACTAATTAAGTAACAAGGAGTCATGAAGGTTAAGAGCTACCTGACAGAGCAGAAGACCAGAGTGTCATGTAAGCCAAGGTGGCAACAAGGTAAAGACAAATAAATGTAAATAATATAAGAAAGGCAGATGAGGGGGAAGAAAGGAACTAATTAAGTAACAAGGAGTCATGAAGGTTAAGGGCTACCTGACAGAGCAGAAGACCAGAGTGTCATGTAAGCCAAGGTAGCAATAAGGTAGAGACAAATAAATGTAAATAATATAAGAAAGGCAGATGAGGGGGAAGAAAGGGACTCATTAAGTAACAAGGAGTCATGAAGGTTAAGAGCTACCTGACAGAGCAGAGGACGAGAGTGTCATGTAAGTCAAGGTAGCAATAAGGTAAAGACACATAAATGTAAATAATATAAGGAAGATGAGGGGGAAGAAAGGGACTAATTAAGTAACTGGAGGCAAGGAGATTAAGAGCTACCTGACAGAGCAGAAGACTAGGGTGTCATGTAAGCCAAGGTAGCAACAAGGTAGAGACAAATAAATGTAAATAATATAAGAAAGGAAGATGAGGGGGAAGAAAGGGGCTAATTAAGTAACAAGGGGGCATGGAGGTTATGAGCTACCTGACAGAGCAGAAGACTAGGGTGTCATGTAAGCCAAGGTAGCAACAAGGTAGAGACAGATAAATGTAAATAACATAAGAAAGGAAGATGAAGGATAAGAAAGGGACTAATTAAGTAACAAGGGGGCATGGAGGTTAAGAGCTACCTGACAGAGCAGAAGACGAGAGTGTCATGTAAGCCAAGGTAGCAACAAGGTAAAGACACATAAATGTAAATAATATAAGAAAAGAAGATGAGGGGGAAGAAAGGGACTAATTAAGTAACAAGGAGGCATGGAGGTTAAGAGCTACCTGACAGAGCAGAAGACCAGGATGTCATGTAAGCCAAGGCAGCATCAAGGTAAAGACAAACATATGTAAATAATATAAGAAAGGAAGATGAGGGGGAAGAAAGGGACTAATTAAGTAACAAGTAGGCATGGAGGTTAAGAGCTACCTGACAGAGCAGAAGGCCAGGGTGTCATGTAAGTCAAGGCAGCAACAAGGTAGAGACAAATAAATGTAAAGAATATAAGAAAGGAAGATGATGGGGAAGAAAGGGACTAATTAAGTAACAAGTAGGCATGGAGTTTAAGAGCTACCTGACAGATCAGAAGGCCAGGGTGTCATATAAGCCAAGATAGCAACAAGGTAGAGACAATAAATGTATATAATATAAGAAAGAAAGATGAGGGGGAAGAAAGGGACTAATTAAGTAACAAGGGGGCATGGAGGTTAAGAGCTACCTAACAGAGCAGAAGACCAGGTTATCATATAAGCCAAGGAAGCAACAAGGTAAAGACAAATAATGCATGCCGTTTACCGACAACCTATCCGGTAGAGTCAGTAGCCTCGATCACCAGAGCTAGGAAAGGAATGCCTGTAATACAGCAAGTGTCAGATAAGCTTACCACTACAGCCTACATCCCGCTTACCGGCAACCTATCCGGCAGAATCAGTAGCCTCGATCACCAGAGCTAGGAAAGGAAAGCCTGTAATACAGCAAGTGTCAGATAAGCCTACCACTACAGCCTACATCCCGTTTACCGGCAACCTATCCGACAGAATCAGCAGCCTCGATCACCAGAGCAAGGAAAGGGAAACCTGCAATGCAGCAAGTGTCAGATAAGCCTACCACTACAGCCTACATCCCGCTTACCGGCAACCTATCCGGCAAAATCAGTAGCCTCGATCACCAGAGCTAGGAAAGGAAAGCCTATAATACAGCAAGTGTCAGATAAGCCTACCACTACAGCCTACATCCCGTTTACCGGCAACCTATCCGACAGAATCAGCAGCCTCGATCACCAGAGCTAGGAAAGGGAAACCTGTAATACAACAAGCGTCAGATAAGCCTGCCACTACAGCCTACATCCCGCTTACCGGCAACCTATCCGGCAGAATCAGTAGCCCCGATCACCAGAGCTAGGAAAGGAAAGCCTGTAATACAGCAAGTGTCCGATAAGCCTACCACTACAGCCTGCATCCCGTTTACCGGAAATCCATCCGGCAGAATCAGTAGCCTCGAATACCACAGCTAGGAAAGGGAAACCTGTAATACAACAAGCGTCAGATAAGCCTACAACTACAGCCTGCACCACGTTTACCGGCAACCTATCCGGCAGTACCAGCAGCTGCTATCACCAGAGCTAGGAAAGGGAAACCTGTAATACAGCAAGCGTCACATAAGCCTCCCGCAACAACCTGCATCCCGTTTACCGGCAACCTATCCGGCAGAATCAGTAGCCTCGATCACCCAAGCTAGGAAAGGGAAACCTGTAATACAGCAAACGTCAGATAAGCCTACCGCTACAGCCTACATCCCGTTTATCGACAACCTATCTGGCAGAATCAGCAGTCTCGATTACCAGAGCTAGGAAAGGGAAGCCTGTAATACAGCAAGCGTCAGATAAGCCTACCGCTACGGCCTACATCCCGTTTATCGACAACCTATCTGGCAGAATCAGCAGTCTCGATTACCAGAGCTAGGAAAGGGAAACCTGTAATACAGCAAGCGTCACATAAGCCTCCCGCAACACCCTGCATCCCGTTTACCGGCAATCTATCCGGCAGAGTAAGTAAAATTTTCGCCAAATACAACCTCAGGAGCAACCACAAGCCACCTCCAACGATTAAAATTCTGTTGAGACCGGTAAAAGACAAACTAATTTCAGAAGTCAGAACTTTGAGCAGCTCTCCTGCTCAATTTTGCAATAGTGACTTAGCAACTTCTGCTTCTGACCACTTCAAATTAGATTGAAAATGATTTCCAAGGTCTTCCCAGAAAATTCTAGAGATACATTTATATCTATATATATGCTGTTTTAACTGAATACATCATACCCATCAGTAAACGGTTCATGTAAAGGTAGTTATTGGGATGTTCTTGAATATCTTGGAGTGGTATGTTTGGAAGATGTTCCAATTCGGAGTTATGTTATGCCCAGACACATAAGTCTGGTCTTAGAGGACGCTTCCAAATACGACAGAACCATTTGCAGCACAAATGTAAACCACAGAGCCTGTTGTATATATTTACTATTAAAATAGTATATATGTGCAAGTGTCATGTATTTCGATTGTGAAAGAGAATTAACTGATGCGCGATGAAATCTTTAGGAGTGTGTCGGGACGGAGGACGGACGTGACTGTGACATATGTTATGCCCAGACACATAAGTCTGGTCTTAGAGGACGCTTCCAAATACGACAGAACCATTTGCAGCACAAATGTAAACCACAGAGCCTGTTGTATATATTTACTATTAAAATAGTATATATGTGCAAGTGTCATGTATTTCGATTGTGAAAGAGAATTAACTGATGCGCGATGAAATCTTTAGGAGTGTGTCGGGACGGAGGACGGACGTGACTGTGACATAGCAAATGTCAACTACGTGACAGTGACAAGGGTTGGTTCCTGGCTACCAGAGCACATTATTAATACGGCCTGACACTGATGTGCTACTACCAAAGGTCATTCTTTACACAAGAATTTCTGAAATACTCGGGATGGACAAATCAGGTTCCTTTCACGGCCATCATATAAATATCGGACTGAATGTTCCGTGACAAATATACGTCTTGAAGTTTCTCACAAGCCCTCTTCATTCTGGAGGTCTTGTATAACTGGTAAAATATAAAAGATAGGCAAAGACTTACTATACAAATGAACCACTTACCAGATATTCCTCCTTAATTGTTTATATTCTAAAATACCTATAGCGCTCTCAAGTATAAAGTGGTTATTCATTTTTTTATATCTTGGATATACAAAGACATACACTATTAAACATTTGACTATCATTTAATTTCTATTGTGCTTCTTTGTAACTACAATTAGGTAACGTTTATCTTGAAGTAGATAGAGTAATAACTGTTTGTACAAGAGTAGAGAAGGTCATCTATATAAATCATTTGACTATCACTTAGAGTCTACTGTATTCCCTTGTAACTACAATAAGGTAAAGTTTATCTTTAAGTAGATAGAGTAATAAGTGTTTGTACAAGAGTAGAGAAGGTCATCTATATAAAACATTTGACTAAAGTCTACTGTATTCCCTTGTAACTACAATAAGGTAACGTTTATCTTGAAGTAGATAGACTAATAACTGTTTGTACAATAGTAGAGAAGGTCATCTATATAAAACATTTTACTATCACTTAGAGTTTACTGTATTCCCTTGGAACAACAATAAGATAATGTTTATCTTGAAGAAGATAGAGCAACAACTGTTTGTATAAGTGTAGAGAATTAATGACTTGCAGCTTTCCCGGCGTTGATTATTGATGATAGTTTCTCGGGCTAACAGCCAGGTCAGATTAGGGTAACTACCCAAGCTGGCTGTTAGCCCGAGAAAGTATCATCAAGTGTAGAGAAAGCCATGTATATAAAACATCTGACTGTCTCTTAAACTCTACTGTGTTCCCTTGTATCTACAATGAGAGGAAGTTTACCTTGAAGTAGAGAGAGGTATAAGTGCCTGTAAAAGGGTACAGAAAGTCAGGTATATAAAACATTTGACTATCACTCAAAGTGTACTGTATTACCTTGTAACTGCAATAAGATAATGTTTATTTTCAAGTGTATAAAGCAGAAAGTGTTTGTACAACATTAGAGAAAGTGTGTATATAAAACATTTGGCAATTACTTGAAGTCTACTGTATTCCCTTGAATCTAAAATAAGATAATGTTTATCTTGTGGTAGATAGAGCAATAAATGTTTGTGCAAGAGTAGAGAAAGTTATGTATATGAAACAGTTGGCTATCGCTTACAGTCTACTGTATTTACTTGTAACTACAATAAGATAATGGTTATATTGAAGTAGAGAGAGCAATAAGTGTTTGTACCTACAAGAGTATAGAATGTCGTGTATATCAAACAGTAGACTATCATTTAAAGTCTACTGTATTTCATTGTAACTACAATAGGGTAATGCTTATCTAGAAGTTGAGAGAGGTATAGATATTTCTACAAGAGTAGAAAAAGTCATGTGAGTATATAAGATCATATATTTTTCGCATTCATGTCATCAAAATGATTTTCTTCTTTCTTTCTTCCTTTTTGGAATGAGTATATTAGGGCCACTTTTGCACTTCGTTGTAAATATTGCAGACATTTAAAGACATCGAAGCAAAAGGGTATTTTTAGCAATAACTGGATAGGTTTTTTTTTCATTCTGCGAAATAAAGGTAACAAGCAAAGGACGATAGAAAGTAACGAAAACTGAAAAAAGGGAAGAAAAAGACTTTGTTGCTTAGACCCAGCCTGCATCTATTGTGCTTCACATTCAGGAACAAATGTTGTGGTCAAGAAAACATAGGACACTAAACGCCAGAGGGGACCCCAATGATACATTCTTCATGACCCAATCACAACAGAGATTTTCTCTAAAACGGAATCCCTCTGGTGGAACCCAGAGGAACTCCTCACATGAGGTGGCTCAGAAAAGGCTAACCAAAACGTGAAATTGAAAACTAAATATTAGGAAATAATGGAAAGATGTTTGTAGAACAGAAGCCATCAAAAGTGCTCTTACCTTGCAGAGAATATACGAAAAATCCGATTAACAGAGAGACCCGCTACAAGAATCAAACGCACGTACTGCCTGTGTCGTTGAGTTAGACGTATTGACAGTAAACCTGCTCGTTTAGTAATGTTTAACGTCTGGATTGTGAGTAAACGTTTGTACCGTAATGAGGAAGCGCGGAAACACTGTTTTAAAATTCTAAAGCGACAAAACACACACGTATGCCAATGAGATCGTAATATATGCAAGCGCGTGGGAAAAAACGAACATGCAAAAGCACAGCATTTTAAAGTAAAAGATGGTGGCTACCCCGTTGTATTATTCATCTGCGAGAACGTGAGATTTCATTAAATAACGTTTTTGTACCTGTCACTGCGTTTGTCTCCATGTCAACGTCCGTAGGACGAGTGCAATAATATTTAGAAACACTCATTATTGGTTTGAAGAAAGAATATTGGAGATATAAGGTCATTATTTAACGAATATCACTGCTGCATTATTTCCTTAAGTACAGTAAACTCGTGCAATGTAAGAAAGAGGTGACAGAAGTTAGTGAATTTTGTGGTTCCATTACTGTGTATACATTGGTATTTAAAAAAAATGTAACTCCACAGAACATTCGAAGACATTTTTCTGTTTTCATAAACGTAGTTCAGTAAAATTTCCCCTTTCTTTTCTTTCATCTCCCCCTTCAGTCATATCGGTCGATGAATGAAATGGTGTTCACATGAGTCCGAGATACATAGAGCTTAGAGTTACCATTCATTCATCTGTCGGTATAACAGAAAACCTCCAACGTTAAGCCACATCTAACGAAGAATGAAATTATGTTCAAATGAGCCCATGGTCAATAGAGTCTAGAGTTACCAGACAATCATATTTTAGTATAAGGCATAATGTCCGAAGTTAAATCATATCGGATGATGAATGAAATAAATGTTTAAATAGGTACAGGATACATAAAGCTTACAGTTAAATGATATTCATCTCTCCTACGTAAAAAAAAATCGGACGATGAATGAAATTATGTTGAAGCGAACCCAGGGTCAAAAGAGCTCAGAATTACGAGTCATTCGTCTTTCAGGACAACAGAAAGCCTCCGACGTTAAGTCATATCGGGCGATGAATGAAATAAATGTTTAAAATGTTTAAATTAGCCCAGTTACCAGACATTCATCTTTCAGGATAAGGGAAAACCTCAAACGTTAAGCCATATCGGACGATGAATGAAATGATGTTCAAATGAGTACAGGGTACATAGAGCTTAGAGTTACCAGACATTCACCTTTTAGGATAAGAGAAAACCTCCAACGTTAAGTCATATCGGAGAATGAATGAAATGATGTTCAAATGAGTACAGGGTACATAGAGCTTAGAGTTACCACACATTAATCTGTCAGGGAAAGAGAAATCCTCCAACGTTAAGTTATATCGGACGATGAATGAAATGCTGTTCAAATGAGTACAAGATACATAGAGCTTAGAGTTACCACACATTAATCTGTCAGGGAAAGAGAAATCCTCCAACGTTAAGTCATATCGGACGATGAATGAAATGCTGTTCAAATGAGTACAAGATACATAGAGCTTAGAGTTACCACACATTAATCTGTCAGGGAAAGAGAAATCCTCCAACGTTAAGTCATATCGGACGATGAATGAAATGCTGTTCAAATGAGTACAAGATACATAGAGCTTAGAGTTACCACACATTAATCTGTCAGGGAAAGAGAAATCCTCCAACGTTAAGTCATATCGGACGATGAATGAAATGCTGTTCAAATGAGTACAAGATACATAGAGCTTAGAGTTACCACACATTAATCTGTCAGGGAAAGAGAAATCCTCCAACGTTAAGTCATATCGGACGATGAATGAAATGATGTCCAAATGAGCCGAGGGTACGTAGAGTCAAGAGTTACCAGACATTCATCTTTCAGGATAAGGTAAAAACCTCCAACGTTAAGTCATATCGGACGATAAAGCAAATTATGTTCAGTGAGTACATGGTACAGAGAGCTTAGGCTTAGCAAACACCTTTCAGGAAAATCTCCACGGTTAAGTCCTATTGGACTTGGTGTGCTCATCTATAAAACTAGTGCAGCTACAAGTAGCATTTTTTCTGGTCTTAAAGCAATCTTAAACTGTTTTGAAAGGTACTTGTAGAAATTTATGTGAAAAAATTAGTTTTCTAAAAATTCAATTTTGAATACTTTTAGAAGTAAGTTCAAGATATTTATTTTAAAAAATCACATATCCTTTTTTAAAACTCTAAAACACGAGAGCTCATCAATAAAGAATAGTCACTGTTTTTCTTTGACAGCGTAGCATTTCTCATTCTCATAATTTTGATGGTCCTTCTCAAAATAGTCTCCCCTGAATGCGATGTACTTGTCCCAGCGTTTTTGACAGACTTCAAAGACATGCTGGAAACCATTTTTGAGAGATACTTCAAAATCGCCTCCGCAGCCTTCACCACTACTTCTGATGATGGATAATGCCTCCCACTAAGGCGTTTCTTCAAGTTAGGGTATAGAAAAAAGTCACATGGGGTTGTCTTTTGTTTTTCTTTTTTTTTTAATTTACGTCCTCCAGCGCTAAGTCATATCGGACGGTGAATGAATTGGGCGAAATGATGTTCAAATGAGTCCAGGGTCCAAGAAGCTTAGAGTTACCCGACATTCGTCTTGTAGGATAAGGGAAAACCCCTGAAAAACCTTATCCAGGTAACTCACCCTGTCCAAGATTCGACCTCGGGACCTCTTAACGTGAGGCAGACACGCTGCCATCTATGCTACCGAGGCGGGCCAGTCACATGGGGCTAAATACGGACAACAGGGTGGGTGAGGGAGGCACTTCACGTTGATTTTTGCAAGGTATTCAGCAACAACATTTGTAATATGCAGCCGCGCATTATCCTGGTGCAGCATCCAGCCTGCTTCACGGAAATTTGGTCTTTTGCACCTGATATGGACTTGCAATATTTTCATGACATCCTTGTAGTATACTGCAGTTACTGCTGTGAGTGCAGGTACAACATGCTGATAAACCATTCCATGAATAACAAAGAATGAGATGAACATAAATTTCCCAGCAGAAGCAAACACTTTTGCTAGTTTGGGGGTTTGGTGATGAAGGAGATTTCCACTCTGAGCTTTTCTGTTTGCTCTTAGGATCAAAATGATGTAGCCAAGTTTCATCAGCAGGGATTACGTTTGCAAAAACTCCGGATCTTCCTCTAACATCAACTTCAACTGCATGCAGACCTACATGCGAATGTCCTTTTGCTTGGGAATCAACAGTCTTGGAACCAATCGCACACAAACACGTATCATGAGTAATGATTCTGTCACCAACGTGTAGGTGACACTCAATGAAATGTTGAGTACTTCAGAAAGTGATCTTAAGGTAACTCATCGATCCTCTCTAACAATGGCAGCAGCAGTGTTGATGTTTTCTTTCGTAGAGGCAGTAACTGGAGCAACGGTTTCCACCTTCCTTTGAAATTGATTGTCTCCCATCTTTAAACATTTTAAACCACCTTCGAGCTGTGCTGTAGGGAAAAACAGACACTCCATAGGCCTCCTGTAACAATGAATAGGCCTTAACTCATGTTTTGTTGAGACGAAAGCAGAATTTCAAAGCCGCATACTGTTCCTCGCGTGTTACCTCCATTGCAGCGGTAGGCGATACTAAACATGTCTGAACTTACCTGGTTCTCACAGGCAAAAACCAGGAGTACCAACAATGCAATAACTACGGCCTGTTTGTTTCACATTCAGCTAATAGAATATAATAAGGTTGGATTTTAGTGCGAAAAATTATGATCATTCCTTATTGAAGAGTCCTCATAATATGTATTATCTTTAATGAATTCTGAACGTGTTGTAAAATAACAAGTATATGTTTGAATTTGATGCGTTCATTGGTTCTTGAGCCAAGGTCTCCAGAAAACTCTCATTTTAACATTGATGTGATGGGCTGTTTCGGTTTCCCTTAAAATCATATATATACAACCAAGTTGGGTGGTATTTCCCAGGTCAAGCAGGCATAGAGTCAAAAGCAGGTCCTTTCTGCAATCAAAACGCAACGGAGGTCCATTCAAAAACATTTTTATGAACTTAGAAATGCATACAAATATCTCAAACTCTATAAAATTACATTCGTTAGGGCCCTTTTTTCTCGGTGCACAAAGTCAGTACATTAGCATGCGGTTAACAAGAACCAAGGCAGCTTTTTAAAAGCACGATGTTAATGCAGGACTGAGAGCCGTTAAAGATATGTTGAGAATTTATTATGGAGCACAAAACGCTCGCAGCAGCAAATGGGTATTATTCCCCCGCGCAGAAACAACGTCACACACAAAAATATTCAGGAACATGGCTGACTGGACCTGCTATAAGAGATAAGCCAGCTGTAAAGGGGAACTGCCAAAGTCAACTGTTGGAACATTAGGTGCGTTCACCAACTTAACATACAAGTAAACACATGGGAGGTGGGACAGAGAGAGACACTGATAACTCCACAGTTCTAACACTAGGTGCGTTCACAAAGTTAACATACAAGTAAACATATGGGAGGTGGGTAAGAGAGAGACACTGATAACTCTACAGTTCTAACACTAGTTGCGTCCACAAACTTAACATCCTAGTAAACATATGGGAGGTGGGTAAGAGAGAGACAGTGATAACTCTACAGTTCTACCATTAGGTGCGTACACAAACTTAACATACTAGTCAACATATGGGAGGTGGGGAAGAGAGAAACAGATATAACTCTACAGCTCTAACATTAGGTGCGTTCACAAAGTTAACATACTAGTAAACATATGTGAGGAGGAAAGAGAGAGACAGTGACAACTCTACAGTTCTAACATTAGATGCGTTCAAAAACTTAACATACTAGTAAATATATGGGAGGTGGAGAAGAGAGACACAGTGATACATCTACAATTCTAAAATTAGGTGCGCTCACAAACTTAACATACTAGTAAACATATGGGAGGTGGGGAAACGGGAGACAGTGACAACTCTACAGTTCTTACATTAGGTGCGTTCACAAACTTAGCATACGAGTAAACATGTGGGAGGTGGGTGAGGGAGAGATAGTGATAACTCTACAGTTCTAACATTACGTGTGATCACAAACTTAACACACTAGTTAACATATAGGAGGTGGAGAAGAGAGAAACAGTGATACATCTACAGTTCTAACATTAGGTGCGTTCACAAAGTCAACATACTAGTAAACATATGTGAGGTGCGGAAGAGAGAGACTGTGAAAACTCTGCAATTCTAACATTAGATGCGTTCACAAACTTAACATACTAGTAAACATATGGGAGGTGCGGAAGAGAGAGACAGTGATAACCCTACAGTTCTAATATTAGGTGCTAGCACCTAGTAAACATATGGGAGGTGGGGAAGAGAGAGACAGTGATACATCTACAGATCTAGCATTAGGTGCGTTCACAAACTTAACATACTAGTAAAAATATGGGAGGTGGGAAAGAGAGAGACAGTGTTATCTCTACGATTGTAACATTAGGTGCTTTCACAAAAGCTCCTAGTAAACATGTGGGAGGTGGGGAAGAGAAAGACAGCGATAACTCTACAGTTCTAAAATTAGGTGCGTTCACAAACTTAACATACTACTAAACATATGGGAGGTGGGGAAGGAAGAGACAGCGATAACTCTACAGTTCTAACATTAGGTGCGTTCACAAACTTAACATACAAGTAAACATATGGGAGGTGCGTAAGGAAGAGACAGTGATAACTATACGGTTGTAACATTAGGTGTTTTCACAAAAGCACCTAGTAAACATATGGGAGGTGGGGAAGAGGGAACAGTGATAACTCTACGGCAGTAACATTAGGTGCTTTCACAAAACATATGGGAGGTTGGGAAGAGGGAGACAGTGATTACTTTACGGTTGTAACGTAGGTGCTTTCACAAACGCATCCTAGTAAACATATGGGAGGTGGGGAAGAGGGGAGACAGTGATAACTCAACGTACCTGATATTAGTTACGTTCAGAAATTTACAAAATTCTTAAACATCTGGTAGGTGAGTCAGAGGGAGACAGTGATAACTCAACTGTTGGAATAGTAGGTACGTTCAAAAACTTAACATATGGGAGGTGAGAAATAGAGAGACAGTGATAACTCAACCGCTCTAATATTAGGCACGTTCACAAATGTAAGGTATTAGTGAACGTATTGGAGGTGAGACAGAAGGAGACAGTGATAAGTCAGTGGTTCTATTACACACGTTCACAAATTCGCCATATTAGTAAACATATGGGAGTGGAGAAAGAGGTAGACAGTGATAACACAACTGTTTTATTATTAAGTAGGTCTACAAACTTACACTGTCACATACAAATAAACAAATTGGAGTCGAGAAAGAAAGAGACAGAGACAATTCCTCTCGACCAACGAAACATCCTGTGTCTATGCCGTGATGGAGGCCACTCCAAAGCTAGGGGTGAGGTGAAACAATACTAAGGTGGCCGGTTATGAGGACAGAAAACAGAAGTCGGGGTACTTAACATTTACAGATCGATGCTTTGTGCTGGATAGTCGTACTAAACCGACTCCGTTAGAAATCACTTTCAGACCTGCCACGATCGGTAGGATCAGAATTTACACACGTAAATTTCCTGATGAATTAAATTCCCCTACAACAATCAGAAGTTTGAGAGCCTTTCTTTAAAGTATCTAGGCCTCTACCTTTCTCAGCTTCTTGTTTGTAACAGAATCACTCTAAATTGAAGCAGATTACAATGGGTAGTAATAGTGACCTTCAATGCCTAGATTTTAGTGGAAATAAACGATTTGAATGCTCCTTAGTTATAAAGGGGCCTTTTAGAAATAACTCTTATTTCGATGCAATACCAAGACCTTAAAAGTATATCTGCCACCCAAACTACTCTCTACGATAACCCCTTTCAGAAATATTGACTCCCCCAAAAATAGCTTAACAACTTTTATTGAACTATCATATTTCCAAGATAAATAACGTTTAAACCTTGAATTTTCTGAGAATGTCCTCAGTGGTCCTTTACATTCCGAGTGACTTTTAGTAAAGCGTAAGAAATAGACAAAATTTTACTATTGTAAAAATGTAGAAGACAAAATCTATGTCAAATATGAGATTTCAAGGAACACCACAAAATTGTAATTATAACACATTTCGGACCACTGTTCCGTAAGTTGGCAGACAAGCGAGATTATCATGTTGATGTGGTTGCCTCGCTGACGCCGTGCATCAGAGAAGAACAGTCGGCACTTTGTCGTAAGTTTTCTCAGCTGTGCGGCTACGAACGTCATAGGAATCCATTGACAAATGAAGGTCCTGCATGCTAGAACAACTTGCACACAAAGACATTTGAAACCGTGTGACGGCCGCAAATCTGAAAATTAATCATGGCCCAATAGATCACATGACGGAAGTTTTGCAAAGTGTCTACAAAATAGGTACGGCGTCATATTCACCGGACCTCCCACCGAGAGGTTACTACACTCAAAGAGGCGATGGGAGGTAAGGAATTCATGAAGAGCTAAGCTCCTGGTATAGATGCGGAAAACCAAAATACTTCTCCCAGAGGAATACTTGGAGAGGTTACACATGAGAATGTGTGTTCAACGACAGAAAGACGATGTCGAAAACCGATAGGTGTTACAGATTTGTTTAATAAAAGAAAATCTTTAGAAGCTTTGAATAAGATTTTCTTTTCATTCTTCAACGCAAATGTAGGCTGCCAAATTCCAAATGTATCTTCTAATTTACTCAGAAGGGCATACAAACACATTGCATTTACAAACACGTCCCCTAGGAAAACAGTACTGCGACTTTGTGTTTTCGTAGAATTAAGAGTCCAATTTGCAGCAATTCAAAATGTTATTTATTTCGGTGGAAATACACTTGCACAGCTCTGCCAATACCAAACTGACGTAACACACGTGTACGCAATCTTCCATGCTGTCTGCACACTGCTCCCTTCACTCCTTACGGCCCTTTACCGTGACTCTGACTCACCTGCCATGCCACGACGTGCTGGCTGGCTTTAAACAGCCAGAAGATTTTTACTGCGTGCCCACTCGTTAAAGATTTTACCGCAGATAAGGCTACTGTTGGGATTTTGTAAGATGTGTTGTAGGTTTTGAAGTTTGGAGTTAATTTTGAAGCAACAAATAGTACCTTTGGGATGAAGGGCAGGATGCAGTACTATGCATCCTGGTGTTTTTATTTTGAGATTGTTATTTGTTAGGGAAACTTTTGATGCCAAACAGCTGAAGAGAATTATGTCCATCTTAGCTTTAGCTGCTGTTAGGATTAGCTCCTGCGTTACCTTGGATGCCTGCAAGCCATGCGGGTTACACGATGCAGTCTAGAACGGCGTCTACTGGGGCCATAGTCTGCCAATGGTCTAACAAGGGCACCTCTATGTGTTGGTAAATTGGCGTACAATTCTAATGACTGACGCCTAATTTCATCCTCCACGTATGGAAGACCTGAAGCTTCATGAAGCAACATGATAGGTAAATAACGTCCCACAGAATATATAGACCTAAGTTCTCTATTCTGTACACGTTGGAGCTATGCTAGCAACCTGTCTGCGGCCATGCCCCAGATCTCGCAGTCATATAGCATTACCGGGATAACCAGCGCTCGGAAGAGGTATAACTTCAGGCCATCTGGCATCGAGGTCGAACCCAGCATTGGATAAAGGGAAGCAATTGCTCCCTGTACCTTCGCCGATAGGTCCTTGATGTGTGGGCGAAAAGTTAAACCTCTATCCAAATTGACTCCTAGGTACCGGACAGAGTTTGACCACTCTTAACTTCGACCTCGGAAGCTGATGTTTGGGCAGTCTGCGGAATTGTGGCGCTTTGTAGAAACTGGCTCGCCTCGTCCAAGGTAATCGCTTTCATCCACCAATCGCTGGTTCTGCAAGTTTCCCTACTCCTTACGAAGCTTCACGGTCTTTTCCGATGGCGACGGAGCTGTCCAGACATTTCTCTGGTTCTCCTTCTCTCCCCACTCCTTCAACAGGTGCCAATCCATCACACGAGTAGGCATGCTCTGAGATGCCATCTTTCTCATTTTTTTCTGCCAGATTGTTTTCTCGTGACTTCCAGGATCGGATGACACTGCTCCCTTCTCAGGGCTGGTCGTCCCGAACAGCACCATCGTAGCAGGCGAGACAATCCAGGTGTACTGCCAACATCTTACCTCGGAGCACCTTCTGAATGCGGTAGATTACGTCGTTAATCCTCTTCCCCACCTGTTACGGTCCTTGCCAAGGCTGTTGAAGCTTCGGGCAACGTCCCTTGGTCCAGATAGGGTGGTACAACCAGACCAGCTCACCTTGCTGGAATCCCTGGATGTTGACTTGCCTGCCGTAGCGGGTCCTCAAGCGGTCGCTCGCCTTCTGGATGTTCTGACGAGCTATCTCATTTATGTCCTGGTGATGATCCATGAGGCTCTCCACATACTAGGTTGCTGGCTGTTTCGCTTCTGGGGTACTCCCAAACCACCACACGAGTAGGTGTAGGCTTCGACGCTATCTGTCTCTTTCTTTCCTGCCAGTTGGTTTTGTCGTGACTTCGACGATCGAGTGACAGTATTAAAACATTTGACTATCACTTAAAGTCTACTGTATTCCCTTGTAACAACAATAAGATGACCTTTATCTTGAAATAGATAGAGCAATAGGTGTTTGTACAAGAGTAGAGAAAGTCATGTAAAACATGTGATAAAAAGAAATCGGGGAGGAGAAGCATATGTAGATTACTGCAATAAACAAGAGAGAGAAGGGCTAGCTTGGATGAGAACAGCAACAATATTTCTAAGAGGAATAAGAGGTAGGGAAGAGGGAATTTGTGAATCGTGTCGGGGAAAACAAAGCATAGGACATTGTGTAACAGAATGCGAGGAGGTTTCACTGTGGAGAAAAAGTTTGGGAGGAAAAATGGGAGCAAGTAGAGAAGAGGATAGTAGCTATAAAAATGTTAATGGGCAGGGAAGAAAAAAAGAGAAGAAGTATTGGTGAGTTCTTGCAGAAATTAAAAGAAAAATGGGCCATAAATGTAAAGAATATAAGAAAGGGAGACGAAGGGGAAGAAAGGGGCTAACTAAGTAGCAAGGATGCATGGAGGTTAAAAGCTACCTGACAGAGCAGAAAATCAGGGTGCCATGTAAGACAAGTTAGCAACAAAGTAAAGACAAATAAAGTAGCAAAAAGTTCTAAATTGTAAAATTTTGCAATATGCACAATAAAATATATCAATCTCTCTCTCCCCACTCCTTCAGCAAGTACCAACCAGTCACACGAGTAAGCGTGGGCTCGATGCTATCTGTCTCTTTCTTTCCTGCCAGCTAGTTTTGTCGTGACTTCGATGATCGGGTGACACTGTTCCCCCCTCAAGGCTGGTCGTCCCGAACAGCACCATCCTATCAGGCCAGACAATCCAGGTGTACCACCAACAGCTTTCCTCGCAGCACATTCTGGATGTGGCTGACCACGATGTTAATCCTCTTTGCGACCCGGTACGGTTCTTGCCCCGGCTGTTGAAGTTTCGGGCAACGTTCTTTGGTCCAGGTAGGGTGGTACAACCAGACCAGCTCACCTTGCTGGAAACCTTGGATGTTGACTAGCCAGCCGTAGCGGGTCCTGAAGCGGTCGCTCGCCTTCTGGATGTTCTGACGAGCCATTTCATGCAAGTCGTGGCGTAGACCCACGAGGCTCTCCACATACTCGGTTGCTGGCTGTTTCGCTTCTGGGGTACTCCCAAACCATCACACGAATAGGTGTGGCTTCGACTCTATCTGTCTCTTTCTTTCCTGCCAGTTGGTTTTGTCGTGACTTCGACGATCGAGTGACGGTATTAAAACATTTGACTATCACTTAAAATCTATGTATTCTCTTGTAACTACAATAAGATACGGTTTATTTTAAAGTAGATATAGCAATAAATGTTTGTACAAAAGTAGAGAAAGTCATGTACATATATAAAAACATCGTGGAGGGTACCTTTGAAGTGAAAAACTTCAACAACTGGAGTGTCATAATGTTTCCCGTTATCGGTCAGTGGACGTTTGACGTGGACAACATCGGGGGCTTTTTGTGTAGTGAATCTTTGAACAGTTTCACCCACGTGGCAGGGACTAATACTTTATCCATTGATCGTTTCCACTTCTCAATATTGCCAAAAATTCTGTCTATGGGTATGAAAGAGTGCACTAAGTGCAGATAAACTTTCTCAAAGTGCACTTGAGGAACTTCTAAACATGTCTACTCCCTAACTGTCAACGGAATTCATATTTACAATAAACTGCCAACTGAAATAAAAAACATTGAGTCCTTCACAAAGTTTAAAACCACATCAAAGAAGTATTTTTCACAAAAGTGTTACTACTCAGTAGAAGAGTATTTAAATGACAAAAGGTAGGAATAAAGGGACTGTAAATTTTAATCATTTATTTGGTTACTTGCTTAACAACTTATTGTAATTCTTGTTTTTTGTTACTATTTTTTGTTTAGTTAGTAATTTGACAATTCCACATCCTGAATGTGTGATTTACGGATACAATAAATGAATATGAATATGAATAAATGTCTAATTTAAAAATTTTTATCAGCTGATGTCAAAGAGCTTGGGTGACACGGTGTAGTTGCTCCACCAAACAGCTAATGCGGCAACTACCTGACTTAACAGCATCTAACTCGAAAAGGCTGACTTAACAACTTTTGTTTCTGAAGTCAATACCCAGGTTGGAAATATGTTCGACCAAACATCTTCTCTCCCACAAATATTTTAGCACAATTACAGAACTGGTATTCAGAGTGCTTATCGTGAGCTTCATTGGATATCTCAAAAACATTGACTTAACAACTTCTGGATCTGAGTGCTTCAAATGTACACGTGAAAGATACCATAACCTCCAAATCAGAGTTATTCGTAATCATTGGATGGCGTTATGTTATTAAGAAAGAAGTGAGTGTTTTCTCCCGATGGTCCCCAGAGGGAGACACCGTCGGTCGCTTGTGAAAGTTCCACTTTAAAACTAGCGCAGAGAGCTGCGCGACACCTGAACAAGGATTTACTGAGGGGTGGGGGCGATGAAGCAAGCTCGCAGTATTTTTGCACTGTGATAATTAGCAGCATCAGGAAACATGTAGAGAGTTATTAACACAGTATACGGTGTGCACATAGTTCCCGTTATCTCCAAACTTTCATTAAACTGCCATCTATAGAGACCGAACTTTACTCACATGTTATAACGTGCCATTGTTACCCCGAAAATAGACGTTTTCAATCTCAATGAATCCAAAACAGCATTATTAGACAAATGCCTGTGTGGCTGTAATCAGTATGGAAAACATACGAAAAGCTAACTGATTACGAAACGTTACTGCAATTTATAAGTAAAAAATATTGTAATTTTGGAGAAAGTTTCTTGTGTGTCCAAAGATGCACGTATACCAATGCGCAAGCAGACAGCCTGCAGGTTCCCTTGCTGGAGCAAACACGACAAAGATATGTAACACTTGCAACCAACCTCTGCAAAACTGCCCCAGACATCTGTCCTACACCGGGGCAAAAAAGACGAGGGTATCTACCATGCAACCCACATAGAGTGTAGATAGAACCCCCTCTGACGACCAGGAAGCTACCGAGATGTCTCCGAAAGGCGCCCGGCGCATCCGTAGGGCTTTCCATAGGGCAAGTCCTAGAAGCTAACAAGCCCCACCATCTGGTCCAATTGACTCAAGACGGGATGGAATTGCATACGCCAATTACGCGCACCAAACCCAAAGGAGAAGGCTACCGTTGAACCTCGGTAGAGCCACCTGGAGAACTAGCACATCTTCTACTAGCTACGCCCGTCCGAAAACGTACCCATTCTCCCACCGATATCGGGAACCACTGTACCCTCGAGTCCAACCCAATCCGAACAATTCCAATACTTAGCTTAGAGTTACCAGACATTAATATTTCAGGATAAGGGAAAATCTTAAGTCATAACTGGGGATGACTGAAATGATGTTCAAATGAGTGCAGAGTACATAGACCCTATAATAACCATTCAACTTTCGGGGTAAGGGAAAACCTCCAAACTTAAGTCATATCGGACGATGAATGAAATTATTTACAAATGAGTACAGGGTACAAAGAGCTTAGATTTGCCACACATTTATCTTTCAGGGTAACAGAAAGACTCCAACGTTAAGTGATATCAGACGATGAATGAAATGACATTCAAATGAGTACAAGATACATAGAACTCAAAGATACCGGACATTCATCTTTCAGGATAAGGGAACACCTCCAAGGTTAAGTGATATCGGACGATGAATGAAATGAAGTTCAAATGACTACAGGATACCTGGAGCTTAGAGTCACTAGATATTCATCTCTCAAGATAAGGGAAAACCTCCAAAGTCAAGTCATGAAGGACGATGACTGAAATGATGTTCAAATGAGTACAGGGTACATAGGGTCTAGAGGTACCAGACATTCATTTTTCAGGAAAAGGGAAAACCTCCAACGTTAAGTAATATCAGAGGATGACTGCAATGATGTTCGAATGAGTACAGGATACATAGACCCTACAATTAACACACATTCATCTTTCAGGATACAAGAAAAACTACAACGTTAAGTCACATCGGACGATGAATGAAATTATTTTCAAATGAATACAGGGTACATAGAGCTTAGATTCAGCAGATATTTATTTTTCTAAAAGAGATATCTTCCAACGATAAGTCATAAGAGACGATGAATAAAATGCTGTTCAAAAGAGTCCAGGCTACATAGAGCTTAGATTAGCCAGATATTTATCTTTCAGGGCAAGGGAAAACCTCCAACGTTAATTCATAAAGGACAATGAATGAAATGATATTCAAATGAGTACATGGTACAGAGAGCTTATACTTAGTAGACTTTCATATTTCAGGATAAGGTAAGACCTCCAAAGGGAAGTCATATCGGACGATGAGTGAAATGATGTTCAAATGAGTACAGGGTACATAGAGCTTAGACTTAGTAGACTTTCATATTTCAGGATAAGGTAAGGCCTCCAAAGGGAAGTCATATCGGACGATGAATGAAATGGAGTTCAAATGAGTACAGGGTACATAGAGTTTAGAGTTACTAGACATTCATCTATCAGGATAAGGGAAAACCTCCAACGTTAAGTCATGTCGCACAATGAATGAAATGGCGTTCGAATGAGTACAGGATATATAGAGGTTAGAGTAACCAGACATTCATCTTTCAGGAAAAGAGAAAACCTCCAACGTTAAGTAATATCAGATGATGACTGAAATGGTGTTCAAATGAGTGCAGAATACATGGACCCTATAATTACCACTCATTCATCTTTAAGGATACGAGAAAAACTAGAACGTTAAGTCACATCGGACGATGAATGAAATTATTTTCAAATGAGTACAGGGTACATAGAGCTTAGATTCAGCAGATATTCTATTTTCAGAAAAGGGATATATTCCAAAGATAAGTCATAAGGGACGATGAATAAAATTATGCTCAAAAAAGTTCAGCCTACATAGAGCTTAGGTTTGCCAGACATTCATCTGCCAGGTTAAGGGAAAACCTCCAACGTTAAGTCATATCGGACGATGAATGTAATAACGTTCGAATGAGTACAGGATGTATCGAGATTAGAGTAAACAGACGTTCCTCTTTCAGGATAAGGGAAAACCTTGTTACCCTGAACGAGATTAGACTCTTGGCCTTTTGAATCCTGTGACAGACACGTTACTCCCAAACCAACGGGACGTGTCTTCCTTTTTCATTTCAGTATTTCTGAATATTTGTAGTTCTCTGTGTTTTATTCATCGAGTTATATTTTACTGTTAAAGATTCTTGATGATCTCTTATTTTGATACACTTTGTTTTGTTTTCCTTGTTGCTTGTCAAACCAGGAATTTCAAACTGTGAATTGAATTGCTTGTCCTTGACCTTAGAAACTTGATAATCTTGTGGTGTTCCCGCCGTGCAGGGTGCATTAGCTGGCAACATGGATTCAACTCCTGCGTCGGCCTTACTGATTTGTACGTTTTTATAAGTTTTCCCGGGTCGTTGTTGCAAAAAATTAGATCCTGCAAATTGCCTGCCGCCTCCGGAGAGCTACAATCTGTTGTGTTCTGTTTAAAGGCGGCAAGCTGTTTCTCTCAGATAGATCACATCTCTCACGTCACCCCTCCCTCTCTGAGAATATTCCGTTAGTACATGGTCACGGTCTACAGAAGTAATAATGTAAAACCTGCGGCGAGGTGATCATAATGAACGTAGCTAAATCCAACTCGACGCTAATGCAGAAAGATCACAGCCGTAACCTTAACTTGCTTTACCGACCCCAAAACGCTCTCAGATGTACTGCTGTAAAGTTGGTAGCCTTCTTCAAAAGAGGCTTTTTGCTTTGAATTCTATTAACATAGCAAATTACTGTTTATACTTGCCGGGGCCTCCCTCATTTGCATCTCGCTAACTTCCATATTTAAAATATTCCTGTCAAGGAGGAGCCAAGGATGATAGAATTAAAAGAGAGAACGAACAGACGACGGTGTGAAAGTATAAATGCCAGCAAACGAACTCCAGCTTTTATTCTCGCATTTACAGCAAACCTAGTTAGCTGGTAGTTCTAAGATGGCGCAAGTTAAGCGGAAAGAAAACCAAACAAAAGAGATCAGCTCGTTCCGATACTTAATTAACAATCTCTCACATAGCTCCCTACTTTTTTTCTACAAGCTCAAATTACAAAAGCATAATAAGAGGGCTGTTCAATAAAGGATGATCATAATTTCTACAGTCATAATTTCTCGTACTAAAATTCAGTCTTATTATATTATGTTAGCCGAATGTGAAACAAACACGCCGTAGTAGTTTCATTGTTGGTACCCCTGGTTTCCACCTGCGAGATCCAAGCAATTTCAGACATGTTCACTATCGCCCAACTCTGCAATGGAGGTAACATGCAGTTAAAGTTGATGTTAGAGGAAGATACGGAGTCTCTTTCAAACGTAATCACTGCTGATGAAACTTGGCTACATCAACTTGATCCTGAGAGCAAACAGGAAAGCTCAGTGTGGAAATCTCCTTCATCACCAACCCCCAAAAAGCAAAAGTGGTGGCTTATGCTGGGAAAGCTATGGTCATCTCATTCTTTGTTATGCATGGAATGGTTTATCAGCATGTTGTACCTGCACACACATCTGTAACTGGACAATACGACAGCGATGACCTGTAAACATTGCAAGCCTATATCAGGTGCAAAAGACCATTTTTTCGTGATGCTGCACCACGATAATGGGCGGCTGCATATTGCCAATGTTGTTGCTGAATATCTTACAAAAATCAAGGTGAAGTGCATCCCCCACCCTCCGTATAGTCCGGATTTAGCCCCATGTGATTCTTTTCTATTACCCAACTTGAAGAAACGCCTTGGTGGGAGGCAATATCCATCATCAGAAGCAGTGGTGAAGGTTGCGGTAGCAACTTTGAAGGATCTTTAAAAGTATTGCTTCCAGCATGTCTTTGAAGACTGACAGAAGCGCTGGTACAAGTGCATCACATTCAGGGGAGACTATTTTGAGAAGGACCATCAAAATTATGAGGATTTGTAAAGGTACGTGGTCAAAAAAAAGAATGTGATCTTTCTTTATTGAAAAATCCTCATATTTTCTGTTGGACTAAATTGCATTACGGTACGGGACGGAATTTGTAATTTATGTCCTGCAACGTAAAGTCATATCGGACGATGAATAGAATTTCTGAAACGATGCTCAAGTGAGCCCAGGGTTCATAGAGCTTAGAGTTTCCCGATGTGTAGTGTGTGTAGTGTTTAACGCCCGCTTTTACTACATACGGCACCGCAGGCGATGACACTGATGATACATGAGATGAAGATGGAGCACCGGTGGAATGAGATGGCGGAGGAAACCGGAGATCCCGGAGGAAACCCGCCCAGTGCCGTGTTGTCCACCACAAATCCCACTTTGCAGTCGCCTGGGATCGAACCCGGGCCATCTTGGTGAGAGCCAAGCGGTCTAACCACTGAGACACGGCGCAGAATTGCCCGATATTCCTCTTTCAGGATAAGGTAAAACGCCAGATAACACCTTATCCAGGTAGCTCACCCTGACCGAGATTCGAACTCGGGACCTCTTGAACGTGAGGCAGACACGCTACCGCCACGGTACCGAGGCGGGCACGTTACGGTGATTTGACCAGCTTTGATTAACTTTATCAATGTCTCAAGTAGGGCATACCAAGAAGTCGCGACAATGCAGAGGTTAGCCACTAACTCACCCGTGTCTCATTTCAGTTGCAAGCTGATTCAGCTGATACACTTTCCCTGGTTTTTAAACGGAATAACAACTGAAAAATACAGCTTTGAACGCTCTAGAGTAAAAAGAGGTTACGTACGATTCATATACAGAAATATAAGTCACTTTCTACCGATACACTATTCTACAAGACAGCAGGAAGTGTATTGTTTGTTCTCGCTCGAATTTAACAAACACCTTGCCTTATTCAAAGTAATTTTTTATCACGTCATGCCAAACGTTTATGTTTCAGTTCTGAGTAATTGCAAATATATGTACGTGCACATATGCCAATCAAAATTGTATCCATTACAATGCTTACGTCCTGATGCCTTGTTATAGTATAATATTGCTTTATTTGTTTTATTAGGAAAACTATTTGAGCTAAAATATGGCATTTTTGCGGTTATGTTGGATACATTACTCTCCAACTTCCTCATGGATGAGAATTTGCAAAACCAAATGCTTGTCTTAGCGCGAATAGTGTTTATTAGAGATTGATTAGTTTGGCACTCGTCAAGAACCACTTAGAGGGAATATCATACGCCAACACCGCAAGACCCCGATTGGTTGCTCGTCTAGTACCGTTCAAGGACAGATATCATGCCATTTATAACACACAATAGTTTACACAACGTAGGAACCGAGTTTAACAAATTACCTTAAGAGGCCAATATTATGTGAAGCTGTATAATTCCAAAATTCCTAGTCCCGTTTTTACGTATATCTAGATATACAATAGACAGGAACAAGAATATTTAGTAAGAATATATAGTAAGTCACCATTATGGTAGTTGTCTCATGTGTTTATAAAAACTCCTAGTGGCTTACCGGGAAAAACGCGAGTCAGTTGGAGAATTTATTGTCATGTTGATACGTTGGCCATTGTAGCTCAATGGTTTAGAGCGGCTGGACGGAGAACAGAGGATACGTGTTTCAAATATCGGCTATGCCATTGACCTTTTCAGTCTGGCTCTATACTTCATAGTGCGTCCTACACACGGCTAAGGGGAAAGAACAATTAATTTCCATTAATTGTACCTAATAGTTGTCCGAACTATAAAGCCCGGACCTTAAAGTACTTACAGCATAGTAAGTCGTCATTAAGGTAGTTGTCTCATGTGTTTATGAGAACTCCTAGTGGTTTACCGGGAAAAACACGAGTCAGTTGTACTTAATAGTGGTCCGAACTATAAAGCCCGGGCCTTAAAGTACTTACAGCATAGTAAGTCGTCATTAAGGTAGTTGTCTCATGTGTTTATGAGAACTCCTAGTGGTTTACCGGGGAAAACACGAGTCAGTTGTAACTAATAGTGGTCCGAACTATAAAGCCCGGGCCTTAAAGTACTTACAGTATAGTAAGTCGTCATTAAGGTAGTTGTCTCTTGTGTTTATGAGAACTCCTAGTGGTTTACCGGGACAAACACGAGTCAGTTGTACCTAATAGTGGTCCGAACTATAAAGCCCGGGCCTTAAAGTACTTACAGCATAGTAAGTCGTCATTAAGGTAGTTATCTCATGTGTTTATGAGAACTTCTAGTGGTTTACCGGGAAAAACACGAGTCAGTTGTACCTAATAGTGGTCCGAACTATAGAGCCCGGGCCTTAAAGTACTTACAGCATAGTAAGTCGCCATTAAGGTAGTTATCTCATGTGTTTATGAGAACTTCTAGTGGTTTACCGGGAAAAACACGAGTCAGTTGTACCTAATAGTGGTCCGAACTATAAAGCCTGGGTCTTAAAAGTACTTACAGCATAGTAAGTCGTCATTAAGTTAGTTGTCTCATGTGTTTATGAGAACTCCTAGTAGTTTACCGGGAAAAACACGAGTCAGTTGTACCTAATAGTGGTCCGAACTATAAAGCCCGGGTCTTAAAAGTACTCACAGCATAGTAAGTCGTCATTAAGTTAGTTGTCTCATGTGTTTATGAGAACTCCTAGTAGTTTACCGGGAAAAACACGAGTCAGTTGTACCTAATAGTGGTCCGAACTATAAAGCCTGGGTCTTAAAAGTACTTACAGCATAGTAAGTCGTCATTAAGGTAGTTGTGTCATGTGTTTATGAGAACTCCTAGTGGTTTACCGGGAAAAACACGAGTCAGTTGTACCTAATAGTGGTCCGAACTATAAAGCCTGGGTCTTAAAAGTACTTACAGCATAGTAAGTCGTCATTAAGTTAGTTGTCTCATGTGTTTATGAGAACTCCTAGTAGTTTACCGGGAAAAACACGAGTCAGTTGTACCTAATAGTGGTCCGAACTATAAAGCCCGGGTCTTAAAAGTACTTACAGCATAGTAAGTCGTCATTAAGTTAGTTGTCTCATGTGTTTATGAGAACTCCTAGTAGTTTACCGGGAAAAACACGAGTCAGTTGCACCTAATAGTGGTCCGAACTATAAAGCCTGGGTCTTAAAAGTACTTACAGCATAGTAAGTCGTCATTAAGGTAGTTGTGTCATGTGTTTATGAGAACTCCTAGTGGTTTACCGGGAAAAACACGAGTCAGTTGTACCTAATAGTGGTCCGAACTATAAAGCCCGGGTCTTAAAGTACTTACAGCATAGTAAGTCGTCATTAAGTTAGTTGTCTCATGTGTTTATGAGAACTCCTAGTAGTTTACCGGGAAAAACACGAGTCAGTTGTACCTAATAGTAGTCCGAACTATAGAGCCCGGGTCTTAAAGTACTTACAGCATAGTAAGTCGCCATTAAGGTAGTTGTCTCATGTGTTTATGAGAACTCCTAGTGGTTTACCGGGAAAAACACGAGTCAGTTGTACCTAATAGTGGTCCGAACTATAAAGCCCGGGCCTTAAAGTACTTACAGCATAGTAAGTCGTCATTAAGGTAGTTGTCTCGTGTGTTTATAAGAACTCCTAGTGGTTTACCGGGAAAACCACGAGTCAGTTGTACCTAATAGTGGTCCGAACTATAAAGCCCGGGCCTTAAAGTACTTACAGCATAGTAAGTCGCCGTTAAGGTAGTTGTCTCATGTGTTTATGAGAACTCCTAGAGGTTTACCGGGAAAAACACGAGTCAGTTGTACCTAATAGTGGTCCGAACTATAGAGCCCGGGCCTTAAAGTACTTACAGCATAGTAAGTCGTCATTAAAGTAGTTGTCTCATGTGTTTATGAGAACTCCTAGTGGTTTACCGGGAAAAACACGAGTCAGTTGTACCTAATAGTGGTCCGAACTATAAAGCCTGGGTCTTAAAGTACTTACAGCATAGTAAGTCGTCATTAAGTTAGTTGTCTCATGTGTTTATGAGAACTCCTAGTAGTTTACCGGGAAAAACACGAGTCAGTTGTACCTAATAGTGGTCCGAACTATAAAGCCCGGGCCTTAAAGTACTTACAGGATAGTAAGTCGTCATTAAGTTAGTTGTCTCATGTGTTTATGAGAACTCCTAGTAGTTTACCGGGAAAAACACGAGTCAGTTGTACCTAATAGTTGTCCGAACTATAAAGCCCAGGCCTTAAAGTTCTTACAGCATAGTAAGTCGTCATTAAGTTAGTTGTCTCATGTGTTTATGAGAACTCCTAGTGGTTTACCGGGAAAAACACGAGTCAGTTGTACCTAATAGTGGTACGAACTATAAAGCCCAGGCCTTAAAGTACTTACAGCATGGTAAGTCGTCATTAAGGTACCTGTCTCTTGTGTTTATGAGAACTCCTAGTAGTTTACCGGGAAAAACACGAGTCAGTTGTACCTAATAGTGGTACGAACTATAAAGCCCGGGCCTTAAAGTTCTTACAGCATAGTAAGTCGTCATTAAGTTAGTTGTCTCATGTGTTTATGAGAACACCTAGTGGTTTACCGGGAAAAACACCAGTCAGTTGTACCTAGTAGTGGTCCGAACTATAAAGCCCGGGCCTTAATGTACTTACAGCATAGTAAGTCGTCATTAAGGTAGTTGTCTCATGTGTTTAATTAGAACTCCTAGCAGTTTACTGGGGAAAACACGTGTCAGTTGGAGAAATTAATGTCATATTGGTACGTTGGCCATAGTAGCTCAACGATTTAGTGCGGCTGTAAGGAGACCAGAAGATCCGTGGTTCTAATCCCGGCTGTGGCACTGAGTTTTTCAGTCTGGCTCTATCCTTTCATAGAATGTCCCATACACGGCTAGTGAAAGAACAATTTCCTAACAACGCTATCAATTGCCTGAATACAGCCCACTAAATCCCGCTTGAATATAGAACGACGTCACTTTGGAGCAAATTATATCACACGACTTCAACTACATCGCACAAAAACCTTTGTCAGGAAGTGTACACTTTATCAAACAAAGTGAAGACCTGCAACGCTCAAGTGTCTAATTCCTTGTTACAAAGTTGATGAATTGTTACAGACAAAAGGAGTAATTTATCGCCTTATTGTTGCTCTGTTTATTCAATGCCGTACCGGAAGAGCTATAAACCGGAATGTTTTACACTACACATATCATCTTGAGAGTGACTTAAATGTACCATATGGAGCAAGCTATAAAAATGCGATAGGAACGAGTATATGTGGAATGTATTGCAGTCGTAAACTATAGAGCAGACTTGGAAGTATTCCAAACATACCCTCTTAAAATTTCTTCGCTCTACGTCTTCCTGTATTGCCTCTTAGGAAAAAACAAAAATACTATAAGTGTTTTTATATCCCTGCAATGTATTGAAAATTACTTTACTTTGCATTTATTGTCTGTTTTTCTCTCTGGTGATCCTTTTGACAGTTTACTAATGTAGGCTAATAAATGAAGTACCTGCCTAACTTCAACACATAATTTGTCTAGTCAAATCAACAGATGAAGCTGTGGCTCACGTTTTGTAGATTATACGAGGGCCCACTTTATTTTCGGGCAGCCAGCCGATGATTAGACATCAACGTTTCGGGAGTGTACATCTCTCCCATCGTCAGAATATTTATAAAATGTTAAAACCACAAAATGAAATACTGGATATAACACAACTATAAACAAAGACAAAACACTATCAAAATTCGCATTACTGAACAAAAGACTGTTTTCAGTGAATTAAATGCCAGGTCAGGAGATGGCGTGTGTATAGAAAATTGTGTCAAAGAAACCTAACTACTTAACTTGATTATCAAGCTGTATCGATCTTTGCTTCTTAATTCGAAGGATTTCCATTTTAAGACCAGATTTCAGGAGGATCTGAACTAAAATCCAGCATCACGACTAAGCGTGCTCCTTTCAGAGGAAATCGCCAAAGCCTCCTTAATTCTCCGCTCCCAGTAACTGTTGCATTTTGCCAAGATGGTCGTCTCCAAAAATTAGCTCTATGGTCCTTATCAAAACAATGCTCTACCAGCCCAGACTTTTCAAGTTGCATTAAACGAATGCTCTGTTTGATTATTCTAGTAGCGATGGTTCTTCCGGTTTGCCCTATACACAGTGTCTCACATTCACAGGGAATACGGTACCCTCCCGGAACTTGGAAGTCCAGCACCGCATTCCCTGTGAATGTGAGACAACGTGTATAGGACAACCAGAAAAAACACGCTTCTTCTCAACAAACCCGTACACACTGCTCCACGACCACGATACTCCTTCTGTTGTTACTCCGACTTGCTTAAACCCGAGGGTATCTACCAGGGCACATCCTCACAGAGTGAAGAGTGACCCCCCCCCCCTCTAACGACTAGGGAGCTACCGGGCTGTCCCAAAAGGGCGCCCGGCGCCTCCGTGGAGCTTTCCATAGGGCAAGACCTAGAATCTAACAAGCCCCCATCTGATCCAGTGGACACAAGACGGGATGGAAGTGGAGACACCACTTACGCACGCCAGCTCCAGAATGGGAAGGCTACCGATGTGACCTCGGTACTAGCTATGCAGGCTAGTATGCGGGAATATAAATGGCTTCCCTCAACCCCGTCCGGAGACGTATATCGGGAACCACTGCCCCGAGACCAACCCAATCCGAATTACTCCCAAAGGAAGGGGTTCCAATGTTCAGCCCGAGGTTCCTCTAGTAACGTCAGAGGTACCATGAGAGCTAGGGGTCCACAGCGCCCGCACCACGGCAGCTGAAGGGGACGGTTCCCCTCCCCTACGAGAGTGTTGACACGACTGTCCGCTAGATGTCAGTGGTATCCAGTATCTGCTGGAATCATTGTGTCTCAAGAATATTACATGAGCGTCATTGTCCGCTGAGAGCCATTCTACTACTCTCCCCTAATTATATTCTTATATTCCTTCACTACTTCATTATTAACAAAAACGTATTTTTAAAAATATCCTGAGGCAACGGCTCATGAATTCAGCAGATTTAAAGTTCGTGGGATGGTAATTTTAATCTCCACTTAAGGCGAGGGGCTATATTTTGCTAGAACCGTCCAAACAAAAGAGTGAAGGCAGTGGTTGCCGAGATTAGACAATCCTCTACTGTTTGCGATATAATCAAATGGACTGACAACTCGGCACATTTCGGAATTACAATGGGTTACCGACTAGGATGAACAAAAAAAAAAGAGAGAAGCGGGCACTACGATGTAGCAGCTCGTTACCTGCCGGAAAAGGAAACGGACAGTGACGAGCGCTCTGGGACATATGGAACTGCGCAAGGAAATTGCAGGTGTTCTGTAGCGATGTGCTCCTGTTTCTTTCAACGGCTAAATTACTTTATACAGAGACGTCAGCAGCACCATCTATGTAAATAACATCCCCAAAATAACAAAATCTGCTTTGCAAATGCTATGAAGAATTAAAAGTCATTGTTGAAGACCGTATTCAAATAATAAAAATAAGTGCATCTCATTTTCTGTTTACTGTTTACTTCCTGTGCTGGGCACGGTAACAACTTAATTCAAAAATTGTTTAAGTTATATTTGAGCTCAATATTTTCCAATAATGCGGTGATATTGAAGAAAATTTATTTATTCCAATCTACCCTTAACATGGAAAAACCTTAAATAAATTTTATGTTCCCTAATATAGCTCTCTCAACTTTTATTAGTAAACATCATGATTAACAAATTTTCCTGCAAAAGCTTCTGAAATCTTCTTCACTCTAGATGACTTTGAATTACTTTTAAATGGTAAAAGATGCACATACTCTTGTACAAGAAACAACGTAAATGTAATTAAAAATAGCTGGTTAAATTTTTGATAGCGTTATCCATTCCCAATATACTCGTATTTCCTGTTATTTAATTCAAATTAATACCTTTCTCAAATAACAAGTCCTTCATTTTCACATGTCTGCCAACAAAATAATGCAATTACAGGGGCCTTTTCCTAGACAACCGCCTTTGAGACATTTGACTTTCAGTTAAAATCTACTATATTCTCTGGTATTGTAACTACAAGCAGATAATGTTTATCTTGATGTAGACACAGCACTAAATGTATTGTCACCCGAGCGTCGGAACACCCTATAGACTGGGCGAGCAGCAGACGGGTCGGTGTTCGCCCCGCCCCCTCGTTTGTCTTATAGCGTTAAGAAGGGATGGCTGGGACAACAAAAAAACATCACGGCACCGTCTCTTTCTGTTCCACCTGTGTTCTCGAACTTACAGGATATTTCCTCTAATCTGGAACCTTCCGATCGACTCGCTGGCCCTATATAAGCAGCACGTCGAGTTAGGAGTCAGTTAGTTCTTGGTGTAAGAATGCAGTTCTAGTGTACGACGAGAAGACTGTGTGAGAGCATCGGAAGATTGTACGTAATTACGAGTGCAAGTGAAATTGTAACGGACGAACTGGTAAATCGTAATTGTGTGCATTACGTAATTCTGTGTAATTGGCAAGAGTTTAACTGTAAGTCGTTGGAAATAACGAACATTGTTGAGCTTGTGTAATTGGACTTTTCATTTCACGAACCCACAAAGTCACAGTATGTACAAGAGTAGAGAAAGTCACGTATATAGAACATTTGACTAACGCTTAAAGTCTACCGTATTCCTCAGTAACTACAATAGTATATTCATTATCTTGAAGTAGATACAGGAAGAAGTGCTTGGACAAGAGTAGAGAAGCTCGTGTATACAAATCATTTGACTATCAATTCAAGTTTACTGTATTCTTTTGCAACAACCATAAGATAAACTTTATTTTGAAATAGCTAGAGGAACAAGTTTTTGCGCAAGAGTGGAGGAGTGTTTGTACAAGTCATGTATATAAAACATTTGACTGTCACTTAAAGATCACTGTATTCCTGTGTAACTACAATAAGATAATCTTTATCTTGAAGTAGATAGAGAAATAAGTCTTTGTAAAAGAGTAGAGAAAGTAACGCATATAAAGCATTTGACTATCACTTCCCTTGTAACTACAATTGTATATTGACTATCCTGAAGTAGATAGAGGAACAGGTGCCTGTACAAGAGTGGAGAAACTCATGTATACAAAACATTTGACTATCAGTTCAAATTTATTGTATTCTTTTGCAACAACCATAAGATAAACTTTATTTCGAAAGCTACAGGAACAAGTGTTTGTACAAGAGTAGAGAAGGTAATGTGTATAAAACATTTGACTATCACTTAAAGTCTACTGTATTCCCTTGTAACTACAATAAGATAATATTTATCTTGAATTAGATAGAGCAATAAGTGTTTGTACAAGAGTAGAGAAGGTCATGTGTATAAAACATTTGACTATCACTTAAAGTCTACTGCATTACCTTGTAACTACAATAAGATAATGTTTATCTTGAATTAGATAGAGCAATAAGTGTTTGTACAAGAGTAGAGAAGGTCATGTATATAAAACATTTGACTATCATTTAAAGTCTACTGTATTCCCTTGTAACTAGAATAAGATAATGTTTATCTTGAAGTAGATAGAGCAATAAGTGTTTGTACAAGTTTAGGGAGAGTCATGTATATAAAACATTTGATTTTCACTTAAAGTCTATTGTATTACCTTGTAACTACAATAAGATAATATTTATCTTGAACTAGGTAGAGGAACAAGTGTTTGTAAGTATAGTTTGTACGAGCAGAGGGAGTCATATTTGATTTGCTTTTTCAAATTACAATCTGAATATCTGTAATTCATTTTTATTCAGTGTTTTACTATTAAATGTATCGCCTATTTTTCCCGGACAGAAACCTATAGAAATTTTCTAACTTCAGTTCGTGAACTTCTAAATTAATAAATGTCAAAGGGATTTCTTCGAGTCTTAACTTTATGTGCAGGAATGCTGATATAATATTTTATGTCTAACAAATAAGGATACACTTCTTCACTGCTACTACGATGAGTCTTTTGTAAAGAGATAAAGTTGATGTTCTCATATGAACAGCTATATTTTACTCTGCCTGTCACTATTTGTTACTGTATCCCTGAGATATCCATTAAAACTAGTTTCTTCTCCAGACATTTCTAGATAAGGACCTCTCTGATGAGAGATAAGCGGAAAGTAATTCACGTGAGTATGTTTAAACAAGTTTTATCGGTAGGTTATGTTATTTACCGATAACATCAACTACGTCTTTAGCAGTAAATGATTTATAGACTTCTTGGCTCGTGTAAACATTTCAGTGGCGGCTCCAGTATTCGGTTCCACTAGGGTTATATATCATAGTTAACATTTGCCTACAAAACCTAAGGTCGGAGAGAAAATACTTATGAATTTAGAATTGAATATTATTAATAAAAATTCAAGTAATAGGGGGTTTTTGTCATAAAAACCAGCTTTTGAATGACTTTTCGGAAGATCTTAAGTGCATTACAAATATAATTCGTTAATTAATACAGGAAATAGTAACAATATTTCTTTAAAACTACATTAATAAATAATAGATATTCTTATGTATTCTAGTACAACGACATTGTCGATTTCAAACTGTACTCCTATAATTTTAATTTAATTCTGCTGATAATGTGCTAAATATGCAGAACTTTAATCAAAATTTCTATTAATTCTTCGACAGCAAAAAGAGACTTGAGCATATTCCATTTTTTCAATTTACGTTCTCCAATAATGAGTCATATCGGACAATGAATGAAATGATGTTTAAATGAGTACAGGGTACATAGAGCATCCAGCTACCAGGCATTCATCTTTAAAGATAAGGAAAACCTCCAACGGTAAGTCATATCGGACAATGAATGAAATGATGTTCAAATGAGTACAGGGTCCATAGAGCTTAGCGTTACCAGACATTCATCTTTCAGGATAAGAGAAAACCTCCAACGTTAAGTCATATCGGACAATGAATGAAATGATGTTCAAATGAGTACAGCGTCCATAGAGCTTAGCGTTAACAGATATTCATCTTTCAGGATAAGGAAAAACCTCCAACGTTAAGTCATGTCAGACAATGAATGAAATCATGTTCAAATAAATACAGGGTACATAGAGCTTAGAGTTACCAGATATTCATATTTTAGGATAAGAGAAAACCTCCATCGTTAAGTTATATCGGACGATGAATGAAATGATGTTCAAATAAGTACAGGGTCCATAGAGCTTAGAGTTACCAGATATTCATCTTTCAGGATAAGGGAAAACGTCCAGCGTTCTCATATCTGACGATGAATGAAATGATGTTCAAATGAGTACAGGGTACATAGAGCTTAGAGTTACCAGACATTCATATTTCAAGAGAAGAGAAAACCTCCAAAGTAATGTTATATCGGACAATGAATGAAATGATTTTCAAATGAGTACAGGGTACATAGAGCTTAGAGTTACCAGATATACATCTTTTAGAATAAGAGGAAACCTCCAACGTTAAGTCATATCGGAGGATGAAAGGAATGATGTTTAAATGAGTACAGGGTACACAGAGCTTAGAGATACCAAACATTCATTTTTCAGGATAAGGGAAAACTTCCAATATTAAATCATATCCGAAGATGAATGAAATGATGTTCAAATGAGTTCAGAGTACATAAAGTTTAGAGTTAACAAACATTTATCTTTCAAGGTAAGGTAAGATAGAGTAAGTTCTGATCAAGATTAAATCTCAGGACCTCATGATTTTTTTAAATTTATTATTATTTTTTTTTTTGTTTTGTTATTTTCGTCCTCCAACGTTAAATTGTATCGGATGATTAAGAAAGTGATGCTCAAATGAGCCCGGGATCCATACAGCTGAGAGTTACCCAACATTTGTCTTTCAGGATAAGGGAAAACCACGGAAAAACCTTATCCAGGTAACTCATCCTGACCGAGATTCGAACTCGGGAACTCTTGAACGTGAGAAACATGCTACCACCACGCTACCGAGGCGGGCGACCTTTTGATTGTGAGGAGGCTCACTGCAGAAAAGAATGACATAAATAAATGTAAATAAAACTATAATAAGGAACCTCATATAGCAAAAATAGATTACTCTGCAAGAATTACTTGTAAAATGCATGCCAGTTACTTTAAATTATACATGTAAACTCTAGAAACAGGAAGTAAACGAACCCGTATAATAAAATATAAAAGTGCGGATTAGTTCTAACAATGAATAATATATCCCTTCCTGAAACGGCATTTAAAATTTACTTCGCACGTTTGTTCGCGTGTGTCAGATGTTTATAGCGTTTTTCAGACAAACCCGTGTAGTTAAATAGATTTGGCAGAGGACGTGCTCGTATCCTAGCAGCGAAACAAGTGAATAACCGCCACTTGTTCTTACTGCAGCGGCGATGAAAAAAGCCGAAAGTAATGCAAAAAGACATTGATAAAATTGCCGCTGATATACCTCTCTTGGAAGTTCCCCGCCGAGTTTGCTCAGGCGATCTTGATCGATGGATCTTTAAATAAACACGGAGTTACAAATGCTGCCACTGCGCCGTCATTATCTTCATCGCCTCCTCGTCATCAATCATTGTTTTAGTCATCGATCAATTTCATTGTTGAGGCATGTGTACATTAATGGTGAGATACCTTCAGATAACGTCTTAATGTTCTCGGCACAAAGATTTCACACACGAAATTGTCCTGACTTGGGTTAAAACACCTCAGGCAGCGAGATTTGGACACCATGACTGTTTTCTAGAGTACCGTCTCCATACAAAGAGTTTTTAACAGCACGAGATTTCTCTGATATTTGATATTTATTTGTGCAGTATCCATTATAAATTCAGTACAATAAAATTTGACATAGAGCATGCTGCATTATACCTCCTGTACAAATACATTAAACTGCTGACTTAAGAATTACTTGCTGACTTAGGTCCCCTGGCCATAAACCTTGGTTTTAATGAGCAGCTTGGTGTCATGTTTTCTTGATCTTGGCTTCTTTTACCCTAATCCTCTTTCCTCTTATTCTATATAAGAATTCTCCTATAAATCTATTTGTATTTTCTCCCATCCCCGTTAGCATGCGTACTGCCAATGTCCCTTTACTTACACTGTCCCACTACCTTTCCCATAGTTTTCTCCTGCAATTTGTTAACTCCTTACATTCTATCAGGATTTTTTTTTAATAATTTTTATTGATCGATCAGCAGTACAATGCTTTACAGATCAGCGTGAAAAGAAGGTAACAGTACAATAAGAACAATAACACTCAGGGGTAGGCTAACAGGCCGCCCCCTAACTACATTAAGTTAGAAGTCCAATAATACTCTCTGAGAAATTATGTCAATATTGAAGATGTAAGACAGACATCAAGCACTAGAATCACAAGAATCAGATTTATCACTTAGAAGCAGGTCCTGTGGTAGTCTCCTCTTCAAGCGTGAGGGCTGGGGCGTGCGGTCGCCGATGTTATAATGCACAGCTCCTGGAACTTCTTGCAGCGTGGAAAAGAAACGACGAGCGATCCAGCGAATGTAGTCGTGAAGAGGTAACAGTCCTAGTTCATGATGGAGCTGCTGATTAAGGATGAACAATGGAGCGTTGGTAGCGATGCGCATGAAGCGATTCTGTATGACCTGAAGACGACGCAGATGACATGTGTGTCAGCCCCCCACACTTGGCAGGTATATGTAATAAGCGGACGAACGAGTGATTTGTAGAGTAGCAATGAAGACTGTAGGCCGAGGCTGGAACGGCGATGCAACAGAGGTGAGAGTTTTGACAGTCGCCCGGAGGCCAGTGATATAAGACGATCAATATGAGCACGCCAAGTCAGTCGAGAGTCCAAAAGCACTCCAAGGTATTTAACGGGAGTTGTGGTGGGGAGCCAAGGGACATTGTTCCTGTAGAGACGCAACGGAGTAAGCGGAGTATATCGGCCAAGAGTGAAGATTTTAGCTTCGGTTTTCTGAGGGTTCAATGAGATCCGCAAAGTGCTGAACCAATGAGTTATGCGATCTAAAGAGAGCTGTATTACTTGTGTGCGTGCTGGAGATTAACATGAGAATAATATGGTACTGTGTCATCAGCGTAAAGAGCTAAAGAAGTCGGAGCTAAGTCAGGAATATCAGAAATGTATATATTAAATAGAGTCAGGGCCAAGATAGAACCCTGTGGGACACCTGCGGTAATATTACGTGGGGATGAAAGCTTTCCACCAATGCGTACTGAAAAGCTGCGGTCGTAGAGGAAACCGTGGATTAGACTATCAGGAATTGAACAGTGCTCTCTTCATCTCCACAAAATTCACATATTCCTACCTCATTACTTCTCAAACATTTTAAGTATAATATTCCTACTCTCATCCGTTTATCTCTCATCAGAGAGGTCCTTATCTAGAAATGACTGGAGAAGAAACTAGTTTTAATGGATATCTCAGGGATACAGTAACAAATAGAGACAATCAGAGTAATATATAGCCTTTGATATGAAAACGTCAACTTAATCCCTTTACAAAAGACTCTTCCCAGTAGCAGTGAAGTAGTGTATCCTTATTTAGATATAAAGTATTATATCAGAATTCCTGGACATAAGTTAAGAAATTTCAAAGAAATCCCTTTGACATTTATTAATTTAGAAGTTCATGAACTGCAGTTCGAAATCTTTTATACGTCCCTGTCCGGGTAAAATAGGCGATACATTTAATAGTACAGCACTGAATAAAAAATGAATGACCGATATTCAGATTGCAATTTGAAAAAGCAAATCAAATATGACTGCCTCTGCTCGTACAAACTATTCTTACAAACACTTGTTCCTTTACCTACTGCAATATAAACTTTATCTTATTGTAGTTTCAAGAGAATACAGTAGACTTTAAGTGATAGTCAAATGTTTTACATACATACATACTCTACCCTAGCACACCTTATATTAGCTCTGCAGGCTAGTACTCGGGACTTTCTAGGCAACCCTCTGGCCCCTCCGAGCGGCCGAAGTCTCGCCGGAGGTACCCGATCTCCCGCAGGTAACGGAAACACACTGCCCCCTCCAGTCCAACCCAATCCGAACTATTCCCATTCGGGTAAGTGCTCGAATGGTCGGCCCGAGGTTCCTCTAGTAACGTCTGAGGTACCATGAGTGCTAAGGGTCCGCAGCGCCCGCACCACAACAGCTGAAGGGGACGGATCCCCTCCCCTCCTGTCACTCGTTAATGCTAATGTCAGAGGTTCTACTCCTACTAGTCTTGGACCCGTAGGACCAAGGACCCGGGACTCCTTCGACTTACCGAGCTCTTCCAAATGGGCGCCCCCATAGGGCAAGACCTAGAGGCTAACAACCCCCCCCCCCCCCATCTGGTCCTATGGACTCAAGACGCACGGAAGTGGATACGCAACTTAGGCGCACCAACACCAAAATGGATAGGCTACCCATATGACCTCGGTGGTGTCGCCTGGTGATCTAGCACACCTTCTACTAGCTTTGCTGGTTAGTACGCGGGAATATGTGCCTTCCCTCAACCCCATCCGGAGACGTACCCGATCACCCCCGGGTAACGGGAACCACTGCCCCCTCGAGTCCAGCCCAATTCGAACAACTCCCAATGAGGGAGGGGCTCTCATGGAAACGTCAAGCTTTGTACAACACAATGGTGAAAATTTTACAAATATTTTGTAAACCCAATTGATTCCCGCCTCGGTAGCGTGTCTGCCTCGCGTTCAAAGGGACCCGAGTTCAAACCTCAGTCAGGGTGAGTCACCTGTTTAAGGCTTTGCCGAGGTTCTCCGTTATACTGAAAGACGAATGTCGGATAACTCTAAGGTCTATGGACCTTGAGCATTATTTCACCCATTCCGTTCATGACTTAACGTTGGAGGACGTATATTAAAAAAAGCAATTGTTTGACCAGCGGTCTGATGTGCTCTGGTGCTATACCCTATCTACTTACTACTGTCGCGGCAGAGAAATTTATAACGTTCTGTAAGAGCAGTTGGCAGAACCTGAGTCAAAATAAAACGCAGGGAAAAAGTCGTGTAACTGAATGCATACGCAGAAATTGCTCGCGTTTTTTGGTCCCTTCAAGTCAAGACAGGAAATATAGCCACTTTACTAGCTTCGCTTTTTGGGGACAAGACTATAATCACAAGATTCGTTTCATTTCTAAGAGAGCACAATTACAAAGGAACGTTTTAAACGTGGAGTGCTTGGCAGATCGATGTGTGTGAGGCGAGACCGTCAGAGTGCTGCGTGAAAAAAGACATTTTTGGTGAAAAATTTAAATATTACGCTGTCACTGCTAAAAGCCCATAAAAGCTTTCCAGAAATTTCCACCTACTTATTCCATTAGTAACACGTGTTCGTGTTTTGATGGATACAGCAATATTCTAAAAATAATCTCATTCATATTTCATATACGTATTCCTACATTTATACATTCGTTGGAAGACATCACACCTCCGCAGCCTTTGTATCCTGTTCTTCAACTGTCTCCGGTTTTCTCCTCCAATTTTTGATAGATTACAAATCTAAAATAAGGGGTTTTCTAACTCCTCCATATCCGTGTAACCTCAACACTTGTCTTGTTTAGAATGCTATTATTCAAAAACTAAACACGCTATTGCCTTGTAACTATGGATACAAGCTAGTTTAGAGTTAAACTATATAATGATATCCGTCACACTGACCCAGTGGTGGCAACTTTATCTGGGGTCTGGGACTTATCGGCCGATCCTGGTACATATGGACTTCTTTAAGCTTTTTGTCACAAGCACGTCCCCAAATGACACCAATAAAGTTGCCCCCTCTATAGAGAGGCAGCCAGGATCTCCGGATCTCTACAATATTCAACAATACCTATTTCACAACAATGTAGCTGCCAGGATCTCCAGATATCTACAATATTCAACACTACCAATTTCACAACAATGTGGCCGCCAGGACCTCCAGATGTCTACAATATTTAACACTACCAATTTCACAACAATGTGGCCACCAGGACCTCCAGATGTCTACAATATTCAACACTACCAATTTCACAACAATGTGGCCGCCAGGACCTCCAGATGTCTACAATATTTAACACTACCAATTTCACAACAATGTGGCCAACAGGATCTCCAGATCACTACAATATTCAACAGTACCAATTTCACAACAATGTGGCCGACAGGATCTCCAGATCACTACAATATTCAACAGTACCAATTTCAACACAATGTGGCCGACAGGATCTCCAGATCACTACAATGTTCAACAGTACCAATTTCACAACAATGTGGCCGACAGGATCTCCAGATCACTAAAATATTCAACAGTACCAATTTCACAACAATGTGGCTGACAGTATCTCCAGATCACTACAATATTCAACAGTACCAATTTCACAACAATTTGGCAGACAAGATCTCCAGATGTCTAAAATATTCAACAATACCAATTTCACAACAATGTGGTCGACAGGATCTCCAGATGTCTACAATATTCTACAGTACCAATTTCACAACAATGTGGCCGCCAGAATCTACAGATCACTACAATATTCAACAGTACTAATTTCACAACAATGTGGCCGACAGGATCTCCAGACCACTACAATATTCAACAGTACCAATTTCACAGCAATGTGGCTGACAGGATCTTCAGATGTCTACAATATTCAACAGTACCAATTTCACAACAATGTGGCCGACGGGATCTCCAGATGTCTACAATATTCAACAGTACCAATTTCACAACAATGTGGCCGACAGGATGTCCAGATGTCTACAATATTCTACAGTAACAATTTCACAACAATGTGGCCGACAGGATCTCCAGATCACTAAAATATTCAACAGTACCAATTTCACAACAATGTGGCTGACAGGATCTCCAGATGTCTACAATATTCTACAGTACCAATTTCACAACAATAGGGCCGACAGGATCTCCAGATCTCTACAATATTCAATAATATGAATTTGGCAACAATGTGCTTGCCACGATTCCCCAAATCTCTATAATACTCAACAATAGACACTTTGCAACAATGTGGCCGTCCCCCAAGGACGGGTCTTGAGATGGCTGGGACTTATCAGCCGACCCTCGTACATATGAACCTTTCTTAATTGTTTTCTTGTCAGAAGCACGTCTCCCAAATATATGGTACGAATGAAGTTACACCTTGTATAGAGAGAGGACAGAGAAAATTAGAGATTGGGCGAGAAATAAGCTGGTAGATAGTGAGATCTTGAAGTGCAGAATGTGGTTGAGGAATGGGGACTGAGAGAGACACTGGGAAATTAATACAAAAAGGGAATGGAAGCTAAAGTGAGTGAGAAATAGTGAGAAAGAATAAAACAAAGAATAAAAGCGGAAAAGTTACAGAGAGAGGTGAGTTACACAGGACAAAGGGGACAGAGATTACAGGAGACAGTAAGAGGGGGAGGGCTAGAGACCATAGGAGAGAAGAAGTGAGGTGCAGAGGAAAATACCAAAGAGAGATTTGTTTTTAGTGTAAGAGAGAATGAATGACGGCGCGAGGAAGAGGTACAAAGTAAAAGAGTAAAAGGATTGAGAAGGAGGGTAGGAAACGTTAAAAGGGAGGGAGAGGGAGAGATACAGAGAGGTAGAGATGTTGAGATAAATAGAGGAGTGGGAGATGTTGAGGTTAACCCAATATTCCGGCGCATTCTTACAAGTGCGTGCAGGACTACCCTCCGGGTGTTCTGTAATCATGTTTTGTCGTGAACGCCACTTATTAAGGCATTGGCCCAGGGCCTTTGACACGACGAGATCGATACCTCTGTGTCCTCGCAAATTCATTTACTGCAGCGCTTTGCCTGCTTAATGGCGTATAATGTAGGGGGCTCTTTTTACCAGACACTGTATCTCTACAACGGCCTGTATCAGATAGACAAAACATTACAGCACAAAAAGTGTAGGAGCATACACCTTATGCCTAACAAGTACGAGGACTGATCTATAAAGAAAGATCATACGTTTAAATCATAATTTTTCACACTAAAATTCAATCGTATTATATACTGTTAGCTTAATGTGAAACAAACAGGTCGTAGTTGTTTCACTGTTGGTAGTCCTGGTTACCGTCTGTGAGAACCTGGCAACTTCACACATATTCAGTATCGCCTACCGTTGCAATGAGGTAACACGCGAGGAACAATATGCAGTTCGAAATTCTGCTTTCGTCTCAACAAATCTTCATTTGACGCCTATACAATGTTACAGGAGGCCTATGGAGAGTCTGTTCTGCCCTACAGCACAGATCTAAGGTGGTTTAAAATGTTTAAAGATGGGAGACAGTCAATTTCAAAGGAAGGTGGAACCGGTGCTCCAGTTACTGCTCTTGCGAAAGAAAACATCAACACTGCTGCTGCCATTGTGAGTGAGGATCGACGAATTACCTTAAGATAACTTTCTGAAATACTGAACATTTCATTGGGTGCCACCCACACGTTGATGACAGAAACATAACACACGAGACGTGTTTGTGCGCGATGGGTTCCAAGGCTGCTGATTCCCGAACAAAAGGGCATTCGCATGCAGGTCTGCAGGCAGTTAAAATTGATGTTAGAGGCAAATCCGGAGTTTCTTTCAAACGTAATCACTGCTGATAAAACTTGGCTACATCATTTTGATCCTGAGAGCAAACAGCAAACATCAGTGTGGAAATCTCCTTCCTCACCAACCCCCAGAAAACAAAAGTGGTTGCTTCTGCTAGGAAAGTTATGGTCATCTCATTCTTTGATATTCATGGAATGGTTTATTAGCATGTTGTACCTGCACATATATCAGTAACTGGACAATACTACAGGGATGTCCTGAAAACATTGCAAGTCCATATGAGTTGCAAAAGACTACATTTCGTGAAGCAGGCTGAATGCTACACCACGATAATGCGCGGCCGCATATTTCCAATGTTTTTGCTGAATAACTTGCAAAAATGAACGTGAAGTGCATCTCTCACCCTCCCTATAGTCAGGATTTAGCCCCATGTGACATTTTTCTATTCCCTAACTTGAAGAAGCGCCTTCATGATAGGCATTATCCATCATTAGAAGCAGTGGTGAAGGCTGCGGAGGCGATTTTGAAGGATATCGCAAACAATGTTTTCCAGCGTGTCTTTGCAGACTGGCAAACACGCTGGGACAAGTGCATCGCAATTATGGGAGACTATTTTGAGAAGGACCATTAAAATTATGAGGACGAGGATAGGTAGCTTGTCAAAAAAAAAAAAAAAAATGTGATCGTTCTTTATTGAACAGGCCACGTATTTGAATTACTACATTTTGGGCAATTTCTGTGCTATTAACCCCTCAACCCAGGGACATCAACTAAAATCTTCAGATACCGAATGATCCAAAAACCTGCGATCCGGCTGAGCGGTATTTTGCCTCGGCGCCCGTTGCCCTCATAGAAAGCTACGGATGTAACTATGTACATTTATGCATCATACCATACTGTACGAACAACCATGGAAAAAATTAAGGAATTGGGATGAACGGAACTGCTACCACACACAGCACACTTTCCTGATCCCGCATTATCAGATTGTCATGTTTTTCGATACATATTCCAGTTTCTACGTGCAAGAAACTTTGACAACATTTAAGCAGTGCAAGTGAGTGACGCCGAGTTCTTGGCATCAAAAACCAGAGACTGGTACCATCGTGTGATAACAAACCTTGCCGAATGATGACTACACACCATAGAATCTAACGGTCCATACTTCGAAAATTAGTTAATTCCTTGTCATAACACTTTTAAAATAATTTTGTTTCTTAAAAGACGATACCGAAGTAGTGAAGCGCACCGTGTACCTCACAACGCCTCATAGGGAGGATATCAATGTCACCCACACAGTTCTTCACAGCCGTATGAGCACGACCGTTATCCTGTTCCAGATTCTTGTATTAAATCTATATATTGCAATGCCATAGGCGCTTTTAATATATTTTTGTAACTCATATATTTACAGTGAGCTTCTCACAACAGAGCCCAGAAACAAGCTCAGCCCAAGGTCTGCAACAACAGCTACAGTACGCAGCGCGCTTGAAATAAAGAGCACGTAACCACATTGTGACGTGTTGTCTGTTCACATACATTACAGAAGCACTTAGCTTGCTGAGGATATGAGCTGCCTTCCTTGTGTGCCGCAACAATGCACAAAATTAGCAGCTCCAGTTGAAAACATCGCAGACGCTTCAAGGAGGAAATTAATTTACGCTATTAGTTGCTATGACAACTTCAACATTCATTTATTTTGTGCGTCAGGGTAGAAACTGCCAAAGTATGTGACTGCCTCAGATAACAGAAATTCTTCACAGAAATTACGCACTGAGCTTATGAAAAATTGACTTGTTAACTCGCATACTCATCTCAAATATATAAGCTAATTCTTCCCCATGGCACTATAATGTTCGCGTATAGCATTTTAAGAGAAAACTTCTGCTAGAAGTACATAACTACAAGACATTCTCTACTCTTGTACACACACTTATTACTCTATCTACTTCGAGATACACATTGGCTTAATTTAGTTACAAGGGAATACCGTACACTTTAGGTGACAGTCATATGTTTTATATACATGCCTTTCTCCACCTTTGTGTAAACATTTATTGCTCTATCTACTTCACGATAAACATTATCTTATTGTACTTACAAGGGAATGCAGTAGACTTTAAGTGATAATCAAATGACTTATATACGTGACTTTCTCTACTCTTGTACAAAAACTTATTGCTCTATCTCCTTCAGGATAAACCTTATCTTATTGTAGTTACAAGAGAATACAGTATACTTTAAGTGATAGTCAAATGTTTTTATACATGACTTTCTCTAGTCTTGTACCAACACTTATTGCTCTACCTACATCACGATAAACATTATCTTATTGTACTTACAAGGGAATGCAGAATACTTTAAGTGATAGTCAAATGACTTATATACGGGACTTTCTCTACTCTTGTACAAAAACTTGTTGCTCTATCTACTTCAGGATAAACCTTATCTTATTGTAGTTACAAGAGAATACAGTATACTTTAAGTGATAGTCAAATGTTTTTATACATGACTTTCTCTAGTCTTGTACCAACACTTATTGCTCTACCTACATCAAGATAAACATTACCTTATAGTAGTTAAGTGATAGTCAAATGTTTTAAAAGTTGTTGTCTAGGTGACGTCTTTAGAACTATATTAACAGACATTCGTCTTTCAAGATAAGGGGAAACCTCCAAAGTTAAGTGATATCGGATGAGGAATTAAATGATCTTCAAAGTAGTACATGGTACATAGAGCTTAAAAATGCCGGACATTCATCTTTCAGTATAAGAAAAAACCTCCAATGTTAAGACAAATCAGATGACGAATGAAATGATGTTTAAATGAGTACAGAGCACATAGAGCTTAGAGTTACCAGACATTCATCTTTCAGGATAAGGGAAAACATCCTACCTTAAGTCACATCGGACGATGAATGAAATGATGTTCAAATGAGTACAGTTTACATAGAGCTTAGAAGGCCACGCCGTGGCTCAGTGGTTAGACCGCTTGGCTCTCACCAAGGCGGCCCGGGTTCGATCCCAGGCGACCGCAAAGTGAGATTTGTGGTGGACAACACGGCGTTGGGGCGGGTTTTCTCCGGGACCTCCGGTTTCCCCCGCCATCTCATTCCACCGATGCTCCATCTTCATCTCATGTATCATCAGTGTCACCGCCTGCGGTGCCGTATGTAGTAAAAGCGGGCGTTAAACACTACACATTTCATTTATTTCATAGAGCTTAGAGTTTCCAGACCTTCATCTTTTAGGAGAAGAGGAAACTTCCAGCGTTAAGTCATATCCGACGATGAATGAAATGATATTCAAATGAGTACAGTTTACATAGAGCTTAGTGTTTGCAGACATTCATCTTTTTGGAGAAGAGGAAACTTCCAGCGTTAAGCCATATCGGACGATGAATGAAATTATATTCATGTGAGTACAGGGTACATAGAGCTTAGAGCTACCAGACATTCATCTTTTAGGATAAGTTGAAACCTCGAACATTAAGTCTTATCGCACGATAAATGAAATGGTGTTCAAATGAGTACAGGATACATGGAACTTATTTATTAGACATTCATGTTTCAGCATAAGGTAGAACCTCCAATGTTAAATCATATCGGCCGTTGAATGAAATGATGTTCCAGTTGGTACAATATTAATTGATATAGGATGTTTTTGACATTCATTTTCTCAGAATGACGGGAAACCCGGAGCTCTTGAACGTGGGGCAGACACTCTACCCTCATCTTAAAGGTGGGTGCAATTACATACTTATTCTACTACTACGTAGGAGATAGTAGATAAGATAAAAACCTCTAGACAAATTACTTTGTAATCAACAACTGCTCGAAAAATTTGGAAAGTTATAGTATATTTCAACACCTACTATAGTTAATTTATAGAAAGCAGCCCATATACGAACCAAAGAATAGTAGCAGATGAATGAAAGGGATGAATTTTTCGTAACGCAGTTTAAAATGCTCCGTTTGACCCCGCTTCTTTACTGTTACAATTGTTCACAAGAGATTGTCGTTTGAAAAGCCTCTTAGCTTTAGACTGGAAAGCTGGGATTTTCCTAAATATGTTGTGTACAGCCAGAGCAGCAGTAAATATGACGGAACCAGTTTACAAACAAAATCATAACGGTAGATAGTCGCTCCTGCTTAGTGGCGTTGGAGCGTTATACCTTGCTTTCCTGTCCCGGATTACACCCGGGTGCGATTCCACCTTAAACGAGGGAGGTTATCTTGATATTTTGTTCTGTAAAGCCCCCGCGTTCGTCAGTGATGTATTTGTTATACAGTGAAAAGTATTTCTGGCCGTCACAAGTAGTTACTGGAACACCTGAAAAGCACAACAGTTTTTCTTGGGTGAATTCCTATTCTGTACCAGAAAGCTTTCTATAAACTTTACACAGTGTTTTGTAACCAGGGTTTTCGTTAATACATAGGTGGCATAAAAAGTTTCCGACATAATAAATATAAAAAACATTTATTCAGAAATTTTCTTTTCTCTTTTACAATATAGTTTCCTTCTAACCGCACACATTTCTCCCAGCGATGCTCCCATCTCTGTTACCCGTCCAAATAGTACTCGGTGTTTTCAGCATAGTCTCCTTGTAACTCTACACACTTCTCCCAGCGATGCTCCCATCACTGTAACCCGTGCAAATAGTACTCGGCGTTTTTCAACATGGTCTCCTTGTAACTCTACACACTTCTCCCAGCGATGCTCCCATCTCTGTAACCCGTCCAAATAGTACTCGGCGTTTTTCAACATGGTCTCCTTGTAACTGTACACACTTCTCCCAGCGATGTTCTCATCTCTGTAACCCGTCCAAATAGTACTCGGCGTTTTTCAACATGGTCTCCTTGTAACTGTACACACTTCTCCCAGCGATGTTCCCATCTCTGTAACACGTCCAGATAGTACTCGACGTATTTCAACATAGTCTCCTTGTAACTCAACACAGTTCTCGCAGCGATGTTCCCATCTCTGTAACCCGTCCAAATAGTACTCGGCGTTTTAAAAAATAGTCTCCTTGTTACTGTACACACTTCTCCCAGCGATGTTCTCATCTCTGTAGCACGTCCAAATAGTACCCGTCGTTTTTCTCTGCAAAATAATTGTTCACGAAGGTGAATGCCTCTTCATTTGACGAAACTCCCTGTCCTCCAATCGCACTTTTAATATTAGGAAACAAAAATAGGTCGCTTGGGACTAGATCTGGTGAATCAAGCAGTTCAAGCCGTAATTTGTGAATTTTCGCCATTGCAACCGCTGAGGTGTGAGACGGTGCTTTGTCTTGTTGGAACAGGATTTTCTTTTTCTGCAAATGTGCCCATTTTTCCGCAAGTCCCGCCTTCAGCTTGTTAAGTAATAATGTGTAGCATGATTATGTAATGATTTTTCCTATTTGAAGATAATCGATTAAAATAACACAACGACTGACCCCACAAAGAAAAAAACAGTCACCTTAGTTTCCCAGCTGAAATGAAAACAGTTTTTACCTTTTTGGAGCCGGTTTCCCCTTCGCAGTCCAGCATTTCGACTGTATTTTTGTTAAGGGCGTATAGTGGTGTATCCAAATTTCATCTGCAGTAATTAATCGGCGCCAAAACTCGGATCTACTGCGCCTAAACTGTGCCAACAGAGCGTTACGCTTTTGGACTAACGTGAGCAAACGCGGCAGCCAACGCACGGACAGCGTTCTCATGTCTAAATGTTGATTGTATATGTGAAAAACACGTTCTTTTCACATGTTCATAGCCTCTGCTACCTCTCTCACTTTAATTCTGCGGTCGCCTAGCACCATTTGGGGAACTTTGGCGATGTTTTCGTCAGTAGTTCATTTTCGGACGTCCCGAAACTAGATCGTCACCCAAGCCCTTACGGCCACGTTTAAATTCAGCTCTCCACAATTACACTGTGGTAAATGATGGTGCTGATTCCGCATACACAGAATCCAACTCGTATTTGATTTGCGTAGGCGTATTGCGTTCCAAAAACAAATATTTAATGACAGCTCGATTCTTCAGTTTTTCCATTTTCATAAAAACACTCACATCAATTCAGTCAAACGACTATTACACACAAATGAGCAGCCAAAATGGCTGAAACTTGGTGATTATATGTCAACTGATGAACATCTAAATTCACTAGCTTTTATTTACGAGTGCTGCCATCTTCATGTACAGGTCGGAATTTTATCAGACCACCTAGTACTTCACCGAGATCTTTAAAGGCAGGTTTAACAATAACGTGAGTGGTAACCTTAGTGAAATTTCATCTACCAAAGGAGTAAATGCTCAAGGTATTATTTCGAGCTTCCAACTGTGTTGAGTTAGCAGGTATTTTGGGGAAACAGTTAAAGATGTTTAATAGCAAATCATTCTGCAATACTGCTTGCATCTTATTATCTGAAAAGTACATCACTGTGTTTACTTCATTTAAAATGGTCTGCGTATTATCACACAGGTACATACTATTGGCTTGAAATTTTAATTTAATATATCTTGCTGAGTTGGAAATCGTCTACTCGTATGATATTAAACACGCAAATAGCTTCTCTGTCATTTCGTGTTCTTAATCGTAGAACGAAGCGTGTAAACGTTCAACATTTCCCTGTATCAGCAATCTCTTAAAAGAATCTTAGCAGAAAAAATGAACACAAAATGTAAAACACAAGTCAAATGAAAGATATTTTTATTATTTCCGTAACAGAACGTAATGCAAAAATGGATATTGCACGAAAGCAAAACACATTAGCCAAGGACTTCCATTATAAATATGTAATGGTGAACATGTACTCCCCTCCCGTATGTACAATATTACAAAAGCAAGAAAATCCCTTTATATCTACGGTCTTAGAAAGGAAATAGAGTGCCCCCAGTGTTACCAAATGCTTTTTGTGGAATATTTTATCACTTTTCTGTAGCTCTTAATAACTTACTCTAACAGTAATTCGATATTATTTTGTTTCACCTGCTCATACAAAGAAAATGTAATTATTAAGTCCTGACAACAAGGTATAAACCATTTGACAAACACTTTAACTCCACTGTATTTCCTTGTAACTACAATAAGATAATGTTTATCTGGAAGTAGATAGAGCAATAAGTGTTCGTACAAGAGTAGAAAATATCATGTATATAAAACATTTGACTCTCACATAAAGCCTACTGTATTTCCTTGTAACTACAATAAGATAATGTTTATCTTGATGTAGAAAGAGGAATTAGTGTTTGTACAAGAGTAGGGAAAGTAATGTAATTAAAATATTTGACTATCACATAAAGTCTACTGTATTCCCTTGTAACTACAATAAGATAATGCTTATCTTGAAGTAGATAGAGCAATAAGTGTTCATACATGAGTAGAGAACGCCATGTATATAAAACATTTGACTATCACTTAAAGTCTACTGTATTCCTTTGTAACTACAACAAGATGTTTATCTTGAAGTAGAAAGCGGAGTTACTGCTTGTACAAGAGTAGGGAAAGTAATGTAATTAAAACATTTTATTATCGGTTAAAGTCTACTGTATTCCCTTGTAACTACAATAAGATAATATTTATCTTGAAGTAGATAGAGCAATAAGTGTTTCTACAAGAGTAAAGAAAGTCATGTGTATAAAACATTTGACTGCCACTTAAAGGCTACTGTATTCCCTTATAACTACAATAAGATGATGTTTATCTTGATGTAGAAAGAGGAATTAGTGTTTGTACAAGAGTAGAGAAAGTGATCTAATTAAAACATTTGACTATCACTTAAAGTCTATTGTATTCCCTTGTAACTACAATAAGATAAAGTTTATCTTGAAGTAGGTAGAGTAACTAGGGTACCACTGATCTCTCACTTTCGTTGACTTCCATTTCTTTAATACTGGGTATGTAGCCTTTTGTACATCCTCTCGAAGACTTCGTAGTCAAATTTTCAAAAAAATTCACACAAATAGGTTATTTTGATCTTGTTTTGTTTTTTATCCTTGGGCCTAAGCCACGGCTCGCAGGTGACAATTTCAAAGAACAACTGTCGTGAACTTTAAAACTAACAGTTTTGTACCGGATTCCACCCTCCTGTGCTAATAGTTCAGCAGATAATGATTCATCCAGAATTATAACATGCCGAGCGTGCCAAACCTTCACCTGCACAGCACGAGCGTAAGCAATCAGGGCCTGTAACTGCAAAACTGAGCATGGGAAAACAACCAAACCTGTTCTAGGCACTAATTTGAATGCGTTATCAAATGAACTGTACCCAAAATTGTCGAAAAAGCCTACAAAGACGTACCTGTTTTGGGTGGTAGCAGCTGAACCAATGGATCTACGGCAAAACTACAAAGACCGAGTCAGAGGGCTGAGGTCATAAGGAGCAATTGAATACTTAATGTTGCTTCATATGCCCATTTGTTTCGCCCAATATGACTAAAAACAGGAACAATGGAGCATGCGAATTTCTCGTGCAAATTTGATAGGACCGCCGGCCTTTTTCGATAGGACGTACCGTTTAGGAGAAAAATGCAATTTTATGTTTAGAGACGGTTTTCTTGGAGCGTTTCAAAATGTTAACTTCTAAACTAATCGAGATAACATAAAAAACCTTATACTCGTTTAAAGGGTCTCATCAAGCCCTTCAATTCTGATTATCTTAACTTCTTAGTTAAGCGGTACCGTTTAGGAGCAAAATGCAAATTTCTGTTGAGAGAAGGTTTTTCTGATTAAAGCATACAAGCTACCCTTAGTTACACCAAATAAAATTAGTTACTGTTTTATTTTTGTATTTGTAAGCTTGTGAAGCTGCTTATGTATTTTTTATTAGACTTAAAGTCTTTAAAAATTATATGCCAGCTATATTTTCATCCGCAGAGAGTTACAATGATGTTGCACACGTGCTTGTGCCTCTGTTTACATCGTCCCATACGGATCCGGTATAGTGAGATGTTAATAAATGAAGGTAGCTTTATAGACATTCCTTTGTTTGCAACGTACTGAAATTCAGTATCTGGTAAAATATCAACAAATGAAGGTAGTTTTAAGTCATTTCTTGTTCTTTTAGGTCGTTTTAATACAGTTTACGGACACAAAGTCATCATTTTAAGGTAGATTTAATATTTCTTATGTAATCAAAATCTGGACGCAAACTATTATCACCATTTCTCTCCTCTCTGTCCAAAGTATGCCTTTAATCTTGATGACAAAAAGAAACAGGGACTGTTAGAGTTATGGAATAGGTGTTAAGAAATTAATAACGTGGATTTATATATATCCGTAGAATTTCTCTACAAAAGTGAATGCCGATCTGCAAGTACTGATTGACGAGATTTTCAAAACAATTTTTATCTGCTTGCACGAAGAAATACCGTAAATATTCCACCATATATTAAGAATGACATTTTACCTAGCACAAATACAGCATCGCGATCTGATCGCTTTTTCAAAACTCAGTAACCATGGTGGCGTATTCATATAGAGAAGAAAACTGCGTCACACATTCCCTTCAAAGGGTTTAACTCGCGATACAGCAACGTTTCATTAATCATTGCGGAGGTTATGAGAAAAGCTACTGAAGTATACTGCCTCTTGAGAGAAAGAACGAAATATATTCTGCTGTCTGAGAAAATTCATCTATTTCTCTCGAAAGTTCGGACGCGCCTTCCACGTTTCCATTTAATATTTAATCTTGAATTTAATATCTTTACCATTTCCTGCCCCGTGAAATGCGTTTCGCAGACAAAACTGGAAGAGGTTTCAAAGGCAAGATCAAAATTATTATTTGACACGGCAAGAAAGGCCCACGAAACTCATAAGCACAGATGAACAAACAATACATTCTCCGCTCCGATTCACTTGAACGAACTTTTGAATATGATGCACCATTCCTTGCTGTCTTAAATGAGCTAAAAATACTTTAATAAACTAACAAAGCTATACATGTTCACTTTAATGGAAAAAAATAACCTACCTACCATTCCCTTCGACAAATAAAACAAATCCCATTTTTCGGTAATATCACTTTTTCTAATCGTATTTATACAAAGTATTCTTAAAATCACTTACTCCCCTACCTACTACAAGACAAACTTTATCTTATTGTAGTTACAAGGGAATACAGTAGACTTTAAGTGATAGTCAAATGTTTTATATGCATGACTTTCTCTACTCTTGTACAAACAGTTATTGCTCTATCTACTTCAAGATAAACATTATCTTATTGTAGTTACAAGGGAATACAGTAGACTTTAAGTAATAGTCAAATGTTTGATACACATGACTTTCTCTACTCTTGCACAAACACTTATTGCTCTATCTACTTCAAAATAAACATTATCTTATTGTAGTTACAAGAGAATACAGTAGACTTTATGTGACAGTCCAATGAGTTATAAACATGGTTTTATCTACTCTTGTACAACACCTGAAATCTATCTACTTTAAGATAAACATTATCTTATTGTAGTTACAAGAGAATACAGTAGACTTTATGTGACAGTCCAATGAGTTATAAACATGGTTTTATCTACTCTTGTACAAACACCTGAAATCTATCTACTTTAAGATAAACATTATCTTATTGTAGTTAAAGGGAAATACAGTTGACCTTAAGTGACATTCAAATGTTTTATATACATGACTTTCTCTACTCTTGTACAAAAACTTGTTCCTCTCTCTACTTCAAGATAAAGATTATCTTACTATCGTTACAATAGAATACAGTAGACGCCCGCCTCGGTAGTGTAGATGGTAGCGTGTCTGCCTCACGTTCAGGAGGTTACGAGTTCGAATCTTGGTTAGGATGAGCTTTTTAAAGGGTTTCCCCTATCCTGATAGAAGAATGTTGGTTAACTCTAAGCTCCATAAATCCCGGACTCACTTGGGCAGCACTCATTGAGCATCATTCAACGTCCGATATGACTTAACGTTGGAGGACGTAAAAAAAAGTAGACCTTAGGTGATAAATGTTATTTTATACGCGACTTACTCTACTGTTGTAAAAAACACTTACTGCTCTAGTTACTTAGAGATAATCAATTTTTATTCTAGTTACAAGGGAGTGCAGTAGGTTTTATGTGATAGTGAAATGTTTTCCTTTTTGTGGTTGTAATTTACCTCCTCGAACGTTTAGTCATATCGGACTATGAATGAAATGGATGATGTGGTGCTCAAATGAGTCTGAGGTCCATAGAGCTTAGAGTGACCAGACATTCGTCTACCAGGATTAGGGAACACTCTGGAAGAAACATTAGCCATGTAACTCACCCTGACCGAGATTCGAACTCGGGACCTCTTGAACGTGAGGCAGACACTCTACCACCACGCTACCGAGGCGGATTTTATATACATGACTTTCTCTACTCTTGCACAAAGAATTATTGCTCTATCTACTTGAAGACTTTACTTTACAAGGGAATACAGTAGATTTTAAGTGATAGTCAAATGTTTTAAAACTTGTTGTCGAGGTGACGTCCTTTATAGTTAAATTCTATCTGTAGGTCCAAGAGAGAAGAACGATAAAGAACTTAACATTTGAGGAAATTATTAGTGTAAAATTAAAAATAATTACAAATAGAAGCTGGAAAATAGTTAACTGTACGTAGATGCTGTATTTGATTTGTATTTTGCTCTGGTATGTTTTACATATTTGTGTAGTAAGACTTTACTTATCTCTTACTGTTGACGGGTTATACAAAAGTCATTCACGTGGAAGAAAGAGGAGCCGGTATAGGTTGAACTGTTTATCCGATTTCCAATGATGCTTCAAGGAACTTCAATATAAAACTTTTGTAAATTAAAAGAATCTGAGAATTTGTTCATAAAAAGAGCAGTTGTTATCGGAAATTTATTCTTTCCTTTTAACCTTGTATCTTTGGAAGTTTAAAAACTGAAATTCCATTCTATTTTTTATTCTACTTTTTATGAATAGTTTCCGTAGTTAGGATTTTGTTCAAAAATGTGCTTTGGAAAGCATGGAGATTCTGTTTTGATGACCTTCTGTTGCTTCGCTCGCCACAACTTATTTTTTTTTTTTTTTTTTTCTTCTAGACTGTCGGTAAACTTCCTGAAACGTAATATATTGCCTATTAGAGTTAATGATGATGACATAGCATGTTTGGAAATAATGACGACGCGACGAGGACGTCGAGGGGCTGCGTCTCTTAATTAACAACCCTGCCGCCTCTTCTCGACGGTAAGTGAAAACCCTGAAGGAGCTTCGATGAGAGATGGCAACCGACCTCGCTACTTCTCTGAGGTTGTGTATAAGCCAGTGGTTACCTTAGTCGGTCATTACTACCAAGCCCCTTAAAGTTCAACAGAAATACATGTTGCTAGGTCTCCTTAAGTGTACTGGCACTTCCTTAAATCACTTTATTTCTCACTTGAATCAATAGACCAATGGTAGTGTACAGCTAACTTCTTTTGTTCCTAAATAAAGAGATTAAACCAGTCGATTTGTGTATTAGCTTCTCTACAACCTTATTAATTGGTGGAAGAATTAACGTAATGCATATTTTGAGGTATCTAGAACAAAACTGCGGCAATATAAATGCTGATATTAATTTCAGACCTTCCAAAACATAACATTAAGTTCTATTAGAATCCTTCCACACTTAAATGAAGACATATGTAGAACATTTCTCTGATATTACTTTCTAAAGTAAGATTGAGTTAAATTACTATGAGAAAGCTTCACACAATATAAATGTCCTGCAACACAGTGTATGGTTGACTAAGTCACAAAATTGTTCCCCAAATACATTTTCGGGTCTCTAATACAAAGTAGTTATTTATTGTTTTATCTCTTTGAAATTCGAAGGGAATATAATCACAAAGATGTCACCTACACAACCATTTTTCAGACATTTGACTATTAATTAGAGTCTACTCTGTTCCCTTGCAAATAAAATAAGATAATGTTTATCTTGAAGTAGATTGAGCAATAAGTGTTCGTACAAGAGAAGAGAAAGTGGTGTATATAAAACATTGGATTATCACTTCAAGTCTACTGCATTCCCTTGTAACTACAATAAGATAACGTTTATCTTGAAGTAGATCGAGCAATAAGTGTTTGTACAAGAGTAGAGAAAGTCACGTATATAAAACATTTGACTATTACTTAAAGTCTACTGTATTCCCTTGTAACTACAATAAGATAACGTTTATCTTGAAGTAGATCGAGCAATAAGTGTTTGTACAAGAGTAGAGAAAGTCACGTATATAAAACATATGACTATCACTTAAAGTCTACTGTATTCCCTTGTAACTACAATAAGATAACGTTTATCTTGAAGTAGATCGAGCAATAAGTGTTTGTACAAGTGTAGAGAAAGTCATGTATATAAAACATTGGACTATCACTTAAAGTCTACTGTATTCCCTTGTAACTACAATATGATAATGTTTATCTTGAAGTAGATCGAGCAATAAGTGTTTGTACAAGAGTAGAGAAAGTCACGTATATAAAACATTTGACTATCACTTAAAGTCTACCGTATTCCCTTGTAACTACAATAAGATAATGTTTATCTTGAAGTAGATAGAACAATAAGGGTTTGTACAAGAGAAGAGAAAGTCATGTATATAAAACATTTGACTATCACTTAAAGTCTACTGTATTCCCTTGTAACTACAATAAGATAATGGATATATTGAAGTAGATAGAACACTAAGGTTTGTACAAGAGTAGAGAAAGTCATGCATATAAAACATTGGAATATCACTTAAAGTTTACTGTATTCCCTTGTTACTAAAATAAGACAATGTTTATCTTGAAGTAGGTAGGGTAGTAAGTATTTGTACAAGAGTAGAAAAAGTCTTGTATATAAAACATTTGATTATCACTTAAAGTATACTGTATTCCCTTGTAACTACAATTGGATAATCAATATCTTTAAGTAGGTAGAGGAGTAAATATTTGTGTTAAAATAGAGAAAATCATGTGAGGGAAGCTCGACAGAATCACAGAAGCGTAACCCAGCCCTTATTGAAGCACCTGAATTGAGCGTAAAAAATGACAATTTATAATTGTTATCATATGACGGTGGTGTGACAATCGGTGTTAACGAGCTGGACACAGGGTTCAATCATTCGTAAATATGTTTGATTCCAAACAGTGAACATATTTCAGATAAAGAGCGTCATCCTCAAATATGCAGAACCCCACACCGCCAGACCCCCTCGTGGGGTTGAAATTTAATTACCGCGTCGTTTTCGGTGATTTGCACATTTACCTGAATTTTTGTTCATCAAATACTCCTGTTTAACCGAAAAGTTTGGCGGGATTCCAGCGTATAACATTAGACTGATGAAATTAGAATCAAAGGAAAGTTTTAATTAAAAATAATGGGTATCGGGGATGATTCTCAGAAGCACATACCTCCATTGCAACATTTGGATCGATTCAAAGGATAAATAAAATATCTTCATATGAATGTTTATAATACAGGACTTTCTAAATTTGAACTATTCTCAACACATTCCTATGACAATTAAAACAAAAGAATTAATATACTTGGCAAGCAATGGGGTTTATACGTCCTTTATGTTCAATAGGTTCCGAGTTCGAACCTCGGTCAGGATAATACGATTTCTCCCAGTAGCTTTCCTTATCCTGAAATATAACTAAGTAACTAAGATTTAAGAAACCTGGACTCGTTTGAGTATCAGAAATTATTGTTACAATCACATATTGCCCTATCTACTTCAAGATAGACGTACTCTTATTGTAGTTACAAGGGAATACAATAGACTTTAAGCGATAGTGAAATGTTTTATATACAAAACTCTCTCTACTCTTGTACAAACATATTCCTCTATCTACTTCAAGATAAGCATTATCTCATTGTAGTTACAAGGGAATACATTAGCATTTAAGTGTTAGTGAAATGTTTTATATACATTACTTTCTCTACTCTTAACACTTATTGCTCTATCTACTTCAAGATAAACATTATGTAATGGTAGTTACAAGGGAATACAGTAGACTTTAAGTGATAGTCAAATGTTTTGCTACACGATTTCACTACTATTGTACAAAAATATTCCTCTATATACTTCAAGATAAACATTATCTTATTGTAGTTACAAGGGAATACAGTAGACTTTAAGTGATAGTCAAATGTTTTATATACATGACTTTCTCTACTCTTGTACAAACACTTATTGCTCTACCTACTTCAAGATAAACATTATCTTATTGTAGTTACAAGGGAATACAGTAGACTTTAAGTGATAGTCAAATGTTTTATATACATGACTTTCTCTACTCTTGTACAAACACTTATTGCTCTATCTACTTCAGGATAAACATTATCTTATTGTAGTTACAAGGGAATACAGTAGACTTTAAGTGATAATCACATGTTTTATATACATGATTTCCTCTACCCTTGTACAAAGTCGTATTGCTCTATCTATTCCAAGATAAACATTATCTTATTTTAGCTACAAAGGAATACAGTAGACTTTAAGTGATAGTCATATATTTTATATACATGACCTTCTCTACTCTTTTATAAGACACTTATTGCTCTGTCTACTTCAAGATAAACATTAACTTATTGAAGTTACAAAGGAATACAGTAGACTTTAAGTGACAGTCAAATGTTTTATATACATTACTTTCTCTACTCTTGTACAAACACGTATTGCTCTATCTACTTCAAGATAAACAATATCTTATTGTAGTTACAAGGGCATACAGTAGACTTTAAGTGATAGTCAAATGGTTTATATACATGGCTTTGTCTACTCTTGTACAAACACTTATTGCTCTATCTACTTCAAGATAAACATTATCATACTTTAGTTACAAGGGAATGCAGTAGACTTTAGGTGATAGTCAAATGTTTTAGAACTTGTTGTTTAGGTGACAATCTTTGTCATTTCATTTTCTTTGTACGCCCAAAGATAAAAAATGAATAACGAACGACTTGCTATTTGAGAAAATATTTCAGATATCTAACCGGAATATCCCGGAAATGTTTCATAGTACGAGAAAGAAGCTTATTTGACTTTAATGTTGTGATTTGGCGATATCATAAATAAAATATCAGACACAAAATATGCATTTTACCGGGGACGTTATCTTTTTGTGTGGCAGGAACTGTTCAAAAATGCAATCAATAAATCAAAGAAATCAAATCAATACATTTGATTTAACAGGGAAGTATCTTAAGCTCATGAAATAATTAGAGTGACTTTTTATATATTGAAATTTCCCATACACATATACATTTACACACATTTTCCCAAAATTTCCCTTTTTCAGCCCAGGTGTGCCTAAAATTTGTGTTTTAGTGAACCCCTTTTTGTAAAGTTGTATGGAATTAGGTGCTTTCCCGAGTTAGCATAACTAAATAGTAAAGAAATAAGTAACATAGGAAACAAAACAAAACACAGTACCTATAACGTATACTGGATGAGTACAGACTTACTTGATATTCTCGTGGCTTCCTATACAACTAAACTTTAATGGCAAAGTTAGACAAACTCGATCTAATGTGCAATTGCTTATGAAACCGTAGCTCTGTTCTCCGATAACACGGTAGTAATGTGATATACCTCTGGGATGCAAATAATCTAAGGTTTCGCCTGCCAGAGTTTAGCTTTTGTTCTCGAAGTTGCAGGGGTCAAACCTTTATCGCACATTCTATGGTAGCTTAATTATTGGCACAAATAGGTCGAATGCAGCGCTGAAATCGATTTTAGGATCGATAGAAGTATACCAAGTAATGCTTTTCGACTGCAGTTTCCTAACTGCAAACTCCCTCGGAAGTGTCTGGCGTGCCCTTTTCTAAATTCTCTTGCAGGTCTGTGTATTCATAGGGTGGAGTATTTTTAAAATAGGCTTCAAAACAGGAATTATTTCAAGTAATCGATCTTGATTTGTCCTACTAGCACACCTAACCTATTTATTCTCTAATTCGAGATAAGAAAGAGCTCAATAGCACACCACTAATACAAAAAAATCAATTCTATTAACCATAAAAAACAATGGAAATTAATACTTCTTTCACACTGGCCGTGTCTAGGCTAAAGGATGGAAATATAGAGTCAGACTGAAAAATTCAATGACATAGCCGGGATTTGAACCATGGATTTTCTTGTTGCCGTCTAGCCGCTCCAAATCATGAGCTACTATGTCCTCAAAGTACTTACATGCTGTAAGTCGCCATAAAGGTAGTTATCTCATGTGTTTATGAGAACTCCTAGTGGTTTACCGGGAAAATCACGAATCAGTTGAAAAATTTAATGTCATGTCGGCAAGTTGGCCATAGCAGCTCAACGTTTAGAGCGGTTCGACGGCAACAAAATTATCCGTGGTTCAAATCCCGGCTATGAAATTGAATTTTTCAGTCTGACTCTATCATTCCATACTTAAGCCTACACGGCCAGTGTGAAAGAACAATTAATTTCCATTAATTTACCTATTAGTTGTTAACTATAAAGCCCGGACCTTAAAGTACTTACAGCACAGTAAGTCGTCATTAACGTAGTTGTCTCAAGTGTTTATGAGCACTCCTAGGGGTTTACCGGGAAAACACGAGTCAGTTTTAGAATTTAATGTCATGTGCGCACGTTGGCCATAGTAGCTCAACGTTTAAAGCGGCTGGATGGCAACCGCAAGATTTGTGGTTCAAATCCCGACTGTGGCATTGAAATTTTCAGTCTGAATCTAACTTTCCAGGAAGAAATACAATGTTAAATATTACATATTTCGCACTCCTATCAATTGTTCTACTCATTCTTGGACATATTATACTTTTAAGGTGGCTGGGAGAAGTGTGTAGAGCTACAAGAGGACTATGTTGAAAAACGCCGAGTAGTATTTGGACGGGTTACAGAGATGAGAACATCGCTGGGAGAAGTGTGTAGAGTTACAAGAGGACTATGTTGAAAAACGCCAAGTACTATTTGGACGGGTTACAGAGATGAGAACATCCCTGGGAGAAGTGTGTACAGTTACAAGGAGACTATGTTGAAAAACGCCGAGTACTATTTGGACGGGTTACAGAGATGTGAGCATCGCTGGGAGAAGTGTATAGAGTTACAAGGGGACTATGTTGAAAAACGCCGAGTACTATTTGGACGGGTTACAGAGATGAGAACATCGCTGGGAGCAGTGTGTAGAGTTACAAGGAGACTATGTTGAAAAACGCCGAGTACTATTTGGATGGATTACAGATATCGGAGCATAGCTGGGAGAAGTGTGTAGAGTTACAAGGAGACTATGTTGAAAAACGCCGAGTACTATTTGGACGCGTTACAGAGATGGGAACATCGCTGGGAGAAGTGTGTAGAGTTACAAGGGGACTATGTTGAAAAACGCCGAGTACTATTTGGACGTGTTACAGAGATGAGAACATCGCTGGGAGAAGTGTGTAGAGTTACAAGGAGACTATGTTGAAAAACGCCGAGTACTATTTGGACGTGTTACAGAGATGAGAACATCGCTGGGAGAAGTGTGTAGAGTTACAAGGAGACTATGTTGAAAATCGCCGAGTACTATTTGGACGCGTTACAGAGATGGGAACATCGCTGGGAGAAGTGTGTAGAGTTACAAGGGGACTATGTTGAAAAACGCCGAGTACTATTTGGACGTGTTACAGAGATGAGAACATCGCTGGGAGAAGTGTGTAGAGTTACAAGGAGACTATGTTGAAAAACGCCGAGTACTATTTGGACGTGTTACAGAGATGAGAACATCGCTGGGAGAAGTGTGTAGAGTTACAAGGAGACTATGTTGAAAAACGCCGAGTACTATTTGGACGCGTTACAGAGATGGGAACATCGCTGGGAGAAGTGTGTAGAGTTACAAGGAGACTATGTTGAAAAACGCCGAGTACTATTTGGACGCGTTACAGAGATGGGAACATCGCTGAGAGAAGTTACAACGATATTACGTTAAAATAAAAAAAAAAATATGAAAAAATGTCTTGAATGTATATTAGGCCAGAAAATTTTCAGACCACCCTCGTATTCGCTTTCAAAAATTTCCATTTTACATTTACCTTCGCATCTCTCCTTTGTGAAGAAAAATGATAGAATTTCTTCGGTATTCAATGTTTCCATTCTCCATGCTTATTCCTTTTTCAATGCCTTCTTTGTTTTAGACGTGTTACCCTTCGTCACTGCAGGAAGAGACAAACTCTCCTCCTCCTCGACGTTCCTTTGTTTCTCTTTAGTGCAGTTCAGTTACCTACATTGTTGTGCTTTAGCAGATGGATAAGGAAGCTGGGAATTCTTTCTTTGTGATTTTTCTATGGAAGGGTCCTTCTCTCCTGCAGGGACGTCTAGCTGGAATTAAAATGTGAACGCGCGCGCAAACTTGCGTATATACTCTTTTTAATTACAAAGTTACCACCAAACAAAAAAGTTTGATGCATAAACGCGTGAATTATCGGAAAAACCTGCATGACAAACTTTCGTTGCGTTTTTTTTTTCGCGGAATGATTTTGTCTCATATTTGCGTTTCCACTGTTTTGTCTAAACCACCGTTGCTATGCTTTTTAATAAAATGAGCTTCTTTCTGCCCATTTCTCTTCAATAGGGTTTTGAAGGCCTCGTTTTAAATGCTTCTAGGAAAATTAACTGCTCGTGTAACGCTGAAAATATGAAACGAGTTTATTTCATAGTAGGACAACCAGTGAGGCGGGTTTCATATTTACACAACAGTAACCATTACATTACACTGAAGGCAAACAATACGCCAGAAATTTCAATAATATCAGATGTGCAAGCCAAAATGCTTTTCTCTGTTCTTGTACAAACTATTGCTACAAATACTTATTGCTCTGCCAACTTCAAGATAAACATTATCTTATTGTAGTTTCAAGGGAATACAACAGACTTTAAATGATAGTCAACTGTTTTATATAAATGTATTTCTCTACTGTTGTAAAAACCCTTGTTGCTCTATCTACTTCAAGATAATCATATTTTTGTAGTTACAAGGGAATACAGCAGACTTTAAGTGATAGTGAAATGTTTTATTTACATGACTTTCTCTACTCTTGTACAAACACTTATTGCTCTATCTACTCCAAGATAAATATTATCTTATTGTAGTGATAAGGAAATACTGCAGACTTTAGGCAAAAATAAATGTTATATATACATGACCTTCTCTGCTCTTGTATTGCACTATCTACTTCAAGATAAACATTATATTATGGCAGTTACAGGGGAATAGTGATAATCAGATGTTTTTGTACATGCATTTTTTTCTAGTCTTATGAAAATTTATTGTTCTATCTAATGCAAGATAATCATTAGCTTATTGCAGTTAAAATGTAATACAGTAGACTTTCAGTGATCGTCAAATTTTTTATATACATGACTTTCTCTACTCTTGTACAAACACTTACTGTACGTTGCTTGAGTTACTTGAGTTACTAGCGAATACAGTAGACTTTAACTGATAGCCAATTGTTTTATATGCATGGCTTTATCTAGTCTTACACACTTATTCCTCTATGTACTTTAAGATAAACAGCATCTTATTTTATTTACAAGGGAATTCATATTCATAGTTTTCAAACTGATTGTCTAGCTGGCATCTTAGTGGTTGCCTTATTTGTATTCCCAAGAGCTAAAATAGTGAATATCTGTTCTCCATTTGAGATCTTCTACACAGGTTCTGCGGAAACAAAACTTACTGCCTGGATTCCAAGGTGATAATGATAACAGTCAGTTGTTTCCATATGTCTAGATGATTTAATAATAAAAAAGGAACAAAAGACACTCTGAATGGAAGTTTTTGTGACAGCAACAAACACTTGTGCCTCTTCATTTGTTCATTACGTTGTTCGGTATTTTTGAATCCATTTGCCAATCCAGGGGTTCAAATAAAATATCTCCATCAGCGAATAAAAGTATTCCATAAGGACTGTAGACCGTATTATTAAAGATATCCACAAAAATGAACTGGAACCTATAAATATTTTAATGAAAAGTATTTCTGATAACTGTCCCGAAACATCGACATTTTATGTGAAATTTTTTCGTAATAATATAATTGCGACAAACAATAGAAAACATATAAATAAAGACGGCATGAAGCAGAGGAATTTTGTCGAGTTGTAATCGATTGCAATGAGGTAGGTCAAAGTGCGTGCGATTCGGAACCAATCGCCAAAGAGGGAAGGAACATGGGGCCTGCAGCAGAGAGATAATGCCAACCTTGTACCGCTGATTTATGTTCCGCCAGAAAATCTTATCTCCACAATAGAGGGAAAAAAATTACCACAGTATTGCTTTCTATTGGCTCCCAGTAAATTCAGATATCGGCGCTATAATTATAAACAGAGCTCGAACATGATACAATCTTTGTTAACCCCTGAGGTATAGAGGTCACGCTTTATAATCATTTTGTAACACAAATAGCAGAATGAAGGAAGACTATTACATAACTGATAAATAAAGGGAATAAAAATATATATTCACGCAGATGTTTCCATAGAAACTGTGTTACGTTTGTATAAGAACAATTGAATTTTGATATTAAGATTTTATACAGAAGCGATAGAGTGAAGGACAAACACAATAGATAATAGCACCATTATGCATGGCACTGGGGTTTCCTCCAAATTTGATGTGCTGATTCCAAAACTGTAATCAATTTTTTTCTACCTAGTAATATTTTTGCGCAATTCGTACGAAGGTGAGTCAAATGAAAACCTTTAATTTGTAATAACAAATTGACATTTCTCGCCGTTGTCCTGTAAGTTGGTAAGCGTGCTGCAAACAGCGTGCAGAATTGCCTGTAGGTGGCAGCATAGTGCGGATGCACACATAACGTCGCAGTATCAGTATAAAGAAGGCCGTCCCACTTGCGACATGAGCCAAGGAAGGAGAGCGTTCTGTTATTCGGTTTTTGGGTAGTGAAGGTGTGAAACCTATTGAAATTCATCGACAAAAGAAGGTCCAGTACGGTGATGAATGTTTGTCACAGCAGCAAGTCTAAGATTGGAGTTTAAAGTTCCCAGATGGTTTGAATTCACTGGAAGATGCTCCACGTCCAGATGAGACACAACGAGTTGTGACTCCAAAAAACATTGCAGCAGCTGAAGCCATAGTGAAGGAAAACCGCCGAGTGAGACTGAATAACATTGCAGCATGTTTATATTTTAGTCATTTTTCAGCACACCACTTTGTGCAGGATGTGCTCCAGTTTCGCAAAGTATCTGTAAGATGGATGTCAAGGCAGCTAACTCCTGAAATGAGAGAACGACGTGTGAAGAACTTCTTTGGCATTTTGAACCGGATGGTGGTGGCTTCCTTACAAGAAGCGTTACTGGGGACGAAACCTGGGTTGACTTAAACCAATCAGAAACGAAGAGAGCTAGCAAGGATTGGCGCCATCCCTCATCAGGGCAACTGACGCAGTTCGAAGCATATGTAAAGTGGAAGGAGAAGGTGTCGTTAGTGAGCGTGTGGCACAGCGATAGTTCCAAAGTTTCGACAATGGAGACGAAAATACTTAAGATTGACCTCAGTTCAGGCTTCAGAAGAACTTGGTCAATCGAAAGATACCACATTATGACAGTTGAAAAATCATACAGCAGCAGTAAATCATGAATTGACACTTCAACAGGCTGAACGCAGAATGGATATCTGTCGTCAGCTTATACGTATTCCCATGGATGATTGATTTGTCAGGAGAAATGTCACTTGTGATAAAAATGGGTATATTACCGAGACCCAGATACCTCGAAATAGTGGCTTCTACCCGCCAACATTTCAACGTCAACCCTAAGCCCGCTTTGGTAGAGTTTCTGCCTCACGCTCAAGAAGTCTGGAGTTCGAATCTCGGTCAATTCATGCCAGAGGTTCTACTTCCGTTAGTCCTGGAAATAAAATATGTAGTGTTTAACGTCCGCTTTCACTACATACGGCACCGCAGGCGGTGACACTGATAATACATGAGATGAAGATGGAGCACCGGTGGAATGAGATGGCGGGGGAAACCGGAGATACCGGAGAAAACCCGCCTCAGTGCCATGTTGTCCACAACAAATCTCACTTTGCGATCGCCTGGGATCAAACCCGGGCCGCCTTGGTCAGAGCCAAGCGGTCTAACCACTGAGCCACAGCGCGGCCTGTAGGACCAAGGACCCGGGCCTCCTTCGACCAGGGAGTTACCGAGCTGTCCCGAAAGGACGCCCGATGTCTCCGTGGGGCTTTCCATAGGGCAAGAACTAGAGACTAACAAGGCCCCCCCATCTGGTCCTGTGGACTGAAGACGGGACGGAGGTGGATACGTTACTTACGCGCGCCAACACCAAAGAGTGAAGGCTACCGATATGACCTCGGTGGGGCCGCCTGGTGATCTAGCACACCTTCTGCTAGCTATGCTTCTAGTACGCGGGAATATTAATGGCTTCTCTCAACCCCGTCCGGAGACTATCCGATCTCCCACGGCTATCGGGAACCACTCCTCCCCTCGAGTCCAACCCAATCAGAACCACACCCATTCAGGGTGGGGCCTGAATGTTCGGCCCAAGGTTCCTCTTGTAATGTCAGAGGTACCACGAGTATTAGGGGTCCGGAGCGTCCGCACCACGGCAGCTGAAGGGGACGGATTCCCTCCCCTACTGGGCGAATCTCGGTCAGTGTGAGTTACCTGGATAAAGCTTTTTCCGTGGTTTTCCCTTATCTTGAAAGACGAATGTCGGGTAGCTCTAAGCTCCTTTAACCCTGAACTCATTTTAGCTCATTTCACTCATTCCATTCAACGTCCGATATGACAACGTTGGAGGACGTAAATTAAAAGAAATACAGTCGCTGTAGAAATACCCACTAGAGTACTTCGACCTCGCCACTGCCACTGAGGATGTCTGTCGTAGTCGGAGACGAAACGTCTGGAAGAAGAAGAAGGAAGGAGAAGGAGAAGGAGAAGGAGAAGGAAGAAGGAGAAGGAGAAGGAGAAGGAGAAGGAGAAGGAGAAGGAGAAGGAGAAGGAGAAGGAGAAGAGAAGGAGAAGGAGAAGGAGAAGGAGAAGGAGAAGGAGAAGGAGAAGAGAAGAAGAAGAGAAGAAGAAGAGAAGAAGAAGAAGAAGAAGAAGAAGAAGAAGAAGAAGAAGAAGAAGAAGAAGAAGAAGAAGAAGAAGAAGAAGAAGAAGAAGAAGAAGAAGAAGAAGAAGAAGAAGAAGAAGAAGAGAAGAAGAAGAAGAAGAAGAAGAAGAAGAAGAAGAAGAAGAAGAAGAAGAAGAAGAAGAAGAGAGAAGAAGAAGAAGAAGAAGAAGAAGAAGAAGAAGAAGAAGAAGAAGAAGAAGAAGAAGAAGAAGAAGAAGAAGAAGAAGAAGAAGAAGAAGAGAAGAAGAAGAAGAAGAAGAAGAAGAAGAAGAAGAAGAAGAAGAAGAAGAAGAAGAAGAAGAAGAAGAAGAAGAAGAAGAAGAAGAAGAAGAAGAAGAAGAAGAAGAAGAAGAAGAAGAAGAAGAAGAAGAAGAGAAGAAGAAGAAGAAGAAGAAGAAAGAAGAAGAAGAAGAAGGAAGAAGAAGAAGAAGAAGAAGAAGAAGAAGAAGAAGAAGAAGAAGAAGAAGAAGAAGAAGAAGAAGAAGAAGAGAAGAAGAAGAAGAAGAAGAAGAAGAAGAAGAAGAAGAAGAAGAAGAGAAGAAGAAAAAGAAGAAGGAAGAAAAGAAGAAAGAAGAAGAAGAAGAAGAAGAAGAAGAAGAAGAAGAAGAAGAAGAAGAAGAAGAAGAAGAAGAAGAAGAAGAAGAAGAAGAAGAAGAAGAAGAAGAAGAAGAAGAAGAAGAAGAAGAAGAAGAAGAAGAAGAAGAAGAAGAAGAGAAGAAGAAGAGAAGAAGAAGAAGAAGAAGAAGAAGAAGAAGAAGAAGAAGAAGAAGAAGAAGAAGAAAGAAGAGAAGAAGAAGAAGAAGAAGAAGAAGAAGAAGAAGAAGAAGAAGAAGAAGAGAAGAAGAAGATGAAGAAGAAGAAGAAGAAGAAGAAGAAGAAGAAGATAGAGCCCAGTAGACCACGGCCTAAAATCCCGGAATGTACTTCAACTAGTAAACAAAAAAAAGTTATCGCTAAAGATAATCACTTCGGTCCAAATAATGTTGTGTGTCTGGTGAAATGTTGAAGCTGTGATTCACTGGCACTTTGATCCTAACGGTCCGACAAGTAATGCGGAACTTTATTCTCAACACTGGAACGAGTTCCTGCATTTTTGAGACGGAGATTTCAATTATTAGTTAGCCAAAATAGAGTTCCATTGCAGTATGACTGTGCAACACCCCATACTGCACGACCACCATGGAAATAAATTCAGGAATTGGTAGGAATAGAACTGCTACCACACCCAGCATACAGCCCTGATCTCGCTCCGTCAGATTAGTTATTAGTTATGAAATGGCATCTATCTTTATTTTTTATGATTTAACATCACTGTCATAATCAACATTTTTATTCCGTGTATTAGAAACATTGTCTGTTCACTTGTTTTCACAGTAAGTCTTTCCATCTCTTCTGCAGTGGCTTAACCTTGGAGACAAAACAACAAAAATTATAATACAGATTATCATCGTGTTAAAGAAATTCAAAGCTTTCAAAAAATATTTTATGTACAGGGTATTCTGTGATGGAGGTATGTTTTAAGTATGCTGTAATTTTTGGTATTTTACTGACCTTAGCTTTTTTCCGTTGAAACCTTCTTATGGAATTTTGAATAGACTGGAGCCTTAAGTAGTCGTTAAGTGGATAAGAAAGTATATAATCCGCTTCGCTGCAGGTTGCGCCACTTGTTAGAATCTCCTTACCTTTACAGAATAACCAAAGGGAACAGGACTGCACGAGGGGAAAAAAAGGAATTTGAATCGCAGCAGGAAACAACACAAAGGGTAGAGGAACAAGAATATACATGCACTTGAGAATTCCAGGAACGTAGCGAAGAAGGAAGAAAGAGTCTTAATATATACGTTTCCTTTAAGATAATGTTCTTCAAGCGAGAAGACCACGTAATAAATTTCCTAAGCAAGGGAAAATGAAGAAAGTAAGTCATTAACTATAGTTATGATACGAGAAAGGAAATATACGTAAAAATAACAGTAGGCCCTTTTTGAAGCTGTGATTTAGTCACAAAAGTTAAGATGTATAAATTCCTTTATATTTTAAGTTATTTTCTATGCACAATCTAACCAAAATTTTGAGATCAAGAAAACACAATATGCCGTAAGTGTAAAAACAGGAAGCAAGAATAAAGAAAAATAAAAGAAAACCTATGAACGTATATGAAAATATAAACCCAAAACGAAAATTCTCTCAAATACGAAACCTTCCAGCAAAAATCTCAAAATATGTGACCAACAGAACCTCCCAATACTTGGAAAATGTATTAAAAAGTTTGTACTCCTCAAAACTATCTCTAACGATTTTAACTAAAGTACCATACGCTTAACATATTTTCATGAAAAATAAAATGTATATCTTGAAAGTCCAGAATGTATCCTCTAAAGTGCCCTTCGTTCTGAAATGAAGGTAAACTGTAAGAGATACATAGCAGTTTACTTCGGAAGAAAATTCTATCTAAAGCACTTCAAAGGGTTTACTATTTCCAAATATTACTTTTAGTTAGTACGAATTTTATAATACATATTGTTAGCTCTAGGAAGTAGCCTTTATTCACTTTGCATCTTTTGGATATGCAAAGAGAATCTAACTTCAAATACGTCACATAGAAAACCAGTTTTAAAACACTTGACCATCGCTTAAAGTCTACTGTATACCTTGTAATTACAAATAAAAAACGTTTATCTTAAAGTATATAGAGCAATAAGAGTTTGTACTAGAGTAGAGCAAGTCATGTATATAAAACATTTGACTATCACTTAAAGTCTACTGTATTCCCTTGTAACTACAATAAGATAATGTTTATCTTGGAGCATATAGAGTAATAAGTGTTTGTACAAGGGTATATAAAATTTGTTATTTTGTTCTCGTGATTTCATTATGTAGTGAAATTCAATATTCCATCGATATGCCAGCCCTATTCATGTTCCAATTGAGGTCGACTAGGAAATTAAAACGGAAGTAAACAGAAATTTATTTGTCCGAAAACTGAGCATTTACCATAAATTATAATTTCTAGGCTTCAATGAACTAAATGCTTTCATATTCATGTGACAAATAGGTCTTTTGTTAGGGTTATTTTATTTAAGATACAGGATTCACTTGAAATTTTACATTTAAATAAATTTTCGTGTTCCAAGTTTGCTACTTACACAATCACAATAGTATTCAAAAATTTCTACTTTTTTATTTCACGAAGGCTCAAAAGATACTACCAGTAGAATCTCAACATTGAATCTAGGGTAGAGTGCCATTGCTTCTCCGCTTTCTGTATGTACGTGAAATTCCTTTGTTAGACATATGAGCATCTCCGTCTCTAGGCGACAACTTAGCACGAGATATACGTCCAAGTACGCCGCGTATTTTAAGATGACCCACAAATTCCGGGCCCTCTGGATATAAAGTGGAGGAGTACGTTTGCAAATGTAACATCGATCTGTATCGATTGAGCTCCAGGGTCGACGATTGAGATGCACTTTCCCCTGTCTTAGGCACTTGAATGGAAAAGAAAACGATTTCCAATATATTGCCGTCTCTGGCTGTTGTTATAGCAAATGGAGTGGAAAACAAGTAATTTGCTATAAAGAACGTATCCTTGTGTCTCCATCTTCTGAAACTACAGAAATTAATTTGCATCTTCCCACTACGCTCTATGTGAGTGTAATGTGATTCTCGCAAGGCAACACCCTAAACACGAGAGGGTAGCTCAGTTATCGCGAGGGTGAGTCTCTAGTGTATGTCGTTTTGGCAGATGAAACTTACCAGTTTTGCCATTCTCAGAGAGATATTAAATCCATTTTATGTTTAATATATTCTATAAGCCACTTCTGTAAAACTTTAGTGAGAGGAAGTAAACTAATAAAGGGAGTAACTAAAACTACAGAATAAATTCAGGCGATTGTATTTAAGAATAAAAATATGAATTAAGATATTTGAAATAAGAAGCTTTTAGGAGAAAAATTTTAGAAAAATTTACTAAAAAAATCACAAAATAAGGATTGGATTTCAATGACTATCCACTTTAAAAGAAGAAAGAAAGAGTGAAATTAAAACAGATATAAGGAGCGAAAGAAAGAAGAAAAGAAAGCAAGAACAAAGTTAACACAGAAACAAAGAACAATGGAGCGAAAATGAGAAAGAAGAACAAAAGGAAGAATGAATGAAATAAAGACAGAAACAAACAAAGAAATAAGGAAAGAGAAATAAACAAGGAAGGAAACGAGAAAGAAGGTAAGAAAAGTGGAATGCAATAAATAAAGCAGTCAGGAAGAAACTCAGAAAGAAAGAGGCAGAAAGCGGTAAAGAAAGAAAACGAAAATGAAAATCAAAAAGACGGTAAGAAGGAAAGAATGAAAGAAAGTAAGAAAGGAATAGGCAGAGAAAGAGAGAAATAAATAAAAACGGAGAGAAGGAAAGAAAGAAGGAAAGAAAGAAAGGGAGGAAGGAAGGAAAAAAGAAAGAATGGCCGTAGGAAAGAAGGGAAGAAGGAATGAAGGAAAGCAAGAAAGGAAAAATAGCAGAAAATTGAAAAGAAAGAAACAAATAACGAAATAAGGAAGAAAGAACAAAGGAAAAACAGAATGCGCGAAAGGAAGAGACAAAGAAACAAAGAAAGAAATAACAAGGAAAGAAGGAAAAAAGGAGAGGAAGAAAGAAAAACAAAAAGAAAGGAAAGGAAGGAAAGAAAGAGGCAAAGAAAAAAGATAGGAAAAATGACAAAGAAAGGGAAAAAGAAAGAAGTGGGAAGGAAGAAGTATAGAAAGAAATAAAGGTAGAAAGAAAGAAGGAAAGAAAGAAAGGAAGAAACAAGGAAGGAAGGAAGCAAGGAAGGAAGGAAGGAAGGAAGGAAAGAATGAAAGAAAGAAGGAAAGAAAGAAAAATGAAAGAAAGGAAGAAAGAAATGCAGAAAGATATAAAAAGAAAGAAGTAAGGAAGAAAGGATGGAAGGAAGGAAGGAAGGAAAAGAAGGAAACAAAGAAAAAAGAAAGAAAGATAGAAAATAAGAAAGAAGGAAGGACTGAAGGAAGAAGGAAAGAAAGAAAGAAAGAAAGAAAGAGGGATAGAAAGAAGGAAGTAAAGAAAGAGAGAAAGAAAGAGAGAGAGAAAGAAAGAAAGAAAGAAAGAAAGAAAGAAAGAGGGATAGAAAGAAGGAAGTAAAGAAAGAGAGAAAGAAAGAGAGAGAGAAAGAAAGAAAGAAAGAAAGAAAGAGAGAAAGAAGGAAAGAAAGAACAAAAGAAGGAAAGAAAGAAAGAAAGAAAGAAAGAAAGAAAGAAAGAAAGAAAGAAAGAAAGAAAGAAAGAAAGAAAGAAAGAAAGAAAGAAAGAAAGAAAGAAAGAAAGAAAGAAAGAAAGAAAGAAAGAAAGAAAGAAAGAAAGAAAGAAAGAAAGAAAGAAAGAAAGAAAGAAAGAAAGAAAGAAAGAAAGAAAGAAAGAAAGAAAGAAAGAAAGAAAGAAAGAAAGAAAGAAAGAAAGAAAGAAAGAAAGGAAGAAAGGAAGAAAGGAAGAAAGGAAGAAAGGAAGAAAGGAAGAAAGGAAGAAAGGAAGAAAGGAAGAAAGAAGAAAGGAAGAAAGGAAGAAAGGAAGAAAGGAAGAAAGGAAGAAAGGAAGAAAGGAAGAAAGGAAGAAAGGAAGAAAGGAAGAAAGGAAGAAAGGAAGAAAGGAAGAAAGGAAGAAAGGAAGAAAGGAAGAAAGGAAGAAAGGAAGAAAGAAAGAAAGAAAGAAAGAAAGAAAGAAAGGAAGAAAGGAAGAAAGGAAGAAAGGAAGAAAGGAAGAAAGGAAGAAAGGAAGAAAGGAAGAAAGGAAGAAAGAGAAGAAAGAAAGAAAGAAAGAAAGAAAGAAAGAAAGAAAGAAAGAAAGAAAGAAAGAAAGAAAGAAAGAAAGAAAGAAAGAAAGAAAGAAAGAAAGAAAGAAAGAAAGAAAGAAAGAAAGAAAGAAAGAAAGAAAGAAAGAAAGAAAGAAAGAAAGAAAGAAAGAAAGAAAGAAAGAAAGAAAGAAAGAAAGAAAGAAAGAATGAATGAGACATAAAGAGTTTAAGTAAGTCAATGGAAAGAATAGAAAGAAAAGGAAAGAGTATGAGTTCTCAAAATTTTGAGTAGCACCACAATGTGCAGTTAATACAGAATATTGGTATTATCAGTTATAATGGCTGTAAAATGCAAAATTATATGTACATTACAATATATTTTACCTTCACCACCACCGCCACTACCATCATGACCAACAATATTTTAAATATGACATTTAAATAAAGAATAGCTGGAACCTTTTCGATAAAATAACACATTTCATTATTACTGCGTGTAAAGTTTGCAAAAACTTGTGTCAAAAATATTAAGTTAAGTGCTGAAGAAATATTTCGTTTCGCAATAGATATAGATATATGGACGTGTTTTCTGAAAGCTCTGTTTGAGTTAGGGGTCGATAAACCTACTTTTGAGTAATATCTCTATATCCAAATACGTTGGTTATTCACTTTACGAAACAGAAAAGTAAATAAACGATATTCAGCCGAGAAACTCATCTGATTGTAAGTTTATGTTGAGAAATCTTTTGTTGTGGTGAATAAATTGACCGGAGCCAAGAAGGTGAGCTACACAAATTCATTATTAACGTCGTCAACGTAATGAAAACATATTCATCCATCATAAAGCGACAGAATTCTAATTTAAAGCTTTTATTATCCTTTAAGGAATGTCCGGAACAAAAAACTGTGTTTACTTTGATGTTCTTTTTTTGTGAATACTTTCTTGAACAAGGGTACGTAATAGTTTATCTTATCGAAAGCAGTAACCTACGTTCTTTTGTTTCGAACTTATCAAGACCAGAATCTGACATCTTTCTCTGTGTACTCACTGTTCTCTCGCCCATTGTATTACTTGAAATTGAATAAGCAACAGAGAATAACTTGGAAACAGTGAACTTCCCAAAAATGATTTAATTGAAGTTGCATGTTTTAGCGAGATCTAAATTTCTTGATTTCTTAAATTTTACCTATCATTTATTTGCAGAAGATTTAAGCTATATACTTTATTAGCTTACTTAATCAAGCTTAGTAGTCCTTTTAGAAATTAATACGATATTTCGAGAGCGAAGCCACATGAACTTATAATGCAAAAGCAGATGAGATATCGTTTTGCTCGTAAGCGATACTCTAATCTCAGGCAGCAGATGTTCCCTGCCTTTGATACTACCGACTACTTTGTAGTACAGCACAAATACATGGGCTATTACAGTGTTTTTAGGTGAAAATACGCCGATAGTAAAGTATAAACTTCATTAAAAATTTCAGTGATATACCTATATGCTTTTTCCCATATGCACGGCATATCCTAAATTTTAGTTTACTCGGTTCGGCCATAGTCTCAGTTGATCCGAGTAAAGAAGGTATCACCTTCATATGCTGCTTTATACACAATTTATATATAATATACTTTTTGTGAAAACAAAAACACCATTTCGGAGAGATTACTTACTCTTTGATTGAATTTTTCAATACCGTAATTCCCCTCAAATCGAAAATCGTTCATAACCTTTTTCTGTTTAACACACAAACACAATGTAATTACAGAGACGTCACCTATACAACCAGCTTTACAACACTTGACTATCACTTAAAGTCTACTGTATTCCCTTGTAATTACAATAAGATAATGTTTATCTTGAAGTAGATAGAGGAATATGTGTTTGTACAAGAGTAGAGAAGTTCATGTATGTAAAACATTTGACTATCACTTAAAGTCTACTGTATTCCCTTGTAATTACAATAAGATAATGTTTATTTTGAAGTAGATAGAGCAATAAGTGTTTGTACAAGAGTAGAGAAAGTCATGTATATAAAACATTTGACTGTCACTTAAAGTCTACTGTATTCCCTGGTAACTACAATAAGATAATGTTTATCTTGAAGTAGATAGAGCAATAACTGTTTGTACAAGAGTAGAGAAAGTCATGTATATAAAACATTTGACTGTCACTTAAAGTCTACTGTATTCCCATGTAACTACAATAATATAATGTTTATCTTGAAGTAGATAGAGCAATAAGTGTTTGTACAAGAGTAGAGAAAGTCATGTATATAAAACATTTGACTATCACTTAAAGTCTACTGTATTCCCTTGTAACTACAATAAGATAATATTTATCTTGAAGTAGACATAGCAATAAGTGTTTGTATAAGAGTAGAGAAAGCCATGTATATAAAACATTTGACTATCGCTTAAAGTCTACTGTATTCCCTTGTAACTACAATAAAATAATGTTTATCTTGAAGTAGATAGAGCAATAAGTGTTTGTACAAGAGTAGAGAAAGTCATGTATATAAAACATTTGACTATCGCTTAAAGTCTACTGTATTCCCTTGTAACTACAATAAGATAATGTTTATCTTTAGGTAGCTAGAGCAATAAGTGTTTGTATAAGAGTAGAGAAAGTCAAGTATATAAACATTTGACTATCTATTAAGGCCCACCTCAGTAGCGTAGATGGTAGCATATCTGCCTCACGTTCAAGAGGTTACGAGTTCAAATCTCAGTCAGGGTGAGTTGCCTGGATAAGGTCTTTCTGGAGTTTACCCTTATCCTCACAGGCGAATGTCGGGTAGCTCTATGCTCCATGGCCGCGCCGTGGCTCAGTGGTTAGTCCGCTTGGCTCTCAACAGGGCGCCCGGTTTCGATCCCAGGCGACCGCAAAGTGAGATTTGTGGTGGACAACAAGGCGCTGGAGCGGTTTTACTCAGGGATCTTTTGTTTCCCCCGCCATCTCATTCCACCGGTGCTCCTTCATCTCATGTGTCATCAGTGGCATCGCCTGCGGTGCCGTATGTAGTAAAAGCGGGCGTTAAACACTACACATTTCATTTTATTTCTAAGCTCCATGGACTCTGGATATATTTGAGCGTCATTTCACCCATTTCATTCGCCGTCCGTATCGACCTAACTTTGGAGGACATAAAACTAAAACTTAAATCTTAAAGTCTACTGTTTTTCCTTGTAACTACAATAAGATAATGTTTATCTTGATGCAGATAGGGGAACAAATGTTGTACAAGGTTAGACAGTAGAGTGACTGCAACATATCAGATATGGTATTTATAATTGTTTTATACTCACTCGAATCAATTTTTATGCTTACACTAACACATTCATCAATAGCAGCTTTCTAAGAATTACCGACGATTCTTTAACGAAAGATTTCAGAATCCCTTGCACAAAGTAGGTCACATTCATACGGCCTTAGTATTTCTTTCCAGTTTTTAATACTCTATACACCTAGACATTTGTATAAATAAGTTTATAACTAAATTTTCGACGTTGTGTTGTGGTGTACACAGAGACCTCTCCCTGGGAACATTTCGCCAGACATTGTGACGCTGTATTCTGGACGATTAGCAGTGTGCTCATTACTCTTCAGACTCTCCTGTAGGTCTCACAGGGAGTTGTTAGGGCCAAGTAGAGGACAGACACTCTGTGTATTATTTACCTCGACAGTCCCTACACCAGACGGTGCAACAGCTTTCTGCGTCACGAAATATTGCGTCCCCTTATGTCAATACAAATTCATCTTATTATATTTATATGACTCAAAGCGCAGGAAAAATATATCTTACATCCATAAATTGAGATTCACATTACGCACAAGTTTCTTAACAACTGCAAACTATACGTTGATAGTAAATTGATTCCTATTTGTAAGAAATCAGGAGAAAGACAACCGAACAATAGTGACACCTTTAAAATGAAGTCAAGATTTGACTCCACGGAGTATTCTTTTATTTATATCATGCAACGTTGTCATATCAGACGATGAATGATACGATGCTGAAATGAGAACAAGGTACATAGAGCTCAGAGATACCACACATTTATCTTTCAGGATAAGGGAAAACCTCCAACGTTAAGTCATATAGGACGATGAATGAAATGATGTTCAAATGAGTACAAAGTACATAGAGCTTAGAGTTACCATAAATTCATCTTTCAGGATAAGGGAAAGTCTCCAACGTTAGGTCATGTCGTCGATGAATGAAATGATGTTCAAATGAGTACACGACACATAGAGCTTACACTCACCATGAATTACTCTTTAAGGATAAGGGAAATTCTCCAACGTTAGGTCATGTCGTCGATGAATGAAATGATGTTCAAATGAGTACACGATACACAGAGCTTAGACCCACCGTAAATGCATGAAATCTCCAACGTTAGGTCATGTCGTTGATGAATGACACCATGTTCAAATGAGTACAGGATACATAGTGCTCAGACTCACCATAAATTCACCTTTCAGGATAAGGGAAATCCTCCAAAGTTAGGTCATGTCGTCGATGAATGAAATTATGTTCAAATGAGTACACGGTACATAGAGCTTTGAGTTACCAGACTTTCATCTTTCAGGATAAGATAAAACCTGCAAAATTGAGTCATATCGAAAGAGGAATGAAGTGATGTTCAAATGAGTACAGGGTGCATAGAGCTTAGATTTTCCAGATTTTCATATTTCAGGATAAGAGAAAACCTGCAGAATTAAGTCATATCGAAAGAGGAATGAAATTATGCTCAAATGAGTACAGGGCACATAGAGTTTAGGGTTACCAGACATTCATCTTTCAGGTTAAGTGAAAACTCCAACGTTATGTCATATCGGACGATGAATGAAATGATGTACAAATGAGTACAGGGTACATAGAGGTTAGAGTTACCAGACATTCATCTTTCAGCTTATGGGGGAAACTTCAACGTTATGTCATATCGGACGATGAATGAAATGATGCATAAATGAGTACAGGGTACATAGAGTTTAGAGTTACCAGACATTCATCTTTCAGCTTATGGGGGAAACTCCAACGTTGTGTCATATCGGACAATGAATGAAATTATGTTGAAATGAGTACAGAATACATATAAGTTAGAGATACCAGACAGGTATTTCTATTGGCAAGGGAAAACTACTGAAAAGAGGTATACCTATAAATAACCTACCGTGAGTGACATTAGAACTCGGGACCTGTTAAAGGAAAGATAAACATAATTCCACCACCCTACAGCAGCGGGCGATGGACCACTAAAAGCAGTTGCCCAGAAGTGCCTTTTTCTACAACAGTTATGTCTTAATTTCAAAGATATACACTTGCAGCGTCTCTATTATGCATTTACAGGAGGTAAATTTTACCCAATTTTTTTTAATGGATACATATTTTTCCCCGAAAGGGCTACTTGCGTGGGTTACGTATACTAAATGAAAAGTCGTTTAAATGTGAAATTAAATTACATTTTAAGTCCTATTAGAATGCGACTTCAAAATTGTCTACCCACATCCTACACATTTTAATATTTGAGCATGTTTAAGGTATCTAGTAATAAATGAAATGTATACCATGAAAGTCCTGGAAAAATACTCAGAAGTCCTCTTTGACCTTTGATAACTTACAAATAAGATAAGCAAAAGATAAGGAAGGTGAGGTAAGAAAAATGACTACAGATAAATCGTACATTTCATTAGAGATAAACAGTTGTTCCATATAACAGTTGTTATATTCTTATACGACTAGCAATTTCCGATATATTCGCTGTTATTGGGCTACATTTTTCAATAACTACAACTTTGTTAAATGGGAAATCTTCTTCTGCTCCTCAAAGCTGTTGCCTGGCAACCATCTTTTAAAACATTTGACTATCACTTGAGATATCTGAGAGTGAATATGAATTAACCCCAGTTCTGTAAATGTTTTTTCCTATTTAGCTTGGAGCAAATAGAAGTATACGCAATAGTTGTAGCAAAATGAACAGAGAAATGCATGTGAGTGCATGCAATATGTTGTCGTATATCACCTAGTGTAGGCCAGCTGTACAAAATTGTACCAATTAAAGACGACTACAGAAGATATTTCCTGATAATTCAAGAAAAACGTGTCATTTATGATTCAAATAAATCAAATTTTTAGAGCCATTTAACATATCTTTAAACATTTCCCGAAAATGAAACAATAAAACGTGAAACAACTGCCAAGTTTGCCGTATTTCTACAAGTTTTGCAGAAAGAGTGTGTATTATTGTGATTTTCCATTGTAAACAAGAGCGCGGCTTGCAATCTTCATCTCTTTATTTACCGGATGGCAATATGTCAGCAGTATCGCTGCTCCCAAATTATTTCCTGTGTATGTATGCAAAAATTAATTTTTTTTTACCCCACAAACCTTTGTAGAGGACGCAACTGGCAAGAATTAGAGTCGCCTGTGATGAACACAAAAAAAATTATTAAAAACCCAACCGGGAGACGAGGAGGGGGTGGTAAAAATTAATTATTTGGTGGTGCTTATGTACAGGATGCAGATTATTGGGTTTCCAAAGCAGCGCTGTTGAAGAGAGACAGCTACTACAAACGTTGGCGCGTCAATTACCGACCAAGCTTGCCACATCACCATGCATCCGCACTATATTCAAAATTAAACATTAAAAATCCGATGTGGCATTCCTCTATCTAGTTCATCTTAATCAAAATAAACATTACCTTATTGCAGTTAAAGGGGCATACGGTATAACTTAAGTGATGGTCAAATGTTTTAAATCTGTTGTCCAGGAGACGTCTTTGTAATTACTTTCTCTTTGTAGGCCCAGGAGATGAAAAAATGAATAACTACCACTTGTTCCTATACTCTACTTCAAGATAAACGCTATCTTATTGTAGTTACAAGGGAATACAGTAGACTTTAAGTGATAGTCAAATGTTTTATATACATGACTTTCTCTACTCTTGTACAAACACTTATTGCTCTATCTACTTCAAGATAAACATTATCTTATTGTAGTTACGATGGAATGGAGTAGATTTTAGGTGATAGTCAAATGTTTTATATACATGACTTTCTCTACTCTTGTACAAACACTTATTGCTCTATCTACTTCAAGATAAACATTATCTTATTGTAGTTACGATGGAATAGAGTAGACTTTAAGTGATAGTCAAATGTTTTATATACATGACTTTCTCCACTCTTGTACAAACACTTATTGCTCTATCTACTTCAAGATAAACATTATCTTATTGTAGTTACAAGGGAATACAGTAGACTTTAAGTGATAGTCAAATGTTTTATATACATGACTTTCTCTACTCTTGTACAAACACTTATTGCTCTATCTACTTCAAGATAAAAATTATCTTATTGTAGTTACAAGGGAATACAGTAGACTTTAAGTGATAGTCAAATGTTTTATATACATGACTTTCTCTACTCTTGTACAAACACTTATTGCTCTATCTACTTCAAGATAAACATTATCTTATTGTAGTTACAAGGGAATACAGTAGACTTTAAGTGATAGTCAAATGTTTTATATACATGACTTTCTCTACTCTTGTACAAACACTTATTGCTCTATCTACTTCAAGATAAACATTATCTTATTGTAGTTACGATGGAATAGAGTAGACTTTAAGTGATTATCAAATGTTTTATATACGTGACTTTCTTTACTCTTGTACAAACACTTATTGCTCTATCTACTTCAAGATAAACATTATCTTATTGTAGTTACAAGGGAATACAGTAGACTTTAAGTGATAGTCAAATGTTTTATATACATGACTTTCTCCACTCTTGTACAAACACTTATTGCTCTATCTACTTCAAGATAAACATTATCTTATTGTAGTTACGATGGAATGGAGTAGATTTTAGGTGATAGTCAAATGTTTTATATACATGGCTTTCTCTACTCTTGTACAAACACTTATTCCTCTATCTACTTCAAGATAAACGTTATCTTATTGTAGTTACAAGGGCATACAGTAGACTTTAAGTGATTCTCAAATGTTTTATATACATGACTTTCTCTACTCTTGTACAAACACTTATTGCTCTATCTACTTCAAGATAAACATTATCTTATTGTAGTTACGATGGAATAGAGTAGATTTTAGGTGATAGTCAAATGTTTTATATACATGACTTTCTCTACTCTTGTACAAACACTTATTGCTCTATCTACTTCAAGATAAACATTATCTTATTCTAGTTACGATGGAATAGAGTAGATTTTAGGTGATAGTCAAATGTTTTATATACATGACTTTCTCCACTCTTGTACAAACACTTATTGCTCTATCTACTTCAAGATAAACATTATCTTATTGTAGTTACAAGGGGATAGTGTAGGCTTTAAGTGATATTCAAATGTTCTAAAACTGTTTTCTAAGTGACGTCCTTGTAATTACGTTCAGTTTGTACTTCCAAGACATTAAAAAATGAACACCGACCTTCCTGTATGGCTTATTAGTTACGAGAGCAAAATAGAAATACTTATTATTAATTTCCAAAACAAATATTTTATATTAAACTGCCCTTCTATATTTTATATTTATTATTTGACTTAAAGCTGATAAAGCAATAATCTCCTTCAAATCAAATTCAAAATTAGCACCCAACCCAGATAGCTAATTAGCACCTAAGCCAGATAGCATCTAACCATAGGCCCTTGAATATTCAAACCAATAACAAAGAACAGATCGCAAATAGTTAATGCATAAATTTTTTTTAAAAAAAAGTGGGCTTTAATGACATTCACATGTTTGGTGCAGTAAGAATTTGTACATCTCCTGGTAACACACAAAATGTTGATAATGTTAACCTCTCTCGATATTGTTGCAAGTTCTACTAGAAACTTCATCTTACATAAGTATGCTTTGGCATTTAATGAATCTCAGGTCGGATTTGTCTTGTGATCTTTATGTCAGTATAGTATTTTCAATTTTAAAGCATTGTACTTTATTTGAGATTCCGTCGTCATCTAGTAACACTCGCAAGGTCATTATATATCTGGGGTCTTTTTTCGCCCCAAAGGGACTCTAACAATTATGTGTCGATAAAGTGTAAGATATTTCCACAAAAGTAATGACTTTATTTTGAGACCAAAACACATCTTTTATATTAAAACTCCATTTATGTAAGCTATATAAGTTATGTACTAAGCATGTCTTAAATATGAAAACATATATATGTTTTATTGCCAAAATTATATGTACTGTTTTTTCATAAAATGTTTATTTACCTGTCAATATATAACAGTATTTATTATGATGTGCATTATCAATTTATAAAAAAATCCTATTATAAATAAAATTCTGCTCATTCTGCACTTCAAATGATGAACACTCATTGCAGAACAGTTTTACACTTGCATGTTCTTTGCAGATACACTTGTGACACACATAATATTGTTTCTTCACTTTTTTTTTCGTTTGAGCTTAGGCAGGAAACACATTATTTCGTTTCAGTTTTAGAACATCTGTATCTTGGTTCAGTTGGTTGCCATTTAGAAGATTCTTGAAACCAGGTTGAGAATTACTGAACAAATGTGTCGTGTTCTGCACTGGGGGAAAGAATTCGTCTCTTAATCTGAGGTCTGACTAGCTCTTTTTCCAGTTCTAAGAGGAATTCCCTTCTACCATTATTACCTCTCATATGATGTAAACATTTACAGAACAGGACGTAAACATTGAGGCATGCTAAGTCAAGTATATCAAGAAATAGAGCAAGTAGGTACTTTTCTGTTCCACGTTTCACTGAATAGTGCCTAGCCATCTTATTGTGACTTTGTGGGTTCGTAGAATTAAAAATCCGACTTGCAGAAATTCAAAATATTATACACTCTGTTCAATCCTTCAGTATCAGCATTACGTCACATACACAATTACAATCCACCAAGGTCAATGACCACAACAAACAGTGTTCTGATTGCATCTGTTTACAACACCAACCCTCGTTAGAACCTTTACGACTGTTCAACCCTCTCTACAACTGCCTCTTGCGGAGTCGTCGCTTCCTTAAATACCTCATTGATAATTCGAGATGTAATAGATGTGAAACTTAATCTGTGCCGGCAAGTCTTTTATCTCATCACTATCGTTATTTGTGCCGGCATGCTCTTTATCTCCGTGCCGCCTATCAGTTCCTTTGTGTGCACAAGCCGGGCTGTCCCGATCGGGTTCGCGACATAATGAACAGGATCGACAGTTAACTTTGTTGAGTTGTAGAACATTAACCTTTCAGTTTTTTATTTTCTTTCACGTCTTTCTTCACGTCTAACTTCCACAATACGAAATTGCTAACTGTGTTTGTATTTTATAATAATTTGTTTAACAGTGCATGTGCATGTATTGTCTAGGAATTTGTAACAACAATGGACATACAACTGAAGATTCAGAAGATGCATTGTTGCCAAGTTTGAATTATTTTAGTAAATTTTTATACATATATTGTATACCTGAAGTATTTTCTGACCCTGTTACAAAAAAAAAAAAAAAAAAAAAAAAAAAAAATCAAAATTCTGTACTACCGACCGTCATATTTCCATAAATAATTTGAATATTTATATTAGAAAAGTACCCAGAAAACATTTTTGGTAGATGATAAGTCTAGGTTCACACTAAAGCAGTTTCTACGTAGTTAAAGCAGCCTTGGGGGTCTATAAAGACCCCAAACACTATGAAAGGGTTAAAACAATATTGTATAATATTAAATGCTTACAAAATGCAAACGAATAATACATATTTTGTTTTCTGAAGGCATTAAATTAACTTTTTTTGAAGGAAAAAAGACATTGTCTGCGGCCACCTCTTATTTAAAAGAAAATATTGGTATTTTGATTCCGAAGATAAGCATTTTCTCTATTTATACAATTATTTTGAAAGCTTTAACAGGAAAGTTCAGTTTCATTAATGAAAACTTCAGTGTATAAGTTTACATAATTAGATACGTTATTCAAATGTTTTAACACAGTTAACGAAACAAAAAACTATACAAAGTCGATTGGCATTTTTATGCTGCGTCTTTTGTTTGAAGTGTTTTATCGTACACATTTATATCTATTCCTTACAATAAAATGTGACTGTCGCTTATTATATATTCTATGGAGAACAACATAAACAAGTCTGTTCTCTTTGTAATAGCAGTAGGAGAAATGAGAAGTAGCGCCAGCTGGAAGGTTTACGTTAGATTTATATTTCCCCGAGCGGCACGGCAATAATGAATATTACCTGGATTGGAACATTATGGAAGACGCTGTAAGATGTGGCCATCAGGAGGGTAATTAATCAAAACAGGAGCGCCGATTGTCGAGGACATGGTGTTAACACGGACGACAACACAGTGACGCTGATGCAATTTAAGTTATCGATAGAACCGTTAAAAACCTGTCAAGTCAAATGTAATGTTTCATTACGGCCCAAGAAACTTTTTCTCATTTTCTCTTACAGGTGTCAAATGTTGACATTCCTGTAGATAGTTTGCTGACATGCAATGTAAATAGATTTATCAAAAACTGTGTTACCTACCGTGAAAGGCAGAACTACCTAGAGTAGCTACAAAATAAGAATGAACTTGGATTGAGCCAATAGTGTTATTGCACTCTCTTGGCGTTGCCAGTTCCATGGCAAGCGAGGGACAGAGATAAAAGATATATCTGTCTTTGTCTCAATCTAGCAAGTACCATATAATACTGAGATGTACAGTTATACAGATGCTGACAGAAAAGTTCACTTAATATTTCAGCATGTGTGTGAGAACATATACAATGATTATCGCATAATCTGAACCTTAAAACCTTCAACTGGAGAACAGTTCGCTTACGTAGCTATAGTTCATATGTACACAAAACATAATGATTCAAATTAGATGAGTTCTACGAAAGAAGGTGTTTGCTACAGTGAAACAAAGCAGTGACATTTCAAGGATTTGTGAATATACTTTCTATTTTAATTTTGCCGTATTTGTATACTATCTGTAATGGACTTGAAACCAATTTTTGTTTCATTAAAATACTTAAAAACATATAAGATATGAATGTGTATTTATGAAATATTTTTACACCATGAATCTCATGTATTAATGTTATGAATGGTGTGCAGAAATTTTTGTCTTGCAGCAAGAATATCGCTTCTTTCAAGCAAAAATTTGCGACCATCATTGGTTCTTCTATATGTGAATCCAAGATATTTTAAAATATTTTGCATAGAGGATTCAGAATCAGTAAATGCTATTGTCCTCCCTCATGAAATTGGTCAGACTTTTGGCAGCTGGATACTCACCTTTGTGGTATGAATCACAAATTGCTCTACGTAAAACATACTTTTGAAAATTGTCTAAATTGGTAGCACTTTTTTATCTGCTCCATGTTCACCTGGAGATCTAAATATGGAAGCTTCTTCTAATTTGGTAAACTGTTTACCTTCTTTAACAATGTTCGTCACAGAATACGCACTCACGTGATAAGCCTTAACATTAATTCTCGACTCTGAGCGAAATTTGTACTTTCAAAAATATCGTTAACTGACAATTGTATGAAAAGGGAGTACCAATTAACAAGAATAATTGTAGCTTGCTTATGTAATATCTTACGAGTTGTTTTGCAGTTACTACTAGACGCACCAGTACTAGACTTGCTAAGCTGTATAATTACTAACTTTGAAAAGCACGTGTACACTCTTAAAAGATCGCCAATTTACTCAATGTAAGGTACAAAATGCAACTGCAGCATAGCACGTGTGTGCTTTCCTTCACTGAGAGTTAATTCTTTTGTTTCTAGTCAGGCGTCTTATGTTTCTATATCTCCGAAACCAGATGTACTACAAACATGAGGTTTGGGCAGTAATCCTGAGAAAAAATATCTCTGTAAACAGGAGAAACAAAATAATTCAATAATTAGTATCTTTAGAGCGCGCAAGGAAATTAGTCGTATGTTTCGGCAAAGCAAGCCAGTATGCGTGCTTAACTGTACAACGTTGCACGCACCGCATTGGCTAGTAGCGATAGACCAGCCACACCTAGCCCCGTCTTATGTTCATTCCTATTTTGTAGCTACCTTAGTTTAGTTATTCTTTTGTTTATCCAAGTGTGTCATTAAGGTAATATTTTATTTTTCCTAGGGTTAGCATTACTACGGAAGGGATGCAGCACTGCGATCAGCCTTGGTCTACTGTACCTACGCCCCCAAGTGGTGCATCTGCGAGAGGAAGGATGAGGTGGGAGAAGACAGAACGGCCTTCACAAGGAGTCAGGACAATGCAGAGGGTAGGGTGCATATTTAGCTGAAAACTTCCGCCATAGTCTATGACAACGGACGTTCACCCGTACTGTTGTTCGGAGGTGGTCGCACCAGACCGGCAACCGACCTATCGGAGGAGGTGGTTTACTGTCACATTTCGTAATTTGCTACTCACCTACGCGGGGCGTTTTCTTGATCTTAAAAGAGTTATGGAAAATATATGAACACAGTTTGTGGATTAAAGGCAATATCTCTCAGAAATATTTGGTAAAGATTGTCAAGAGCAAATAAATGTAACTAATATATATTACCTCAGCTGTACAAGCTTCCATTTGTTAATTATAGTCCGAGAGAAGGTCGTGAATTAATTAGTGACGCGACGTGTAGGTTATAATTTTTGTAAAAATTATTTCGAGAGATGATATTCGGTTCGAGATTTGCAGGTTATTCTCATAAGGGTCTTAATTTTCCTGATGATTCCAAACAAGTATGCTACGATAAGAATGTGACGTAACTAAGGAGAGTTACTTATCTAAGGCTAAGTCTCTAAGTCCCCCATTATGTGATCAGGTTCAAAACTACTATTGTCGAAGTTTTAACAGAAAGAATTAATAACTGGCCTAAATTAGAAATGTACTAAAAAGTTACAGCTCTGCATCTGAGATTAAAATCCTTGAACTGTCTTAAAAGAAGTACCAGAGAATTAGTATGGGAAAGACTTTCAGAAGAATCTGTACTAAGCGCGAAAACTACGACAGAAGTAAATTTGAAGAAGAAAAAACTGATCTTTAATGACAATGACGATGTCGAGGAAACCACCCTATTAACACCATTTGTTACACAAATTGACGTCTACAAATCTTTGGGTGAACTGAATGACGACTTCGCAAATCCTCTTCAGTGGTGGAAGACAAATTCTATTCAGTTGCAAATTCTTTCGTCCATAGCAAAAAATTACGTTGTGCATCAGCTTGTACATCGGTTCCCTGTGAACGTGTGCTTAGTGATGCAGGAAATATTGTCACCAAAACAACAGCAGCATTTAATTCAAAACATCTGAATGCACTTGCCTCTATAACATCATGGATGAGACAAGAGTGACTACGTGAGTCTTCATGCAAACTACGAGGAGTGTTCAATAAAAATGATTACAAATTTTTTTGACAACGTACCTTTACTCATCCTCATTATTTTGATGTTCCTTATCAAAATAGACTTCCCTGAACGCGATGCACTTGTCTCAGCGTTTCTGCCAGTCTTCAAAGACATGCTGGAAATCTTTTTTGAGAGATCCTTCAAAATTGCCTGCGCAGCCTTCACCACTGCTTCTGATGATGGATAATGCCGCCGACGAAGGCGTTTCTTCAATTTAGGGAGTAGAAAAAAGTCACATGGTGCCAAATCCGGACTATCGGGAGGATGAGGGATGCACTTCACCTTGATTTTTGCAAGATATTCAGCAACATTATTGGCAATATGCGGCCACGTATTATCGTGGTGCAGCATCCAGCCTGCTTCACGGAAATGTGGTGTTTTGCGCCTGATATGGACTTGCAATGTTTTCAGGACATCCCTGTAATATTGTCTGGTTATTGATGTGTGTTCAGGTACAACATGCTGATAAACCATCCCATGAATATCAAAGAATGAGCTGATCATAGGTTTCCCAGCAGAAGCAACCACTTTTGCTTCTTGGGGGTTGGTGTTGAAGGAGATTTTCACACTGAGATTTTCTGTTTGCTCTCAGGATCAAAATGTTGCGTCCAAGTTTCATCAACGGTGATTACGTTTGAAAGAAGCTCCGGATCTTCCTCTAACATCAACTTAAACTGCATGCAGACCTGTATACGAATATCCTTTTGCTCGGGAATCATGTCTTGGAACCCATCGCGCGCAAACACGTCTCATGTGTAATGTTTCTGTCATCAACGTGTGGGTGGCACTCAATGATATGTTCAGTATTTCAGAAAGTGATCTTAAGGCAATTCGTCGATCCTCTCTCACAGTGGCAGCAGCAGTGTTGATGTTTTCTTCCGTAAGAGCAGTAACTGGAGCACCGGGTCCACCTACCTTTGAAATTGATTGTCTGCCCTCTTCAAAATTTTAAACTACCTTCGAGCTGTGCTGTAGGGAGTAACATACTCACCATATGACTCCTGTAACATTTTACTGGCCTCAACTGAAGATTTCTTGAGATGAAAGCAGAATTTCAAAGCCGCATGTTGTTCTTCGCGTGTTAGCTCCATTACAGCGGTAGGCGATACTGAACATGTCTGAGCTTGCCTGGTCTCACAGGCGGGAACCACGAGTACCAAAAATAAAACTACTATGGCGAGTTTGTTTCACATTAAGCTAACAGAATATAATAAGATTGAATTTTAGTGCAACAAATTATGACCGTAAAGAAAATATGACCATTTTTATTGAACAGGCCCCGTATTATTTGCATGTCAGTCTCAAAAATCTTAGTAGGTATTGACAAAATATGTTACTAAATAATTACTTACTATCATATTTTTGACAGAATTCAATAGATATATACAGCATGTGCAATTGATGCAAATACAAATTTTGAATCTAAATAATTAAAACTTTCATAAATAATTAAATATACAGAGTATTAAAGTATGTTATAAAATCCTTACACCAAATGCCCAAACAGATAAACATATTTATTAATCCATAGATTAATCGATTAAACTAACAAGGTAATTCGATTAAAAATGTCGATCCATCTACAGCACTAAAGTTTACCACACTTATCAAACGACCCTCGCAAAAAAATCATGTATACTGATTTTAGCGCTCCGACAGACAAAGGTATTTTGATAAAATATGTACTAATACGAGCGTTTCCGTAAAATAAGGTCTCCAAGGCACTGGGGCCTTGAGACACGCTATAACGCGAGATCCGACAACACTGGCGTATAACTTGGCTTCTTCCCTTCAAATTTCCACCACAAGGAACCCGCTGCAATCATTAGTATTGGCTGGGCAACCATTTGCGATGGAGCTTCCTATCACTTCCGCCGTCCACTGCGAGTTGCGTGCAGTGATCCGTTTTTTGAGTGCCAAGGGCATCAGCCCCACTGACGTTGATCGTCATTTATGCAAAGTCTAATGGGCACAGCATATGGACGTCTAAAACGTGCGAAAATGGGTCAGAGAGTTCAAAGACGGACGTACAGACGTCCATGACGAACAGCGTTCTGTTCTGTCTTCGGTTTCAGCCGAAACAATTGCAACAGTGGAGCAAGAAATGCTTAAAGATCGGCGTGTGACAGTTGACGAGCTGTGCGAACTTATCCCTGAAGTCAGTAAGACTACGATTGACAAACTTTTGACCGAAATTGGGTGTGTGCAAAGTGGGTCCCCAAAATGCTCACCGAAGACCATAAACGACAACGTCTTGAAGAGGCCCACCGATTCCTGGAGCGCTATGCAGGAGATGGTGAGGAATTATTGGATTCAATTGTCACTGGCGATGAAACCTGTGTGCACTACACAACACCAGAAACAAAAGCAGGTTCTCGTTAGTGGCGGCATTCGAATTCGCCGAAGTCGCAAAAGTTCAAACAACATTTTCTGCCGGAAAACCCTGGCCAGTGTGTTCTGGGACATAAAAGGTGTATTGTGCGAGTTTATGTCTACCAGCACAACAATAAATGCCGCTAGCCACTGTGAGACTTTAAAAAAATTGCGACGTGCCATTCAAAATCAAAGGAAGGGAATACTGACGAAGAGATTGATTTTTCATCACGACAACGTTCTTCCCCATACGTTACATGCAACATGCTGATCTCCTTGACCAGTTCGGAAGGGGCATCCTCACACATCCCCCCTACAGTCCAGACTTAGCAGCTAGAGATTATCATCTCTTTCCTGAGTTGAAGTCACACTTGGGAGGAAACATTTCCAGACCGATGATGATTTGAAAAACGAGGTTGAGCGCTACCTGCGCAACTTGGTGGGAGAGTGCTATGACAAGGGTGTACAAAACTGCCGCAGCGCATGTAAAAGTGCATATAGATCACAATGGTGATTATGTTGTAAAATTGCTGTAAGTTCCGCCTTTCCATTAATGTAACATTCCTTAAAAATAAATATGTTTTCTATATTAAATAACATTCGAGACCTTATTTTACCAACACGCCTGGTAGATACTGTCACCCAAACGTCGGAACTCCCTATAAAACCGGCGGCAGCAGCAGGAGACGGTCGATGTTCGCCACGCCCACTCGTTTGTCTTATAGCGGTAACGAGGGGTGGCTGAAAAAAAACAACACTGCGCCGTCTCTTTCTGAGTTCTCTAACTTACGGGATATTTCCTCTAATCCAGAACCTTTCAGATTGGCCAGCTGACCCTATATAAGCAACACGTCGGGCTGGAGGAAAGTCAGTCAGTGTTTGGCGAACAGCTGTGAGGAGCGCCCAGTGAGGGGACGGACTGCGTACGTGCGTCGGAGGAGTTTACGTAATCGCGAGTGCAAGTGGAATTGTAACGGACGAACTGGTGAATCGTAATTGTGTGCATTACGTAATTCTGTGTAATTGGCAAGTATTTAACTGTAAGTCGGTGGAAATAGAGAACATTTTTGAGTGGTGCAATTGGACTTTTCATTTCACGAACCCACAGGGTCACAATACCTTAAAACTTTGATTTGAAGCAAAATTTCGATATGTAAATGAGGAATGATTGTGGTGGTCATGTCCAAATCTTCATCGAAACAAAAGAAGGAACAGCAATGTTTGCACGCTCTTTTCTTGCTCAGTATCAAGTTGTACTCGCAAATCGATATGACGTGTGGTCGAGCCTCGTCGTTGATTACTTACGGAATTGAACCGCGCGACATAAATAACAGTGCTTTAATAATGGATTTCGATCGATCATATGCATATGCATGACAAACAACATGCATGTTTTTACAAGTGGCACTGTCGAAATTGAGACAAGGGTAAAAAGTAACACAAAACTGGATGTCAAAACTGTTTCAGGCGCAGTCTTCTGATACCGCTATCCAAAATGAAATTCACCTCCAGCAAGGTAATGCGTGCTTTAGTTCATTTTCACACGTAGATTCTGGAAAAAGATACTTAAATTGGCACATCACGCCAAATTTTTCAGATATTATATATATATATATATATATATATATATATATATATATATACACGAGTTTGCGTACCAGAATGTAACACGCGTGCCATTGTTTGCCTACTCCTGTCCTGCAGGACTGCCTTCAAAATGTAAGGATAAAATAATTTTATGCAATTCAACCAAGCTTTTACTTCAAAAAGATCCTAATTGTCAACCAGAAAACTCTGAAAGTGTAAGACATTTTATGGAGCAAGTGGACTTGAATGATTTGACCCGCAACTTAAATTTGGCAGTTAAATTTGAAGGTTTTCCGTATTATTAAAAGATGAATGTATATTAAGTCACCCTGGGATACCAGTTAAGCTTGCATGTTTTCTCTTATCCTAAAATATGAACGTCTGCTAACTCTAACACTAGAAGGTTGGAGAGTATGGTCTACCGAGAAGGACAAACCCGTCATTTTGACGGGTGCAATTTTATTTGCCCTTTTTAAAATAGTAAAAGCAATTTGAAAGCGTACCAGTTTATTTAGTATTATTTATACAGTTTACAAGTATATAATTTTACTTTCGTATAAATAGTTACATGGTAAAATGAACATTTTAAGCCTAAAAATTAATACAAATTCATACGATAATCAAATGGTTTTTTTTTATAATTTTTTTATTGATCGATCAGCAGTACAATGCTTTACAGATCAGAGTGAAAAGAAGTTAACAGTACAATGAGAACAATAACACTCAGGGGTAGGCTAACAGTCCACCCCCTAACTACATTCAGTTAGAACTCCAATAATACTCTCTGAGGAATTATGTCAATATTGAAGATGTATGACAGACATCAACCACTAGAATCACTCGAATCAGATGTATCACTTAGAAACAGGTCCTGTGGTAGTCTTTTCTTCAAGCGTGAGGGCTGGCGCGTGCGGACGCCGATGTTATAATGCACAACTCCTGGAACTTCTTGCAGCGTGGAAAAGAAACGACGGGCGATTCTGTGAATGTAGTCGAGAAAAAGTAACAGTCCTAGTTCGTGATGGAGCTGCTGATTGTGGATGAACCATGGAGCGTTGGTAGCGATGGGCATGAAGCGATACTGTATGACCTGAAAACGACGCAAATGACATGTGTGTCCGGCCCCCCACACTTGGCAGGCATAAGTAATAAGCGGACGAACGAGTGATTTGTAGAGTAACAATGAAGACTGTAGGCCTAGGCTGGAACGGCGATGCAACAGAGGTGAGAGTTTTTAAAAGTCGCCCGGAGGCAAGTGATATAATACGATCGATATGAGCACGCCAGGTCAGTCGAGAGTCCAAAAGCACTCCAAGGTATTTAACGGGAGTTGTAGTGGGGAGCCAAGGGACCTTGTTCCTGTAGAGACACAACGGAGTAAGCGGAGTATATCGGCGAAGAGTGAAGCTTTTAGCTTCGGTTTTCTGAGAGTTCAATGAGATCCGCCAAGTGCTGAACCAGGGAGTTAGGCGATCTAAAGAGAGCTGTACTACTTGTTGTGCGTGCTGGAGATTAACATGAGAATAATATAGTACTGTGTCATCAGCGTAAAGAGCTAAAGAAGTCGGAGCTAAGTCAGGAATATCAGAAATGTTTATGTTAAATAGAGTCGGGGCCAAGATGGAAACCTGTGGGACACCTGCGGTAATATTACGTGGGGATGAAAGCTTTCCACCAATGCGTACTGAAAAGCTGCGGTCGTAGAGGAATCTATGGATTAGATGTGATAAGTAATTAGGAAGACCGATGCAGTAGAGCTTAAGGAGCAAACCATCATGCCAAACCCTGTCGGGTGCCTGTGCCACATCAAGGAAGACAGCCGTGGTATACTGACAGGCCTCGAAGCCGTGAACAATTGACTGAGTTAATCGTAAAAGCTGATGGGTAGTGGAATGTTTGTGACGAAAACCAAACTGATAAGGTGGAAGAACATGGTTATGATTAAGGTAAGACAGAAGACGGCGATGGATTACTTTTTCAAACAGCTTGGAGAGGGTCGACAACAGACTTATAGGTCGATAGCTTTCGGGGAGGGGTTTGGGTTTATTGGGCTTAAGGAAGACTGCTATATGATAACAAAATGTGAAATGGAGAACTTCCCTAAGAAAACACACGTGTTTCAGCTTAAAATTTTGAATACCACAGTTAAAGTAGAAAAAAACACGCATAAACCTGATTTCGCTCAATCAAAGCCACCGTCAGCAAAGCACACCTGCACTCTACGTTGCCTAGACATGGTCCAAAAACATACTTGCTGCATTTGTTACATAAATGCTTGCTCTTTTTCTTACCTCTGCATTCGCCAATTTGGCAAGTCTTCCAAATGCTGTGCTGGGGTACCGCGTTAGAAAGTCTGTTTTGTACCCTTGTGGATTTATATGCTGAAGACAACTCTTTTGCGATGTTGTATATGAACTGACGTCTGCTTATTTTTTCATCTGTTACTTCCTTATAGAGTACTCATGCATTAATACCTGCCAAGGTCAACACATTGAAAAAACATGCATAGGCCACCTTCTGCACCATCCATATTTCACTGTGTACAGTCGAGCCATTTGATCGACGACGTCACCGACGGACTTGGTGTTATTGTAGTACGCCTGATTCTGGTAGCTTTTTAGGGTGTTGTTTACTTATAGTAACTGTGTCATGCTTTGAACTCAAAAAGGCAGATTTTTTCCCTGATAGCATGTCAGAGGTATGTCACCTGACTTATAAAGTACAGTTGTGTGCAAAGGTGCTGCAGCAGATTTTGCTGTTTGAGGGATTTCCCTTCTACATTTATTTACTGAGCCCACAATTCTTGTACTTTTACGGTTCAAACTTTCTGCAAGGCATTTGGTTGTGAAAATATTGTGACACGTAATATTTCTTCCTGCAAAAACAAATGACTGTATAAGACGCATACAACATGCTCTGCAAGAGGAATACCTGTGGGGCGCTGTTCGTCTTTGTCCAGGTGAGGAAAACCATTAACTAAATACTTTGAATTTGCATCAACTGCAAGCCAAAACTTAATTCCAAATTTGTCCGGTTTATTGCTCATATATTGAATAAAAGAGCATCTAGCCTTGCAAGGAAACAGTTGCGCATCCCCAGTGATATATTCACTTGGAATGTAACACTGCAAGGAATTGGCAACAAAAGGATTCCAGACAGGAGTACAGCTGCAAAGCGACCTGTACTTAGTCTTCGGGAACGTATGTACTTGTCATCAAATCGCATAAACCACAAAATTTCAAGGAATTAGTTTCTGGTCATTCTTTTCCTGAAAAATGGTGTTCGCCAGGTATTCGACCATAAGTACTTCAGCGGATAGTTTTTTTTTTTGCCCCAGCACTTCGCAAATACATAAGTAGTAGCACGAATTGCGCCACTTGGGCATCATAGCTTTCTTACTAATCGACAAAGGATTCGAAGAGTACCATAAACCAATCAGGATGGTAAACAACAAAAGATGTGGACAGATCCGAAGGCTATTGTTCGCAACTCCGTACGCCTCAAAAAGAGGGATGGTGGTCCTTCTAGTAGCAGTTGTTTGTACCAACCCTTAGAAAGGTCCAAAATGCTTAATACTTTATGCAATTGTTTGTCATAAGTAGAACATGGGAAGTGTAGAGGAAAACATAAGAAAGAAATAAGTCTTCTAAAGTAGCGCATCCACCAAAATGACGAGTGCGGTCCTTCTAGTGTTAAGCTCTATGTACCCTTCACTCATTTAAACAAATTTTCGTTCAGCGTCCGATATGACTTAACGTTGGAGGTTTTGCCTTATACTGAAAGGTGAATGTCTGGTAACACTAAGCTCTATGTACCCTGTTCTCATTTAAACATAGTTTCGTTCAGCGTCCGATATAACTTAACGTTGGAGGTTTTCCCTTATACTGAAAGATTAATGTCTGGTAACACTAAGCTCTATGTACCCTGTACTCATTTGAACATTGTTCTATTCATCGTCCCATATAATTTAACGTTAGAGGTTTTCCCTTATCCTGAAAGATGAATGTGTGGTAACCCAAAGCTCTATGTACCCTGCACTCATTTCAACATCATTTCATTCAACGTCCGATATGAATTAACGTTGGAGGTTTTACTTATCCTGAAAGATGAATGTGTGGTAACCCTAAGCTCTATGTACCCTGCACTCATTTCAACATCATTTCATTCAACGTCCGATATGAATTAACGTTAGAGGTTTTCCCTTATCCTGAAAGATGAATATCTGGTAACTCTAAGCTCTATGTACCCTGCACTCATTTCAACATCATTTCATTCAACGTCCGATATGAATTAACGTTAGAGGTTTTCCCTTATCCTGAAAGATGAATATCTGGTAACACTAAGCTCTATGTACCCTGTACTCATTTGAACATTGTTCTATTCATCGTCCGATATGATTTAACGTTAGAGGTTTTCCCTTATCCTGAAAGATGAATGTGTGGTAACCCAAAGCTCTATGTACCCTGCACTCATTTGTACATCATTTCATTCAGCGTCTGATATAACTTAACGTTGGAGGTTTTACCTTATTTTGAAAGATGAATGTTTGGTGACTCTAAGCTCTATGTACCGTGTACTCATGTGAACTTCATTTCATTCATCGTCCGATATGACTTAAAGTTGGAGGTTTTCCCTTATTCTGAAAGATGAATGCCTGGTAACTCTAAAGTTCTATGTACCCTGTACTCATTTGAAAATCAATTCATTCATTGTCCCATATGAGTTAACGTTGGAAGTTTTCGCATATCCGGAAAGACGAAGGTCTGGTAACTCTAAGCTCTATGTACCCTGTACTCTTTTGAACATTGTTCTATTCATCGTCCGATATGATTTAACGTTGGAGGTGTATCGCTATGCTGAAAGATGAATGTCTGGTAACCCTAAGCTCTATGTACCATGCACTCAGTTTAACATCATTTGATTAATCGTCCCATGTGACTTATCGTTGGAGGTTTTCCCTTATCCTGAAAGATGAATGTGTGGTAACCCAAAGCTCTATGTACCCTGCACTCATTTGAACATCACTTCATTCAGCGTCGGATATGACTTATCGTTGGAGGTTTTCCCTTATCCTGAAAGATGAATGTCTGGCAACTCTAATGTTCTATGTACCCTGCACTCGAGCATCATTTCATTCATCGTTCGATATTACTTAATGTTTGAGGCTTTCCCTTACCCTGGAAAATGAGTTTCTGGTAGCTCTAAGCTCTACGTACCCTGTACTCATTAGAATATAACTTCATTCACGAGCGATATGACAACGCTGTTGGTTTTCTCTTATCCTGAAGGATGAATGTGGGTAACACTAAGCCCCATGTACCCTGTACTCATTTGAGCATCGTTTCATTCATCGTTCGATATGACTTAACGTTGGAGGTTTACCCTTATCCTGAAAGATTAATGTCTGGCAATTCTAAGCTCTATGTATCATGTGATTATTTGAATATAACTTCATTCACGAGCGATATGACAACACTGGTGATTTTCTCTTATACTGAAAGATCAATGTGGGGTAATACTAAGTCCCATGTACTATGTACTCATTTGAACATCATTTCATTCTTCGTCCGATATGAGTTAACTTTGAAGGTTTTCTCTTATCCTGAAAGATGAATGTCTGGCAACTCTAAGCTCTATGTATCCTGTACTCATTAGAATATAACTTCATTCACGAGCGATATGACAACACTGGTGATTTTCTCTTATCCTGAAGCATGAATGTTGGTAACTCTAAGCTCCATGTACTCTGTACTCATTTAAACACCGTTTCGTTCATCGTCCGATATGACCTAACGTTGGAAGTTTACCCGTATCCTAAAATATGAATGTCTGGTAACTTTAAGCTCCATAGACCCTGGACTCATTTGAACATTGTCCTATTTATTGGCAGATATAAATTAAAGATTATAGGTTAGAAATTGTTGTACCCTGGTGATTATGTTTTAAATCAGCCACTGGCCTGTAAAACAAAATGTCGATCAAATGCACTCTGCACATCGATGTGTTTGTCATTTTGTTCGTACCCGGCTCACTCTATGTGGATGTCAATAACACTAACTTTCCTGCCCATACATACGCACATATATATGAAATTATTGAATCCGCTAGTTCTTTTTTATCTGATATTTTGGACGTCGAGTGCATTAACTTTGATTTCCGCGGACTATAAATATTCAGCGATTTCCCACGTTATACATTCAATAGCGCAATGCAACGTTAGATCTAGAGGAAGTTCTTTATCAACGCAATGGGGCAATGAATTTCGCGTCTTTAATTATTCAACGCTATTATTTGAAAATCTAAACGTCATAATTTCCTGGAAAATAAATATTTAATTCTTTATAAAAACAGAACGCCGGCAGAATTAATGTACATTTTTAAAATATTCAAAACGTCGATTCAAACACACAAATTCAACAATCGCTACTTGTGTCCTGGTGTGCTTTTTGTTTTCATCGCCTCTGGTTATCCAAACCGCGTAAATTCACAAGTCTGTGCACTAAGCAATAAAATCAGAATATTACGATAGCTGGTGATGCATTATCCTCTACTAGTCTATCCCTTTTAGCAGATGCATCACTACCAGAGATAATACGTCACATTTCATAGTTAAGAAATAATTAATATTCAATAAAATTATTTGAAATTTTAAGAAAAGCATAGCTAATTGGTCAAATTCCATATACCAAAAAGAGATGTTTACAAGTACCAACAAATTTAAGCAATAATCATTAATGTATAAACTTCTCTACTCCATTGTATCAGGAAAATTGGTGCCGTGGTGTCCTCTGCAACACACGGTTTGGGTCTCTATGAACCATTCAAAATAATTTTTAATATTCTTCCGTTACAAGGAAAAGTTTACAAACCCTTCACAACCTCACATATCCTTACTAAGAATGTTTATTAAATTACTTTGTTCAGTGTTTAAAAAAAATTATTACCTACTCCAACGTTAAACCATATCGGTCGAGGTATTAAATGATGTTCAAATGAGTACAGGGAATGTAGAGCTTAGAATTACCAGACATTCATCTATCAGAATAAGAGAAAACCTCAAAAGATAAGTCATATTGGACGATGAATGAAATTATATTCAAATGAGTACAGGGTACGTAGAGCTTATAGTTGACCGACATTCATCTTTCAGGATAAGAGAAAACCTCCAACGTTAAGTCATATCGGACGATGAATGAAATTATATTCAAATGAGTACAGGGTATGTAGAGCTTAGGGTTACCAGACATTCATCTTTCAGGATAAGAGAAAACCTCAAAAGATAAGTCATATTGGACGATGCATGAAATTATATTCAAATGAGTACAGGGTATGTAGAGCTTATAGTCGACCGACATTCATCTTTCACGATAAGAGAATACCTCCAACGTTAACTCATATCGGACGATGAATGAAATTATATTCAAATGAGTACAGGGTATGTAGAGCTTATAGTTGACCGACAATCACCTTTCAGGGTAATAGAAAACCTCAAACGATAGGTCATATTGGACGATGAATGAAATTATACTCAAAAGAGTACAGGGAACGTAGAGCTTGCATTTACCAGCCATTCGTCTTTCAGGATAAGAGAAAACCCATAAAGGTAAGTCATAACGGACGACGAATGAAATGATGTCCAAATGAGTACAGTGTACATAGCGCACATAGATACCAGACATTTATGTTTCAGGATAAAAGAAAACCTCCAACGTTAAGTCATATCGGACGATGAATGAAATTATATTCAAATGAGTACAGTGTCCATAGAGCACATAGATACCAGACATTCATGTTTCAGGATAAAAGAAAACCTCCAACGTTAAGTCATATCGGACGATGAATGAAATTGTATTCAAATGAGTACAGGGTACATAGAGCTTAGGGTTACCAGACATTCATGTTTCAGGATAAGAGAAAACCTCGAACGTTAAGTCATATTGGACGATGAATGAACTGAAGTTCAAATGAGTACAGGGTACATAGAGCTTAGAGTTACCAGACATTTATCTTTCAGGATAAGAGAAAACCTCCAAAGTTAAGTCATATCTGACGATGAATGAAATTATATTCAAATGAGTACAAGGTGCATAGTGCTTTGACCTACCAGACACTCATTCTTCAGGATGAAAGAAAACCTCCAACGTTAAGTCATATGGGACGCAGAATGAAATAAATAACATTCAAATAACTACAAGGTACATAGAGCTTATAGTTACTAGTCATTCATATTTTAGTATAAGGGAAAGCCTCCAACGTTAAGTCAGATCGGACGATGAGTGAAATACTGTTCAGATGAGTACAGGGTACATTGAGCTTAGAGTTATCAGACATTCATCTTTCAGAATATGAGAAAACTCCCAACGATAAGTCATATCGGACGATGAGTGAAATGATGTTCAAATGACTACAGGGAACGTAGAGCTTACATTTACCAGACATTCATCTTTCAGTATACGAGAAAACAGCTAACGATAAGTCATATCGGACGATGAGTGAAATGATGTTCAAATGAGTACAGGGAACGTAGAGCTTACATTTACCAGACATTCATCTTTCAGTATACGAGAAAACAGCTAACGTTAAGTCATATCGGACGATGAATGAAATGATGTTCAAATGAGGACAGGGTACATAGAGCTTAAAGTTACCAGACATTCATATTTCAGAATAAGGGAACTACGTCATATCAGACGACGATTGGCATGATGTTCAAATGAGTTCAGGTCACATAGAACTTAGGTTTACCAGACATTTATCTTTCAGTTTAAAGGAAAACCTCCAACGTTTAATCATATCGGAAGTTGAGTGAAAAGTTGTACAAATGAGGACAGGGTATATAGAGCTTACCAGACATTCATCTTTTGATAAAACCTGTAGTTGTATCACATTGTTAGGGACTATTAAAAGTCAAAATGGAAATAATTTGTTTAAAAGTGGACTGTGTACAAAAATCATGTTTTTCAAAGCTGAAAGTTTTGATCTGGGCATGGAATATCATCACCTTTTTCTACAGATTAATTTCCCATCTCACATATATTTACCCCAGCACTTCGTTGATCTTTATACTGTAGGTTTAAAAATCAATACCATCTTTTGTATCATAGGTTCTAGCATCTTTTTCAGCTACTTTATTTAACTATGTTCTTCCATTCGTTGTAGAACTGGTTGTTTTAGGTCCTCCCTAATTTCCAATGTATACTTTTACAACACTTGGCTGATTGAACTTAGCTTTCTCTTTTTAATATAGGACCTATTTCCATACATTGCCACTGCTAGTGAGCCCAACGTTTTGAGACTCTGCTTGGATACTTCCTGTGGACTAGGAAAGCATATCGAGTTGCTCGCCCGCAATTGCGTCTTCCTCTAAAGAAAGGTGGTTGTGGTCTAGTGGATGTTGACAACAAGTGTATGGCGCTGTTGGGAAAGACAGGATTGTACTCGTTACTTGTCAGTGAGTCTCCGATTGACAAGAAGTTTGGTATGACCTTGGAGAAACCGACATGAGAATTTGATCATTTGGTCACCAAGCTTCGTGCTCTTGAAAATTCCGGGGAGCGACTGGAGAAGTTTCTGACTACCAAGAACTTCTATCGTCACTTGATGGAGCCAGGTATTCAACGACCTCATGTGGAAACAAAATGCAGTCGTGATTGGAAATTCGTTTGGGCCAATGCAACCAACTGCAACCTTCCGTCGATCTGGAGAGAACCTGTTTATGAAGTTGTTAATGAAACGGTTCCAACTGCAGAAAAAATGTGGCGTCACGGGAGAGTGAAATCGAAGATCTGTGGCGTATGTGTGGAAGATGATACACTTGAGCATCAACTGTCAGCGGGCTGACTTGATTTGGACCTCCATCCGAGACGCATTACATAAAGTTGGTCCAGAAGAATGCTTGCGTTCGGTACCACAGCTGGTACACCTGGAGTTTCGTTTCAAAGACCCGAAATTTCATAATTTTGCAGTGTGGTTGGTTGCTGGTACACTACATTGGCTGCTGAAAGTATGGCGAGGAGACACTGTGTTAGGAAAGCACTTAAGTATATTTTTAAAGGAGCAGAGATGGACCGATGTACGGAAGAAAACCTTGCGTTCTCTGGAGTCATACATTTATCACTTGCAACAAATGCAGATGTAATAACCATTTAAGCAAATATAACCGTTCATATTGTCTCACAGTACAATCCAATAAAACAAGAAGTTTTCTAAACGATTTACCCTGCACCCGTTCCCATTTTTAAACAGAATAAAAATAAAAAATTAAAAAAAAAAAGAAGTAAAAGAAAAAAGGTAAACATACTTAGAATACACATGTTCAATAGTCTTTCTTTACTTAGAGATATTTAAAATGATTACTTAAGACACTTACACAAAAAATAGTTGTTTTAGGTGAGGACTAGCCAAGTAAAAAAAAGACGTTCAGTTAAAAACAAAAAATGAAGCTGTTGAATAAATTTTGAGCTACGTACTTCGTACCAGGTAATAGAAGCCGTTTTAATCTGAATTAGCCTAGTGAGTATGCAACCTGCTGTACAGCAGTGTGAGAGAAGTTGCCGCGTAAGAACGGAATTGTGTTTTACTAGGTTGTCTTATAAGTAGAGCCCGGATTATAATGAAAAGTCATATTTTTTCTGAGTAGTCACAAACGTTGCTTATTGGAAATTAAGTACATTCTGAAAAAAATACGTTATATATATGGTTTTTATAGATATTCAAAGTGCATTTTTTCCATATTTTTATAATAGTAATTTTTTAACATTTTAATGCATTTTCCGGCCATTTTCTTTCCTTTTAAGATATTTATAGAACATTTTCATCTGCAGCCCGCATTCCGGTAGCCCGGGTTCGATTCCCGTGACGCACCTTACCCTGACCCATGGGCTTTTGGGGGGATTTTACAATAATCTGTGGTTAAAAGTTCATCTATATATTTTATATGAAATAATAGCTTTGTAAGTGTGGAAAACACGCTATTAACACGGCTTCGACGTCAAGTAACAAGTCATCTTCCTTTTATAAAGAATTATGTGAAGTGTTTTAGTGCAAATATTCCGCTGGGAAAATTAATTCCCAATTGCGAGATTTTCTTGATTGTCACATTGGTCGTACAATACTGTCACCAAATTATCGAAAGGCGCAACCAACTGGCGGCTGGGTGAGGGCTGGGAGGCATTCGCCGACGCCTACCCATTTATCTTATAGCGCTAACGAAGGGATGGTTGGAAAAACATCACTGACCGTCTCTTATCTCTCCCCCTGCCGTCTGGAACCTATGGGGTTATTCACTGAAACGCGAGACTTCCAGAAACAGCGATATTCCTATAAAAAGGGCTGCAGTTGACGAATCAGTTCAGTTCTTGGCGAGCAGCTGTGAGGAGCACCGTTTGAACAAACGGACTGGAAGACGGAGTACGTGTATCAGAGGAGTTGTGCCTGATTACGAGTGCAGAATGCACCTGTGACAGTCGAACTGGTGAATTGTAATTGTGTGCGCTACGTAATACTATGCAATCGGGAAGTGTTCCAACTGTAATTCGGTGGAAATAAAGAACACTTTGAGTTTGTGTAATTGGACTTTTAATTTCACGACCCCACAAAGTCACAATACCAAATAAATCAACTTTGCGTAAAAGTTACTTACAAAAATGTTATGACGACACGTTAAACCAAATATGCGAATGTGTGAATGGAAAAATATATGTACCAATTGACGGGATAATTGATGCAGAGGGGCGTTATGTGGCCAATAGTACGCTAGAAGCTAGTAGTGTCGAACAAATGTTTCGTCTAACCTTAGGGGTTATGCAAGCTGTTAACCACTGTCCGATATGCAAACTGTTCGATACATTCATCTGTTTATTGTGGCCTAGTGCAATACAGCATGACAACGTGCTCCTCTTCCTAACAGACATGTTAGAGGCGGTAGAATCGATCCAATTATTTTACAATAAAATGGTGCATTTTACGTGTTTCTCCCATGCTTTTCATCCAGGTTATATTAAAATTTCCAGAAGTAGGTACACTAAATTCCAGCGCAATTAAAATATTTTTGAAAGCACCAACCCGAACTATGTATTTCAGAGATAGAGCCCCTATTATAGCTTTGCCCCCGGCACCAATTATAACACGCTGGGGTACATGGTTAACTACACTGTAAGAATTTTCAAATAGTGTGAGAAGTCGTGAATAGCTTAGATAGCGTAAATTCTAAGGCAATTGAGAGCGCAAAGGATCTGTTTTCTGACATTCAAATCTTAGGTAAATTAGCTTTCATTAAATTGAGTTTTACATTTTTGACGGATATCATAACCCACCAAAAGTGGCATGACATTGGATAAGTCGGTTGAGCTAGTGAGGATTGCGTAAGAGAGGATACAAAATGTAAAAGTTGAGATTGGGGACAAAATTAGACAAACTAAAATTTGTGTTGCACAAAATTAAAGGATACCAAACAGTTTGTCAGATTGCCAATATCTATTAGGAGAAAACATCAGAACTGATAATTCTGAACGGGATTTAATAGGCTGTGACATAATGTTTTTTCAAATATGTACCTATAACATCTGCGGGAGTGTAGAGCGGCATCTCAAAGTACAAAACAGTTTTAGCTGACAACCACCGTTCCTAAACATTTCAAAACTTGAAGATGACAATGGTGGTGAGCTGCAACGTAAAGTAAGGTATGTTTTGGCTAATGGATACAGTAACCTATTGTTTCATATTTTACAAAATTGAAAATTACCTGATGAATATTGAATTTAATTATTATTTACTAGCAATAATTACATTATTTACTAATAAATGGATATTAATATTCTTTCACACTGGCCGTGTGTAGGATAAATTGTGGAAACGTAGAGTCAGACTGAAAAATCCAATGCCATAGCCGGGATTTCAACCACGGATCTTCTGGTTTCCGTCCAGCCGCTCTACCATTGAGCTACTATGGCCAACGTGCCAACATGACATTAAATTTTCCTACAGACTCGTATTTTCCCGGTAAACCACTTAGGAGTTCTCATAAACACATGAGACAACTACCGTAATGGCGAATTACGACATGTAAGTACTTTAAGGCCCAGGCTTTTATAGTTAAACACTATTAGATCAATTGATGTAAATTAATTGTTTTTTCACACTGGCCGAATGTAGCCCAAATTGGAAACGTAGAGTCGGACTGAAAAAATCAATGCCATAGCCGGGATTTGAACCACGGATCTTCTGGTTTCCGTCCAGCCCCTCTACCATTGAGCTACTATAGCCAACGTGCCAACATGACATGCCAACTGACTCGTATTTTCCCGGTAAACCAATTAGGAGTCCTCAGAAACATATGAGAAGACTACCTAAATTGGTGACTTACGACATGTAAGTACTTTAAGGCCCGGGCTTTTATAGTTTACCACTATTAGGTACAATAAACGGAAATTAATTTCTGTGAATTTTTCAGTCTGGCTCTACACTTTCATAGTGCGTCCTACACACGGCAAGTGTGAAAAAGCAATTAATTTTCATTAATTGTACCTAATAGTGGTCCGAAATATAAAGCACGGGCCTTAAAGTACTTACACCATAGTAAGTCGTCATTAAGGTAGTTTTCTCATGTGTTTATGAGAACTCCTAGTGGTTTACCGGGAAAAACACGAGTCAGTTGTACTTAGTAGTGGTCCGAAACATAAAGCCCGGGTCCTAAGGTACTTACAGCATAGTAAGTCGTCATTAAGGTAGTTGTCTCATGTGTTTATGAGAACAACTAGTGGTTTACCGGGAAATACACGAGTCTGTTGTACCTAATCCGAACTATAAAGCCCGGGCCTTAAAGTACTAACAGCATAGTAAGTCGTCATTAAGGTAGTTGTCTCATGTGTTTATGAGAACTCCTAGTGGTTTACCGGGAAAAACACGAGCCAGTTGTAGCTAATAGTGGTCCGAACTATAAAGCCCGGTCCTTAAAGTACTTAGAGCATAGTAAGTCGCCATTAAGGTAGTTGTCTCGTGTGTTTATGAGAACTCCTAGTGGTTTACCGGGAAAAACACGAGTCAGTTGTACCTAATAGTGGTCCGAACTATAAAGCCCGGTCCTTAAAGTACTTACGGCATAGTAAGTCGCCATTAAGGTAGTTGTCTCGTGTGTTTATGAGAACTCCTAGTGGTTTACCGGGAGAAACACGAGTCAGTTGTACCTAATAGTGGTCCGAACTGTAAAGCCCGGGTCTTAAATTACTTACAGTATAGTAAGTCACCATTAAGGTAGTTGTCTCATGTGTTTATGGGAACTCCTAGTGGTTTACTGGGAACAACACGAGTCAGTTGTACCTAGTAGTGGTCCAAACTATAAAGCCCGAGCCTTAAAGTACTTACAGCATAGTAAGTCGTCATTAAGCTAGTTGTCTCATATGTTTATGAGAACTCCTAAGTGGTTTAACGGGAAAATACGAGTCAGTTGGAGAATTTAATGCCATGTTGGCACGTTGGCCTTAGTAGCTCAATGGGAGAGCGACTGGACGGAAATCAGAAAATCCGTGGTTAAATCCCGGTTATGGCATTGCATTTTTCAGTCTGACTCTACGTTTCCACAATTTACTAAGAAATTTAATTTTAAGTTGTTGTTATTCCAATCATATATTCATGATTTGTCTGTGAGATTTATTAATTTATTATTATGAAAGAAATTGCGGATTTTTGTTAGGAAATTATTTTGCATTTTATGTGCAGTTTTTATATTTAAGGGCATTTATAGCTCACTTTTAGAGAATTTTAGGTCAGCAAATTCCGGGCTCTACTCAAAGTAATGACGGTAGTTTGATTTGGGTGTTTTGGAAAACTTATTTCCTTCCTTTGGTTTGAACCTGCTCTTCAGTTGTCAATAAACAATCACAAAATGCAGATAAAAAATTTTGAACTTAGTCTTAAATGCACAGGAATGAAATGCACATTTTATAGCCTTAAACCAAGTTTCTTCTTGTGTATAAGGACAACGTTTCTTAAATGTTAATATATCGAAAAGCGCTCTTAATTATAAAAATTGCTTTTGAAAAAAAAAAAAACGCTGCTGAATATCACATACGCTCACGTGCAACCATGATATAAATGGTATAGAAACAAAGGAATTAATTCTTGCGCTGAGCAGAAGTTCCACTATTCTAAAAAACGTGAGAGAAGATAAACCAATATTTGAAATGTCTTAAACTCTTTCGTAAAACCTGATGTGCAATCAGAGCATGCTAATACATGGAGACGAATAATTTTATTTGAACATAAAAGGAAGTGGAGAAATACATTCTGAGAGACGTGTTCAAATATCGCTGAATCGTTACAAAGCAAACAGATTTCCTGGCCAGAAGAGTCGCTAAGTTATGTGAATATCGACCCGGACACAAATATTTGAAGAATGTCTTACGTCAGTTTCTTCATGTTTGGTTTAATATTCCACTGTTCAGTATTTCTTAAGTATTTGTATAAAATTTATCATTTTGTTCTAACAGCACTTTAAGAAAATAAAATGTAAACATTTCCTATTAAACATTCAAGTGGTAATACCAAAAATACTGTAAAATACATATTAATGGAAATTAATTGTTCTTTCGCACTAGCCGTGTGTAGGAAGTTCTATGAAGGGGTAGAGTAAGACAGAATTCAATGTCCATAGTTCCTCTGACGTTATTACAGGTACCTCAGGCCAAACATTCGAGCCCCAACCTTTGGGATTTGTTCGGATTGCGTTGGACTCGAAGGGCCAGTGGTTCCCGATACCCGTGGGAGATTGGGGACGTCTTGGGACGGGGTTGAGGGAAGCTATTAATACTCTACTAGCCTGCAGAGCTAGTAGAAGATGGGCTAGTTCATCACGCGGCCCCACCGTAGGTCATATCGTAGCCTTCCTATATTGGTGTTGGCACGCGTAAGTGGCGTATCCGCTTCCATCCCGTCTTGTGTCCTCAGGACCAGATGGGCTGGGCTTGTTAGTCTCTAGGTCTTGCCTTATGAAAAGCCCCACGGAGGCGCCAGGCGCCCATTTGGGACAGCTCTGTAACACCCTGGTTGAAGAAGGCCAGGGTCTTTGAACCTTCGAGTCCTGGACTAATTGGCGTAGAGCCTCTGCTCTCAGCAAGTGTGGCCAACGTGCCAACATGACATTAAATTCTCCAACTGACTCGGGTTTTACCCTGTAAACCACTAGGAGTTCTGTTAAACGCATATGACAACTACCTTAATGACGACTTATTATATTGTAAGTACTTTAAGGCCCGGGTTTTTAGTTTGGACCACTATTAGGTACAACTGACTCGTGTTTTTCCCGGTAAACCACTAGGAGTTCTTATAAACACATGAGACAACTACCTTAATGACGACTTACTATGCTGTAAGTACTTTATGGCCCAGGCGTTATAGTTCGGACCACTATTAGGTACAACTGACTCGTGTTTTTCCCGGTAAACTACTAGGAGTTCTCATAAACACGTGAGACAACTACCTTAATGACGACTTACTATGCTGTAAGTACTTTAAGACCCGGGCTTTATAGTTCGGACCACTATTAGGTACAACTGACTCGAGTTTTTCCCGGTAAACCACAAGGAGTTCTCATAAACACATGAGACAACTACCTTAATGGCGACTTACTATGCTGTAAGTACTTTAAGGCCCGGGCTTTATAGTTCGGACTACTATTAGGTACAACTGACTCGTGTTTTCCCCGGTAAAGCGTTAGGAGTTCTCATAAACACATGAGACAACTGCCTTAATCGCAAATTACTATGCTGTAAGTACTTTAAGTTCCGGGCTTTATACTTTGGACCACTATTAGGTACAATTAACGGAAATTAATTTTGGAATTTTTCAGTCCGGCTCTACCCTTTCATAGTGCGTCCTACACACGGCTAGTGTGAAAAAGCAGTTAATTTTCATTAATTGTACCTACTAGTGGTCCGAGATATAAAGCCCGGGCCTTAAAGTACTTACAGCATTTTAAGTCGCCATTAAAGAAGTTGTCTCATGTGTTTATGAGAACTCCTAGTGGTTTACCGGGAAAAATACGAGTCAGTTGTACCTAATAGTGGTCCGAACTATAAAGCCCGGTCCTTAAAGTACTTACAGCATTTTAAGTCGCCATTAAAGAAGTTGTCTCATGTGTTTATGAGAACTCCTAGTGGTTTACCGAAAAAAACACGAGTCAGTTGTACCTAATAGTGGTCCGAACTATAACGCCTGGGCCATAAAGTACTTACAGCATAGTAAGTCGTCATTAAAGTAGTTGTCTCATGTGTTTATGAGAACTCCTAGTGGTTTACCGGGAAAAACTCGGTCTGTTGGTGAAGTTAATATCATGTTCACAGGTTGGCCATAGTAGCTCAAAGGTTTGAGCGGCTTGATGGAGACCAGAAGATCCGAGGTTCATATCCCGGTTATGTCATTTAATTTTTCAGTCTTAGGCCACCATTTTATAGCTAAATGTGGTGTAAAACCGCTTCTTCAAATTGTCTTTTGCAATTAATTTGAATTACGTAAAACATATGTGTCTGTAACATATTTTCTGAAAGATTGAGTGCAGAAAGATATGTGAGGTGACCTATTAAACATCCAAGACCCTTGTTTACAAATCAAATTCTCAGTTTCACTCTCACTTTTTGCAGACGTAGAACAGTTTATACAAGTTAGGAGAGTCTAACGTTACCAATAGAACTGGCGAGCTCTTTGGGACATTTCTGAAAACTCACAGTAGTTTTGTTCAGGAATGGTTAACGTATTGCAGCACGAAGACATTGGCTTCCCCCAAGTCCTACGGTTTCCTTTTGTGACTCGTGCTCTCCACCACGCAGAGAAAGGGCCGACCCTGGACCAGTTCCATTGTTGCTTGCTTAATTTGAAATGACAGGCAACGGAAAGCACACAGCGTCAAACAAACGAATAGCTTCGGCCTTCCAAAACTCTTTTTCCTCCAACAGAGAGAGAGAGAGAGAGGGGGGGGAGAGAGAGGTGGAGAAAGGGTAAGAATCTCGCCTCTAGGGTGGCTTACAGCAAAAGGGTGGGAGAGTAATTCCGCTGTGTTGTTCATGTACCGGAGCGACTACTTGGGGTTTCCTTTTCAAATTTGCAAAAATCCTTTGTTTGTACGTTTAACAGACTGCAAATTTATTACTTATATATAAATACAACAAATACATTATTCAAAGTATAAACTTGAAAGAAGCGTAGGGACAGTGAAGCACAAATTAGTACAAAAGTGAATCGAGAATATATTGACACATTGCTTCACTCACACTGTTTATTCACAGGACATGTTTCAAGAGCTCTTGCTCCTATCCTCAGCTGATACTCGATTAGTGCAAGTTGTAGTGGTTTCTTCTTTCTCCGTATTGTCAATAGATGGCGTGATGTACTTGTCAAAGATGTCCGGTGGTGGAGTTTCAAAATTCATGACTCTATGACGATTTTTGTTAATGAAGATTTTTTCCCATACGGAAAGGTCTATGGGGTGATTAACATATTTTATTAGAGATGTTTCCAAGTTGATGTCATGTCTAGTATTCAAAAAATGAAAAGCCACTGCTGATTTTTCTGTTTCACCATTTTTAATGTTTCCCATATGTTCTTTAGTTCTGATGTTAATATTTCTTTTTGTTTCTCCTATATAAATTTTAGGGCAAGTTTCACATTTGATCTCATAGATTCCTGGTTTTTCTTTGGTAGTGATTGAATTTTTGGGAGGGCCTTTTAACAAATTTCTGATATTAAAACTATTTTGAGGAGCAAGAGTTATGTTGTGTTTTGAGAAGACTTTCTGGAATTTGTTATAGGCTGATGGGTGGAATGTGAATTTTTTAAAAAGCTTTTTCTCTTTTTCTCCTGTAGGTTCTAGGGTGATGGTTTCTTTTATTTTCTTAGCTTTGTTGAGTCTGTTAACTGATTTGTCTACTAAATTTGGGTTGAAACCGTTGGATATAGCTACTTTATGTGTAGTTATTCTTCTTGATAATCTTCTCTGTTTAGTGGAAAGTTGATCATCCGAAAGATTAAACTGTTGAAAATGGCATGCTGGTGTTGTTTTGGGTTGAAACTGTTGTTCTTGATGTAATTAACTATAGACATGACATCAACTTGGAAACATCTCTAATAAAATATGTTAATCACCCCATAGGCCTTTCCGTATGGGAAAAAATCTTCTTTAACAAAAATCGTCATAGAGTCATGAATTTTGAAACTCCACCACCGGACATCTTTGACAAGTACATCACGCCATCTATTGACAATACGGAGAAAGAAGAAACCACTACAACTTGCACTAATCGAGTATCAGCTGAGGATAGGAGCAAAAGCTCTTGAAACATGTCCTGTGAATAAACAGTGTGAGTGAAGCAATGTGTCAATATCTTCTCGATTCACTTTTGTACCAAATACATTATTATTTTCTTTATTATTGTTGTCGTTGTGGTCGTCATTATCATCATCATGATTATTACTTTCTAATTTCAGTTATTAAGCATTAAGAATTAAACATTTTCAGGAGAACCTCTATAGAGATATGTGTAGGGCTATGCGAACTGGGCTAATGACTTTACATACCTATTATGTGTTTCAAATGGAAAGAGTTCCCGCCTTTAGCGAATGAGATGCGTTAGAGCCTTCAGCGTTGCCAAATTGTTATCCCCACTCTATTTATATTTCCCTATCTCTCGCACCTCCTAGGGGCCTACTTCGGTAGGTACGGGTTTGGCGCACCCGGGGTCCCGAGCAAACAGTCTCACTCGTGTGGGCTCCTCTTCGTGGTTGAGGGAGACGGTCAACAGGCCCACCCACGTGTAGACCGTCCGTGGAGACCCGTGGAGAAGGATTTTAGATTCTTTTCTAGTTTATAGTTTAGGATTTAGTGAACGAAATTTTTAGTGGGTTTTGATTAATGATTTTTATGTATGTGTATTTTTAATAGGTTTTGTTACACTTGTATAGTTTTTAGAAAGTTTTATATCTGGCTTTTGCCATGGCTAGTTTTTAAAGGGCGCTGATGACCGCCGTAGCTGAGCATCATCATCTCTCTCGCACACTTAGGAGAGTTCGTGGCGCTAGACGTAAGGGAACGCAAACTGAATTTTCCAAAGTTGTTGAAATCAACAATTGCAACATTAATATTCGTATATTACGCAAATGTTTTAAATATTTTGTTTAAAGTAAATTATAGTTTATGAATTACTTATATTTCTAATCCAATGAAAATACCAGTGGTACATCCATATAGCTGTGAATGTTACTTACGTTAAGAGATAATTCGTCAGTGTCATTGCCTTCAACGTCTGAGTACTGCAAATTTATGATGATAGGTTCCAAAATCTCGTTACTTGCTATTTCTTTCCAAAAGTCGTCTTCTTGTAGATTATCTGATGTCTCACGCAGTTTTCCCAGCATTGCTGTGTTCCTTGTCAATTTCTCCGTGAATAAGTCGTTAAACGTCAGTCAGTTTAAAAATATTGTAACTTTGTGGGTTCGTGAAATGAAAAGTCCAATTACACAAACTCAACAATGTTCTTTATTTCCACCGACTTACAGTTGAACATTTGCCGATCACACAGAATTACGTAATGCACACAATTACAATTCACCAGTTCGTCCGTTGCAGTTCCACTGTACGCTCACAATTACGTAAATTCTTCCGTTGCACGCACACACTCTTCTCGTTCACTAGCACGGCGCTACTTCGCTGCTTGCCAAGCACTGACTGACTGACTGACCTCACTCATTGCAGCCCTTTTAATAGGAACATCACTGCTTTTTAGAAGTCTCTAGTTTCAGTGAATCACCGCGAAAATTCCAGAGGACAGGGGAAGGGGAAAGAGGCGGCCAGGGACAAGTGACATTTCCATAATCATCCCCTCAGTTAGTGACTGAGATTAATGGGAGGGTGTGGGTCGGCTGCCTCTGGCCCCTTGCTCAGCTGTCGTTGGTTGTGCTTTCCGCTAATTGGGTGACAATATTATTTCTGTTTGCAACATAATTTGAGCCTACATTAACTTTATTGCATTGTTCTAGCAGTAATAAAGAGAGGGGAGGGGTATCGCGTCTCATTGATCCAGCTAATACACTTTTTCATGAAAGAGTAACTGAATAATACTGCTTTGAGCTCTCTAGAGTAAATAGAGATTACGTACCATTCATAAAGATATAATGTGACCAGACACGTTCTGCCAGACTAGCAAGAAATGTGTCGTTTCCTCTCATTGAATTTAGCAAACACCTTGGCTTATTCAAAGTACTTATTTCTTTTATCACTTCATGTCAAATGTTTACGTTTCAGTTCTGTGTAATTTCAAAAATACGTTCACGCAACATGCCAACCAATAATGATATTCAGTACAGTGCTTACATCGCAATGCATTGTTTTAATATAATGGTATCTAATTTATTTATTTGTATTAGGAATACTATTTGAGATAAAAATATGAGGTTTTTACGATTATGTTAAATACATTACTCTCTCCTTCCTCGTGGATCAGCTTTTGTAAAATCTGAATTTTTGTCTTACCGCGAATAGTATTTGTTAGAGATTGATTAGTTCGGCTTGTCACATATCACTTAGGGGGAATGCAATACAACACCGCAGGACTCCGAATGGTTGCTCGTCTAGTAAAGCTCAAGGACAGATATCATTCCATTTGGAAAACATAATAAGTCCGATTTAGAAATGTGATATAATAAATACTGTGACGGCTGCAGCAAGTGCCTACGGTAAAGGAGGTAAATATTAGTCACCCCCTCTCGCCAATTTTGTTGTTTGCAACAAGAGAGCCAAAAATGCTGAACATTCAAGAACTGCAGCTTACGTTATGAGCCCGAAGTGACCGCTTCATCAGGAAACGGTGTTCCCAAAAGTTCGATTTGAGTGGATCTAACGTAATAGACTTCGATAATATACCATTCCTTCCATACGAGGTATTTCAGCTTCGCGAACATTTCTTCTGTGACCAGCGGTAGTTAAGTTGGTAGCTTGGTTGGTTGAGTTGACCAGTGATATAGGAGTTGTGCAGTTAAAAGGGAATATTCGCCTGTGGTCAGTGAACGTCGAGAAGTTTCGAGCAGCACAAACTGATGTGTACACTAGAGAAATAAGGCAACGTTAGACTAACTTGGTAGTCTGTGTATTTGTAAAAATTGAAACTCATTGTAAATTAGCATTAGGTTAAAGTTTTTAATATGAAATAAATATAATTTAATACAGGTTCGTGTTGTCATTTACTTACAATGCTTTTTCCATGACTTAGGATGCACATTTCTAAGAAATTATTATTGATATCTACGTGAAAATTTTCATGCATATTGCTTAAAACTTCGTCCTGGATAATACTTGTTATTATTTGAAAATTTTGTTCTGGTTTGTTATAATTTTGTAGCTATTTCTAAAGAAATGCACTAAAATGTCAGATTACGTATTTTTAAAACAGGTATAATGAATATCAGAGAAAACTCCCTTCTTATTATACTTATTCTTATGAATCTGCTTAATATACACAAACATTCATATGTTTTGGTTGATTAGTTTTTTAAAAAAGTGTACCGGAATCTGAAAAAAAATGTGAAACTGATTAAAACAGCTTTTAAGTTTATATATTGATTACTGACTTCTCACATGAGTCAGAACATCCCTGCTGCATAGTGTTGACAATCTGTGTTCTCACTTGTTCTTTTCAAGTTGCTCTTCATTTGTCTTGCCTTCTTGGCCAGTTCTTCAACTATTTTGTCTGCTTTCAGGACTCACAGCTCATCAATTTCTGTATAGGACTACTATCATGATTAGCACATGTATTGTGTGAACTGAGCCTACTAACCTCAATATTACAAGTTGTTTCATTGTCTATTCTATTTATACGAAGCATGTTTTTTAAGACAGTGCCGTTTTGCGATCCCGCCGCCGCAGTGCTACGGCCGGCGTTCCGCGCATGTGCGCTGGTTACCTACCTCTCTTCTCTACGCACTGACGCCATTACAGTCCGATTCTTCATTGTTTACGTTGGTTACTCAGTGTTTAAGATGCCTCCGACAATCGTGAGTCCCGCCGATTGTGAAGTAAGGGCTGTTATACGATTTCTTAGTGCTAAAGGCGTAAAACCGATCGATATTCATTGTGAGATCTGTGAAGTTTACGGACAAAACATTATGAGTGATGGAATGGTAAGGAAATGGGTGAGAGCATTTAAAGATGGCCGCACAAATGTGCATGATGAAGAACGGAGTGGGCGTCCTTCGGTCGTTACTGAAGATTTAGTGCAGAAAGTGGACGAAAAGGTGAGATAAAAAGACGCCTTACAATTTCATCATTGTTCGACTATTTTCCTCAATATTCTCGTTGTGTTTTTTATCGCATTGTGACCGAGAACCTGAAGTACCGGAAATTGTGTTCAGGTTGGGTTCCGAAAATGTTGACGGATTTGCATAAAACCCAACGTTTAGGCATTGAATTGACCTTCCTTGAGCGGTACCACAATGAAGGTAAATATTTTTTAGACCACATTGTTCTGGTGACGAAACATGGGTGGCCTACGTCACACCAGAATCGAAACAACAATCCATGGAATGGCGACATTCATCATCACCCACAAAAGTGAAGTTTAAGCAAACATTTTCTGCCCGGAAAATCGTGTGTACAGTTTTTTGGGACAGAAAAGGAGTATTACTAGTGGAGTTTCTGCCTCATAATGAGACAATCAATGCAGCGTCTTATTGTGAGACATTGAACAATCTTCGCCGTGAAATTCAGAACAAAAGACGTGGCAAGTTGAGTAAGGGTATCGTTATGCTGCATGACAATGCCCGTCCACATATGTCTAATCGGACCAAAGATCTCATCAAATATATTCAATGAGAAGGTCTAGATCATCCTCCATACAGCGCTGATCTGGCGCCCAGCGACTACCATTTGTTCCTGCACTAGAAGAAACATCTGGGCGGTCAGCGTTTTCAAGACGATAACGAAGTCAAAACAGTTGTGATACAGAGGTTAACAGGTCAGGTGACAGAATTTTATCGGGAGGGTATTCAAAAACCAGTGCTACGTTATGACAAGTGCCTCAATATTCACGGAAGTTATGTAGAAAAGTAGACTAAGGTACAGGCTTTCCTGTAAATTTAAATTATTGCGATATCTATGCATGTCATTTTTTAATTCCAAACGGTACTGACTTAAAAAGCATGCCCCGTAATTTCCACATTTACTGTTCTGTTTTAGTAAAACAATTGCCTGTAAATCTTCTCTTTCTATTTTCTTTGGCTACGCATAGCATATATTCACCAATAACTAGTACAAAATATTATTCGAAACAAATAACTGTGCACATATACAACCAAAGACAAAAGAAGAACTAGCATCATTGGAATGACAGTGGTCGCAGCAGAAAGCTTGAAAGATCCCTGGCCACATAGCTCAGTCGGTAGCGCACCTGTCTACCGTGCTAGGGGTCCTGGGTTCGATTCCCGACGGGGGAGGTGGGGATTTTTCTCCGACCAAGATAATTCCCCATCTTCCCCAGAGTCTGGAAGTATGAATGGGAGTGTGAATGTGTGCGTGATCTAATGATTAAAACCCAAAGATAACAAGTTAACAACTTCAGTACGTTAACAACTTCTCCAAAGGAGAACGGCCGCCAATATGACCATAGCAGTTAAAGGCGGGTATAAATGGAACAAGGAAAAAAAAAAAGGCTTAGTTCAGGATAATCTGTTCAGTTTTTCGGAAAGGAGCATGTCAAAACCTTAACACTCACTAATATAGTAAGCAAATTTGATATAAAATATTGCTCCAATTACGTTTTAACTATATATTTGGAATCTAGAGGGATTAAATTATAATAAAATGTAAAAAAAATTAAATTTTAACCCTAAGTGAAGTGCCCTCTCATCTTAGGGTAGATGTGAATGTAGCTGAGACCTACACGTCGGATCACGTCATTCCCACGCAAGCTGCAGCGCCTCTCGAGGAAGTCTGCAGCACTAGAGAATATAATGGACATTAGAAAGGAAATAATCCGTTGCACTCCATTTGCGATCTGAAATTGACGAGGACTTTGAGTGTTCACTAGTTGCACAGTTCTTGATGTTCAAGTGTTCCTTACGTCGCCCCTCTTTTCCTTTCATGTCAACCCTCGCACGCCACTCGACACCCCTCGCATGACTTCAGTGCAGCGTGTCATTATTTTCACATGTGATGCCTCTCATTCACCAACAACTTGGTCCAACACATCTGTCTGTTTCCTGTACTTTAAATGGCGAAATTTCATAGTTTTTGTTAAAAAATTCTTTGAAACTTCCTGAGTGAAATACTGTTTCTAAAATTGTAATAGGGTTGAGGTTGTGAGTGAGTGCCGGGCCGAAAAAGAATCAACACAAACTACATAAAGTCTATTTCATTTGTCATATGAGTGTTATAATTTAAATAAATCTAATCTGTAGTGAATGTTACCTAGGATCTCAAAATAGCTGCTTACCGCAACAATGATTTACTTCTAGGTTCTCCAAGAAACGTTCTGAAGTTCTGGAACAGTTGAGTGCTTGATCTGGCGAATAGGGAAGACGAAAAGCAATTCTAACTTTAATTCCCCCATTTTCCCAATGCAGTGACTGAACGATGGATCACAGCATTTTCATGAAGAAACAAGATTTCCTTCTCTGCCAAATGAGGTCCTTTTTTATTTACCACTCAAACGTTACAGTAAGCTTGCGCACTAGTCACTGGTGATACTTTTGCAATTTTCCAAGTAATCGATAAAAATAATTCCCTATGCTTCCCAAAAAACACTCGCCATAACCTTGTTAGATGCCAAAATTGAGTTTGCCTCTTTGAAGTTGTTTCACCTGGCGCAATCCACTGTTTTGACTGTGAATTACTTTCTGGAGTATAGTGATGTACCTAAATATCATCCATTGTAATAAGCCTTAACAAAAATTCACTGTATTCTCTTTTACGGTAGAGCTTCTACGGTGCCCGCTTACCTGGCTTCGTTGTAGCGTGTCAAGACTTCCCGAGCTCAAATTTCCATTAGGGTAATAAGGTAAATTTCTCGATTTTAATTCATCCAGTAAGATAAATTTCTTGTAACTCTAAGATCTATGTACCATGCGCTCATTTGAACACAGTTTCATTCATTGTCTGTAATGATTTATCCTTGGAGGATTTCCCTTATTCTGAAAGATGAATGTCTGGTAACTCTAAGCTCTATGTAATCGTGCACTCATTTAAACATCATATATTCACGGTCCGATATGACTTAATGATGGGGATTTTCTCTTATCCTGTAAGATGAATGACTCCTAACAATAAGATCTATGTACTCTGTACTCATTTGAACATCGTTTCATTGATCGTCCGATATGACAATGTTGGAGGTTTTCCCTTATTCTGAAAGAAGAAAGTCTGGTAACTCTAAGCTCTATAGACCCTGTACTCATTTGAACATCATTTCATTCATCGACTGATATGATTTAATCTTGGAGGTTTTCCCTCATCCCCAAAGATGAATGTCTGGTAACTCTAAGTTCCATGTACCCTGTACCATCTGAACATGACATCATTCGTCGTCCGTTATGACATAACATCGGAGGTTTTCCTTTTCCCTGAGAGATGAATGTCTGGTAACTCTAAGCTCTACGTAACCTGTACTCAATTCAAAATCGTTTGATTAATCATACGATATGACTTAATGTTGCAGGTTTCCGTTATCCTAAAATAAGCTCTATGTGTCCTATACTCATTTGATCATCATTTCATTTATCGTCCAATATCACTTAACGTTGGAGGTTTTCTCTTATCCTGAAAGATGAATATCTGGCAATTGTAAGCTCTATGTACCTCGTGCTCAGTTGAACATGACGTCATTCATCGTCCGATTTGACTTAACGTTGGAGGTTTTCCCTTATCCTGCAAGATGACTGTCTGGTATCTCTAAGATCTATGTATCCTGTGCTCCTTTGAACATCATTTCATTTACCGTCCAAAATAACTTCACGTTGGAGGACGTTAAATATTTAGAGCTCCAAATTCAAAACAGAAAAAAATTTTCTTTGCAACGTTTTACCAGTTGTCAACAAACGCAGCACCAATCTTACACAGATCTTATGAAAGCCCAAAGTATTACTTAAAGTATTACTTGTACGTTTCTTAATATTATCGCGACTGGCCGCCGACGCCCACATCAGATAAACTGATAAAGATATATAACTAGAAGGTTCTTGTGTCATCTTGAATGACAGAGAGCATTCTACAACCGTCTGGAGTAATGAATGGTCGTATAAAAGGGAGCCACGAGCGCCAGTTAAAGTGAGAGTGAAAGCGAAAATGAACCGTGAGCCTGCAGCTGTATTTTGAAAGTGAACGTATTTGTGGACTGCGACCTTGGAAGATTGTAATTGTGCATGTGACAGAATTCGCTGCTGCATGGGTTGAGTAAAGTGTATTTACACGGAAATAAAGGACATTTTGAATTTCTGGAAATTGGACCTTTAATATTATTAACCCACAAAGTCGCAAAACGTTTACAGTCTCTGCTATCTCAAACATCTTTAACCTTGGACTTCCCGTACAAAAAGATGAAATTCTTCAGTGATCTCTGGAGTTATGACTTCCACAGGACCTCCACAGGCTCACCACTAGTACTCGTACGTCACATTTTAAACTCTACAACCAAACTTTTAATTATTGTATATGAAGGGATAGAGTCCTTCAATGTACTGTCAATTTTCTCCTTGATATCTTTAGGCGTTAATCCTTTCAAATGGAAGTATCTAATCACTGCACGTTTTTAAAAACCCATCATTTTCGTGAAACCTCTGCACTAGTCTTCTATGAATTGTTGTCATTCAAAAACTAAACAAGCTCTTGATCTGTAACTATGGATACGAGCTATACTAGAGTTAAGCTATATGATGGTGTCCAGCAAAGTGGCCCAGTGAGACTATTATATGTTTGAAGCCCGGTTAGATGTGTGTTATCAGCCTTCCCTAATATTAACGATTATATACTTTGGCGTCGCCTATTCTTATCCAATCGCCGACTTCATCGCTGCCGAGTCTATCATAAAAATAACATAAAGTTATTCTTACACTATCCTGCTTGCATAAAATGGCTTGTGGGAAAATGCAACAAAAATTCAAAGTGGCATCGCTGGTGCATATTCTAGGCGCCAGTTCCTAAGAACACTAAAACAAAACAAATCAATAGCGCTGCTGTTGGGATGCACTTTAAAACGACTTGCCTTCGAATAAAAATTTACTGTTCACTTGATGGGTAATTAACCCAGACTTGTCTACCAAATCAAATAAAGAACGTACGTGATTCTCGTTCCCTCGTAAAAACGACGTCGTCAACGGGAAACGGCCGGAAGTTGGCACTACATTACGATTTGTATTTATCTTAATGGCAAAGCCCTTCGTCACTTGAGAGAAAATTGGAAAATCCAAAGAGAAAAGCTTTCCGGGGCGTGCGGGTCATTAAGGAAGAGATCAAAAGTTATTTTCTCTATGTGTTCCGGAAATTTGCAATACTCTTTATACGGGCAACAGTTAAAAACCGTTTACATTTGCCATACTTTCGTTCTTTTAACTGCCCTGTTGCAATAAAATTGTTTGGTAAAGGAATTCTGAGACGCGGTCGAGGTTCTTTATATCTGCTTTACGACATTTTAAAACCGTGCAGTAAAATCCTACATTTACTATGCCTTTGTATATTTAAAACGAACACATGAATATTTAACTAAAGAATAGAACTTCTAAAGTATATCATCTTAAAAAGAAACTTTTAACATAAACTTTAAGCTATTTTTAATAACAGACTGCAAATAATCGGCTTCACTTTCAAACTACAGACTGACCCAAAAACATCCTAACTGACTGCACGGTATTTTGGTAGTCCGCGACTTCAGGCAAAACACGGAGAAGTCTTTTCAAAAATATTAGTTCAATCTTGAAGCAAAAACTCTATGTTGGAAACTCAATTCTTTGTCTTCATTCTTCGTTCATCATTTTTTTCATATTGTCCTTACATGGCCCACTAATACTCAGAACAGAAAACAAAACTCATTTCAAACAAAAACTCCCATTACAGTCTTATTTTTTGCATAAAAACACAGCGTTAGCTTTCGAGCGACCTACGGATTGGCAAAATTTAGATAATTTAGGTCTTTGGCAGTTCCTAGAATCCTTAAGTAAATAAAAGCTATACCCGCTTTTCTGGCGTGGTGTTACCATGTCAAAACGTCACGAATTCTAATATCCATTAGGGTAATAAGATAAATTTCCGCATGTTGACTTTATCCTGAAAGATGTCTGATAGCGCTAAGCTCTATGTACCTTGTACTCATTTGCGCATCATTTCATAAATCGTCCGATATGACTTAACGTTGGAGGATTTCCCTTATCCTGAAAGATGAATGTCTGGTAACTCTAAGCTCTATGTACTCTGTACTCATTTGAAGATCATTTCATTCATCGTCCGATATGACTTAACTTTGGAGGCTTTACTTTATCCTGAAGGACGAATATCTAAAAGCTCTAAGCTCTATGCACCCTGTACTTATTTGAACATCATTTCATTCATGTCCAATATTACAACGTTTGAGGCTTTCGCTTTTCTTGAAAGATGAATGTCTGGTAACTCTAAGCTCTATGTACTCTGTACTCATTTGAAGATCATTTCATTCATCGTCCGATATGACTTAACTTTGGAGGCTTTACTTTATCCTGAAGGACGAATATCTAAAAGCTCTAAGCTCTATGCACCCTGTACTTATTTGAACATCATTTCATTCATGTCCAATATCACAACGTTTGAGGCTTTCGCTTTTCTTGAAAGATGAATGTCTGGTAACTATAAGCTCTATGTACTGTACTAATTTGAACATAATTTCATTCATCGTCCGATATGACTTAACGTTAGAGGTTTTGCTCTTGTCGTGAACGATGAATGTGTGGCAACTCTAAGCTCTTTGTACTTTGAACTCATTTGAACATTATTTCATTCATTGTTCGACATGACTTAACGTTGGAGGTTTTCTCTTATCCTGAAAGATTAATGTCTGATAGCTCTAAGCTCTATATGCTCTGTACTCATTTCATTCATCGTCCGGTATGACTTAACATAGGAGGTTTTCCTTATTCTGAAAGAACAGCGTCTGATACCTCGTAGGGTAAGCGATCCGTCCACTTCGACTACCTTAGTGCGAGCGCTGCGGACCCTAGGCGCTCGTGGTATCTCTGACGTTACTAGAGGAATCTCAGGCCGTATAGTCGAGCCCCTCCCTGAATGGGAGTTGTTCGGATTGTGTTGGACTCGTGGCAGTGGTTCCGGTACCCCGCGGGAAATCGAGTAACTCCGGCCAGGCTACGGCCGCCCGAATGGGCCAGGGGTTCATTAAGAAGTCCCGGGTACTGGTCTGCAGAGGTAGTAGAAGGTATGCTAGATCATCAGGTGGCCTCACTGAGGTTATTCGGTAGTCTTCCCTGCGGGGTTGACGCGCCTAAGTGGCATATCCACTTCCACCCATCTTGACGTTGTCGATGGGGGGAGTGGGCATTTTAGACTCCAGATACTGCTTCAAGGAAAGACCCCAGGGGTTTTACATCACTCCCGGGTAGAGCTCACTGAACTGTCTGAAAACTCTAAGCTCTATGTCCCCTGTACTCATTTGCACATCATTTCTTTCATCGTCCGACATCACTTAGCACTGTAGGTTTTCTCTTATCCTGAAAGATGTCAGGTAACTCCAAGCTCTGTGTACCCATTACTCGTTTGAACATCATGTCATTCATCGCCCAAGTAACTTTAGGTTGGAGGACGTCAAATATTTAAAAAAGAGATAAGTAAAAATTATGTTTTATTCGTTGTGCCCACAAAAAGTTAATCCACAGCCGATTTGTGAAGTTTCATTTTTTATACTGGGATTACTTAAAGTCTTATAGGCATGGTATATGCCCTTTAATAATTTGCAAGTGAGGTGGGAGGTAAGAGAGCGATTTTGCTGTCGTGGAAGAATTAATGAACTCAGTGGCGTCAACAGAAGGGCGGGCCTGTACACAGGTACGGATGTGTCGGTCGCGTTTACATTCCTTTCTGTCGCTGAGGTCGGCAATGTTCTCAACACTTCTAAACCATTGTTGCGTGATAAAGATGGTAAAAAAACTCCTGCTCTGTTTAGAAACTTTAAATCTGGTGGATCAACTGTCACTATAGGAAGTATATAATTATAATTATATAATTATAAAAATTAACTATTGAAATTAACTTCAAAGGAATCCGTTTCAGATACAATACAATTGTACTTTACAAGTACTTCTAGAACTGACTTTACGTTATGGTATTTAAAGATTCTCTTTTATATCATCAATGTTGACAAAAGATGACCTTTAAGTTTCCCTTCAGCCTGTGTAATAGAAAGAAGTCGCAGTGGGCCACTAGACAATACGAGGCTTGGGTGATAGGTCCAGGCGTCACAATAAAAATATTCTTTTTGCTCATCATAATCCTCAGACAGGATAATTCATTTGACATATCATTGTTTTAATTCATTTAATTAAACTGTGTAGTGGGGATTGGGAATGGGATTCAATTACGGAGGGGATTTGGAAGGCAGGACACCATGCTGGGCCCTATGTTCTTATGTCCCTAAGTCCTCCCGGTAAGAAGGATGAGGAGAGAGAGACAGAGGGTATGGTCCATGCCCTTCAGCTGCTTTAGTGGGAGCGCTGCGGACCCTTATCTCTCGTGGTGCAGATGTATTTTTTATCTTGAAAAGTGCAGAGCGATGCGCAATGGTATCTGGAAGAGTCCACCTCAGAACGGTTGCAACTGGAAGGGAGGGCGGATCAGTTGCGTACCAGTTGCGAGCAACTAAACACGAGCAGAGCTACTCGGTAACACTATAACTTGTTTCAAAATGTGCTTGTCTCCTAGTTCCAAGAGAGCATTTATAAATGACGCCTCCTAACAGCACATTAGGAAACAAAGTGCTACATTTAAAAACACGAGAAGTAATAACCGATATCCATAAATTTATAAAAAAAAAAGGTCAGCTATAAAAATCAGGGGAAGGGTATCTGAGGCAACAGTTGAGTCTGAAAGCAGTTTAGGAGAGTTATTAAGGAAAGAAAAGCCATTGGTGCTAGTGCAACAACGTCCTTCTCTATGCTCAGTAAACAAAGATTAAGACCACGCACAAAATCTAATTTGCATGTTTTAATTCAGAAGTAGTTAGGCGAACTATGAATAATTTTAAAACCACAGAAAAACAAAGACCAACTTTCAAGAAAGTGCTTATGAAGCTCAAAAATTCTACTGACTTCCAAGGCAGTGTCTGAACATTAAGGAGAGTTCTTTTGAAGCTAGAATTATTTGAAACAAAAAGACACTAAGCGTGACAGACAAATTTTAATCGAACATCGCACCATAATTGCAAAATGGCTTAAGTATTTACGAAATATTCGAAGATATCGAAGTGAAATTTATATATATGTGGATAAAACTTATATAAATACAGCACATACTGGATCATATGCCTGGAGTGAAATACGTTACAGGAACTCTGCAGCGATATTGAAAGGCCGACAGTTGTTTATCATGCCTGCTGGAGGAGAACAGGGTTTGGTTCCAAATGCCTATGTACTATTTAAGATCCAACAAAAGCCTGGAGATTACTACCATAGTAAGGATTACAACTTAGTTTATAAGAGCTACAAACTGGCTTCGAGAATGAAATTTGTTTTTAGACATCTTATGCATCGCCCTCCCCTCTCGTAATTTTACGCGTGTGACGCATTGTGGCGATAGGTGCACTATCCCCACCACAGTTGCTACTCATCCCTACCGCGCAGGATTCCTGTCCAGATAAAGTAATACATCTATACCTCTGACGTAACTAGAGGAACCTCGGACCAAACTGCCGAACCCCTCCCGTCGGGGAACTATTCGGACTGGGTTGGACTCGAGGGGGGGCGGCGTGTGTTCCCGACACCCACGGGGAAATGGGTACCTCAGGCCAGGCTACGGCCGCCCGGAGGGGGTAAAGTGTTGCCTCATAAGTCCCGGATACTAGCCTGAAGAGCTAGTAGAAAGTGTGCTAGATCACCAGGTGGCCCCACCGAGGTTTCGGTAGCTTTCCCTGCCGCTTTGACACGCGTAAGTGGCATAACCACTTCCATCCCATGTGACATGGGCTTTTTAAGAAAACAGGTATTGCCCTATGCAAAGATCCCCGGGTTTATCCGTCGCTCCCGGGTTGAAGGAGGCCAGGATCGTTGGACTTTAGTGTGTTTGGACTTTTGGGTAAATCTCTGCACTTAACTACTGAACCCAGAACGTGCTTTCTGGCAGGTTTTGAAACAGCTCAATGAGATTGTGACGTCTTCTGTGCCGTAACACTCAATGATACAGGTTCAAGTCTCAGCATTGCAAACACTCTTTTTTATGTTCATTCAAAACTTGGAAACCGAATCACAATAATGTAATTATAAAGTCGCTGAGGTCGTGCATTACACCTAAAGGGCATCAGTTCAAACACCTGCTTCGTTAGAGGAGTCGTGTTCCAGGAATAGAAAAAGGGTCATTTGAGCGCCACAAAACATCAATTTGAAACGATATTTTTAATATCAAAATAGTTCTGTGTCTGCCAAATTGTCTTTAACTTCCATTCTAATACTGTAATTTCCATGTTTTCTGTGTTCAAATGTGTATAAATGATCCTTAATTCACTTGCACATCCCCTACTTGTAGTTCACCAATAAAGAAACATGAAAAAAGTCATAAAACTGATATAAAGCACTTAAAATATAAATAATAACAGTTTTCAGAATTATAATTGCAAATTTTGAGTGTTACACGGTAAACAAAATTAGTATATCTATGCAGAGGATTCAAACCACCGTCACAACAGACAAATGAGAGTGTAGTACTGCACTTGTTCTAACTGAGCTATCTAGTAACGTGTGAGATAAACATTCCGTCTAACATATAGTATGCACTTGTTACAGTGAACATTTACAGACGTGCGAACGTCAACTGTCTAATTACGAAAATATGACAGACGATGTGATAGCATCTATATTTGTACTAATTTTATTGAGTGTTTAACATTCATGTTAAATACGCGGGTAGAACCTAGTAATGGGGTCGATGTTTTCTTGTTGGAGTTTAGAATGCAAATTGCATAAAACTCGAGAGTAAATGACAGCTGACTCACCTGGTATATGGTATATTCAAAGAAAATTTTGACAGTGTAATATGACATACACTTTCAATTAACGTTAGTATAAATTTAAAACGTAAAATAACTACCTTAAGTATAGGCCTTATTAAATTGTTTTTATCTCCATAAATTCACCTTCATTTGTTGTGTTTAACAGGTGAATAACGAAGGACCATAATGATCTTCATGACGCCGCCGAAGTGTGTATACTATCTCTTCGGAATAGAGAGCCATTCATATTCAAATTCGGGAGCGCTGTATTATTCAAAAGCCGGGGCTGCAACAGCATTACTATACTCAAATAAAGTTATGCAAACTATCCCCCGCTTTTTTCCCCCTTTGCATCGTAATGCCCCAAACTATAACTCGCCGTTGCCTCCCATGTTTATATTTTTCCGCTGCAGTTTCGGAAATGTTTCTATTGGGAAACATTTTTTCCCACATTCAATTGTTCGTGTGCGTGCTTTGTGGAAGTTGGTTTGTGTTTATTTAAGTGCAGATAGTCGTGTTCTGGTGTAAATTATCAAGTCAGTATTATTTGATAAGCAATAATGTTTCTCACATTTTTGTTCTATATAAGAGAATAGAGAATCGGAACTACGGGACTGAACATGTTATGAAAACAAGTAAATTTATGATTCAACAGATTAGAGACCAAAAATGTTTGGTTCCGATGCATGGCCTATAAAAGAGAGAAGATGTCTCCATGGTAACAAATGAAGGTCGTAGCCAGGAGGTTCCGGATATATCAAATAATGATGGCAGCTCGCTCATCAGCTGAGTGGCCAAGACACTAAAGGTTAATAACTGTCAAACCTTTCCCTTCAGTGGCCATATGGGTTTCCTAAAGACAACAAAAGAAACTGAAACCTTCCTTCTTTACACAAGTCTCCTTCAGTTCCTTCAAATCATCCGTTCCTCCCACGGTGTATGTACAAGAATTATATTGGAAATTAATTGTTCTTTCACACTGGCCGTATGTAGGCTAGAGTACTGTGACTTTGTGGGTTCGTGACATTAAAAGTCCGAATGCACAAACTCAAAACATCCATTATTTCTACCGAATTACAGTTGCAACACTTGCCAATTACATAAAAATTACGTAGCCCACAAAATTTCAATCCATCAGCTCGTCCGTCACAGATCCACACCACACTCGCAATTACGTACAACTCTCTCTAGAGCTGACTAAGAGCTCCTCTGATACACGTACGCAGTCTTCCAGTCCGTTCGCTAGCACGGTGCTCTTCACGGCTGCTCGCCAAGAACTGAACTGACTCGCTCACTGCAGCCCGTTTATAGGAAGATCGCTGTTTCTGGAAGCTTTGCGGCTCGGAACATCATTCCGACAGTTCCAGACGTCAGGGGGAGGGGAAAGAGACGATTAGAGATGCTTTTCCAACCATCCCCTCAGTGAACGCTACAAATAAATGGGTAGGCGTGGTCTGAATGCCTGCTGTCGCCCACCCAGCTCTCAGTTGGTCGTGCCTTCCGATACTTTGGTGACAGTATGGAAAGAAAGAGTCCCACTGAAAAATTCAATGCCATAGCCGAGATTAGAACCACGGAACTTGTGGTTACTGTCCAGCCACTCTAAACATTCAATTTGAGAATTTAATGTCATGTTGGCACGTTGGCCACAGTAGCTCAAGGGTTAGAGCGGCTGGACGCCAACCAGAAGATCCGTGGTTCAAATCCCGACAATGGCCTTCAATTTATCAGCCTGACTCTATCTTTCCAAAAATTATATTCTTTGATACCTTTGATATTATTTGAACTTTGGATCTTCTGGTCTCCCTCTAGCCGGTCTAAACATTGAGCTAATATGGCCAACGCGCCGACACGACTATAATTCTCCAACTGACACGTGTTTTCCCGATAAACCACAAGGAGTTCTCATAAACAGATGAGACGGCTCGGGCTTTATAGTTAACCGGTATAAAGTTAACTAATAAAAATTAATTGTTCTTTCACACTGCCCGTGTGTAGGCTAAAATATGGAAAGATAGAGTCAGACTGAAAAGTTCAATGCCATAGCCGGGATTTGAGCAACGGATCTGGTGGTCTCCGTCCAGCCGCTCTACACCACTGAGCAACTATGGCTAACGTGCCGACACGACATTAAATTCTGCAACTGACACGTGTTTTTCCCGGCATACCACTAGGAGTTCTCATAAACACATGAGACAACTACCTTAATGACTACTTACTATGCTATAAGTACTTTAAGGCCCGGACTTTATAGTTCGGACCACTATTAGGTACAACTGACTCGTGTTTTTCCCGGTAAACCACTAGGAGTTCTCATAAACACATGAGACAACTACCTTAATGACGACTTACTATGCTGTAAGTACTTTAAGGCCCGGGCTTTATAGTTCGGACCATTATTAGGTACAACTGACTCGTGTTTTTCCCGGTAAACCACTAGGAGTTCTCATAAACACATGAGACAACTACCTTAATGACGACTTACTATGCTGTAAGTACTTTAAGGCCCGGGCTTTATAGTTCGGACCTCTATTAGATACAACTGACTCGTGTTTTTCCCGGTAAACCACTAGGAGTTCTCATAAACACATGAGACAAGTACCTTAATGACGACTTACTATGCTGTAAGTACTTTAAGGTCCGGGCTTTATAGTTCGGACCACTATTAGGTACAGCTGACTCGTGTTTTTCCCGGTAAACCACTTAGGAGTTCTGATGCACACATGAGACAAGTACCTTAATGTCGACTTACTATGCTGTAAGTACTTTAAGGCCCGGGCTTTATTTTAACCACTATTAGGCCAATTAGTTTGGTCCGTGGTTCAAATACCTGGTATGGCATTGAATTTTTCAGCCTGACTCTATTGTATGTCAAATATTATCTTCCAGATAATCTTGCATATTACATGTAATCTTGAATGTTTTTATATCTTTCTAAGGCTAAGGTCAAATCTTGTGTTTTCTTAATTTACAGTACAGACTTGAAGGACAGCATATAGCTCTTCGCTTATCACTACCGAGTCCAGTTTAAATGTCTCGTAACTATATAGAGGAGAATAACAGCAATACTCCTAATAAGAGAAGTTTAGGAATGTAATATGAATCTAAGAATATCTCAAACTGTGAGAAACATATGTTACATTGGAGTGTTTCTTTTTTCATTATTAATTACTCTTTAGAACAGAGACTAACATTCAAAAGCTTTTGCTATGCGGCAACAGAAAATGTTGGGTGTTGTTGCTCATAGATGGCTGCACCAGTTATATTCAATCTCTGAGAAGAGTAGTGTTAACTGTTTACGATGTTTTCAATCAAATTGCACTAACTTTGTGTAAATGCTGATGGTATTAAATTTAGTATTAACAAATAAAAACAAACAAGAGATAGAATGGGTACTCAGATAACACAGAACGAACAAATCACTACGTATGAGAATGGAAATCTTTTGAAGTGACTATATATGTACACCAGTTTCTATCTTGTGATTCTATTTTTCCATGGTATATAAATGTTTGTTAATCTGCAGCATACTGTCGATCTTTCAGCTGATAACTTACCTTGTAACTGTCGTAATTACTTGTATATTAGATCGCTCGCGCAAATTAGAAATTTTTCATTGGCAGATAAACTCTACTTAATACTGACATTAATTTTTATGACTCGATTTCGTTTTAGTGTTAGTTTTTATAACTCTTGTTCCTGTAAGTCCCAAACTTCATTAAGGACAGTTAAGTACACAAGATGGGCATTTTTAATTTCTGGAAGTTAATTATTTTCTTCCATATCTGTACAGGGTTATTAATGTCGAGAACAGTAAAATCATTAACGACAGAAGAAACTAATACTGGATTCGTCACGCCGGAGCCATGCTATGTCCCTGAACAATTAATATTAGCAGGTTCTCATTAAGTCCTATGCCCCATAGGCGCGGCAGTATATAGGAGACAATAACTTACCCACCAACGAAACTTTCTTCATTATCCTGGTACTCACCTGCAATAAAGAAACAGTAAATTTTGTTAATAAAGCTTCTAATCCTTAACAAAGTTTTAATATACATATAAACAAATAAAATATTTACGAGGCATTCTGAAAGTCGTGATAAAACATTGTTAACATTTGAATAACGTAATAAAAACAACAGCATGATATTAGGTAGTCTCATAAGTAAAGTCAGTTTTTCTACGAGGGCTGTTCAATAAAGAATGACCATAATTTTTTTCCGTCATAATTGTAGCACTAAAACTCAATATTATTATATTATGTTAGCCTAATGTGAAACAAATACGCCGTTGTAGTTTAATTGTTGAAACTCCTGGTTCACGTCTGTGAGAACCAGGCAAGTTCAGACATATTCAGTTTCCCCTACCGCTGTAATGGAGGTAACACAGGAGGAACAATGTGCGGCTCTGAAATTCTGCTTTCGTCTAAACAGATCTTCAGTTGAGGCCCATACAATGTTACAGGAGGCTTATGTAGGGTCTTTTCTTCCCTACAGCACAGCTCGAAGGTGGTTTAAACTATTTAAAAAGGGGAGACAATCAATTTCAAAGGACGGTGCACGCGATGCTCCAGTTACTGCTCTCACGGAAGAAAACATCAACACTGCTGCTGCCATTGTGAGACAGCATCCACGAATTACCTTAAAATCACTTTCTGAAATACTGAACCTTTCATTGGGTGCCACCCACACTTTGGTGACACTAACATTACACATCAGACGTATTTGTGCGCGATGGGTTCCAAGACTGTTGATTCCCGAACAAAAGGACATTCACATGAAGTTGAAGTCGATGTTAGAGGAGGATCCTGAGTTTCTTTCCAACGTAATCACTGCTGATGGAACTTGGCTACACAACTTTGATCCTGAAGGCAAACAGTAAAGCATAGTGTGGAAATCTCCTTCATCACCAACCCCCAAAAAAGCAGAAGTGGTTGCTTCTGCTGGGAAAGCCATGGTCAGCTCATTCTTTGATATTCATGGAATGGTTTATCAGCATGTTGTACCTGCACACAGTTTAGTAACTGAAAAATACTACAGGGATATCCTGAAAACACTGCAAGTCCATATCTGACGCAAGAGACCACATTTCCATGAAGCAGGCTGGGTGCTGCACCACGATAATGCGCGGCTTCATACTGCCAATGTTGTTGCTGAATATCTTGCAAACATTAACGTGAGCTACATCTCTCACTCTCCCTATAGTCCGGGTTTAGCTCCATGTGACATTTTCTATTCCCTAGCTTAAAGAAACGCCTTCGTGGAAGGGGTTATCCATCATCAGAAGCAGTGGTGAAGGCTGCGGAAGCGATTTTGAAGGATATCTCCAGAAGTGATTTCCAAAATGTCTTTGAAGACTGACAGAAACGCTGGGACAATTGGATCTCATTCAGGGGAGACTATTTTGAGAAGGACCATCAAAATATTGAGGATGAGTAAAGGTACGTTGTCAAAACTGCAATTGTTTATTGAACAGCCCACGTATTTACGTGTTTTGTAAATATTATCTAGTATTACGTACATTACGAGTATGAATCTGTCATCAGTTGTCAAAAAAAAAAAAAAAAAAACAATCACAAAATGGAAATAAGAAAGTTACAACTAAGAGTACTTCTAAAGCACTACTGGTAATTCGCTGTCGCAGCTCGAAGAATATGTAAAGTGGAAGGAGAAGGTGTCGTTAGTGACCGTGTGGCACAACGATGGTTCCAGCGTTTTAACAATGGAGACAAAAACACTAAAGGTTTACCACGTTCTGGAATATTGAGAATACACGCCAAGTTTTGTGAGAAAATACGCAAAAAAGGTACCCGTAGGCTTTCAGAAACTTGGTTGATCAAAATATGACATACATTGCCACAGTAATACACTTGGAAAATAATACAGAAGCTGTAGATCTGTAGCCCATGAACTGACACCTCAACAGGCTGAACTTACAGTGGATACCTGTTGTCAGCTTATCCGTAAAGCCATGGATGATAGATTTATCAAGAGAATTGTCACTTGGATGAAAAATGGGTATATTACTCAAATCCTGGTGCCTCGAAACGGTGGCTTGATCCCTGTCTACGTGCCTAAGTCATCGTTAAAAAATCATTTCGGTCCCAAAGCAGTCTAGTGTTTCTGGTAGAATTTTGAAGGTGTGCTTCAGTGGGAGTTCGTTCCAAACCGGCGGGTGAATGATACGGATTTTTATTCTCAACAACTAGAACGAGTTCATGAAATTTTGAGTCGGATATACGCAGCATTTGTTAACCGAAATAGAGTTCTATTGCAACAGGACAATGCAACACCCATACTACACGAATAACCATTGAAAAACTCAGGAATTGTGAGGAATCGAAATGCTACGACACCCAGCATACACTCCTGATCTTGCACCATGAGATTATCATATTTTTGGGTCTATGGCCCATTTTCTACGTGCAAGACATTTTGTGCACTTTGAAGTAGTACAAGTGGGTGTCACCGAAGACCTTGCATCAGAAAGCAAAGACTGGTATCATCGTGGGCTAATAAACCTCGCTGAACGGTGGCTCGAGATCACAGAATCTAATGGTGTATACTTTGAAAATTAGTTAATTGCTTGTCACAACACATTTCAAATAATTATTTTCCTTAAAAACTATTACATATGAAACAATGTCTATGTAACTTAAAATTTTCGATATTAGGATATCTAGAAAACAAAGGTTTAGTTTAGTGCTGCTGTTAACACCAAGGCGGGGCGGACTCAGCTCGCCAAATGTTAGACGCTACATGCACGTAGTAAATATAGCAGCGCTAATACTAGACAATAAATAAATAGATTTGGGTTACACATTAACTTGTTAAATCTATGAGTTGGTTCAGTTCTTAAAAAAAATCTACGTATAGCACTTTTCTCAAAATCGTCGTATTTCTCCACACGCTGTTTGCATTTACGCGATTTTCCCGGTGTTCTTAGAGTTCCGGATGCTTGCTGTTGCATTCTAACACTATGTACACTACTTGCGGAAAACCAGGGAGATCATCATTTTCTTTCTCAATGATTTTATAGATGATTCCGGATTTATTTCTTTAAGCCAGCGAAACAATGCACGATCATTCGCCTCTCGCCGCTGTTTAAAGGTTTGCGTTGATTGTGTTTTATTTCGGCTGAAGCACCGTCCTGCTCCATGATGAAAAGCTTACAAATTTTAAATTGCATATAACCAAATGTACTTAGGCTTGTGAGGTACACGAGATGTACAGGAAATACAGTGTTAAATATCAGAAGTAACTCCACACTATAAACAGTAACATCTTAATCAGCATTCAACTCGATACAGACCTCGGCGTGAGAGAGCTGCCTGGTATAGGAGTACAAAATATTATATAGTAGCAGTGACCTTTAGTAATGTTAAATAAAATGCAGCTTAATTTAACATAATAACTTATTAGTGTGTATAATTTCGCCTGTCTTCTGTCAAATCTGTATATAGTATACAGAAGACATCTATGTGGTATGTGAAGCAGAAAGATGAAACAAGTGACTATTACGTTTATAAGAATCGAAACATTTGAATACTTTTCTGTCTCCGAAATTAGCTCGCACAGAGCAGTGATCAGAAAACTACTTACAGTACTGTACTTAAAGCAGGCGTTTATCGTACGTATGCAAATAAAAGAAAACCTCCATTAACTTAGCTAACAGATTCACCATTTTCTGTACCAATATCTCTGTCTCTCTTGCCTCCCAGATATTTACAGCAGTATCAAACTAGGTTGAGATAAATTATGGTAGAGGGCGAAAGAGGCATAAGATGAGGCAATGTTGATCATCACTAATCTTAAAGTTCATTGAGGTTCAGAACTAGCAGGAAGAAACTGGGAATCACAAAATCCTTAAAATGATCCCATCTATTCTGAGAAAACTTCCGGTGAAGTTTGTAAATAAATCAGCCGCAGTACAGAACCTTTTGTGGTGAAGACAGCGAGAACTGTTGATATGTTGGAGTGTAACGACCTTGGCCTTGGCCTTGTAGGAGGGGCTTTGATACCAGACACCATCATCTTCCTGGATCCTTGACCGAGTAAACAAGGTGAGAAACGTGATACCATTTTGTCTGCGTTCGGGACGACCAGCAAGTCGAACGGAAAGTAGCCGCACAGCATGGGGTACACGATTAATTGCATAATTAAATTTATGCAGACGAATCAAAAATAACTCAGTGATTAAGGAAGAAAGCTATGATATGTGTTACAAAAAGCGTTTACTAGACTAAATAGCTGGAGTTCTGAAAGCCTAAGTGACCTGTTGAGATATTCTGACACAATAGAGCAACCTTAACTAATCACTATTTCATATAACCTTGCCCCGCTTACATGTATCAGTCCGCGTGCAACTGTCTTCCCCCTCACCCTAATTGGCTAATGCTTTCACGCCATAGGCCATAGGCGGCTCCTTCCTGTCACACTTAATTGTCATGAAGATAGATAAAATCATACAAATATGAATATGAAGGCATGCAAAAGTAATGAAATTTATAATGAAACTGAGCAAGTTGAAACTAAATGAATGAGCAATGAAACCGAAACAAGTTTATAATGAAAGGCCTTCGGCTTTTTCCACTGTGATTTTTTAAAATCAGCATACATCCCTTGCAAAAATACTTGTCTTTCAGTCTTAAAAGTCGTGTCACGCCATACGTGTCGGGTGTGCTTCATTCACCCAAGTCTCGTCAAGGTAGTATATTTTGCGACTTGTATCTCGGTACAGTCTTTATTGTCCTTAAATAACGTTTTCGTCACACAGCAACATCGCCCCTGGTGTGGTAAATTTTCCTGTTGTCTCAATTTCATTTCGCGATGTTCCTACGCATCTAGCACTCACACCTGTAAGTACAGAGCACAGCTGTTCGACTTCTCTCACTGATAAAGACGGATTCTTCTCTGTGAGTGCATTAAACACATGCACCACAATTCTTTTTTCCCCGTTTTGTAGAGGTTTTCCCTTGCGATGCTTCAGCGAAAAACTGGCGCTAGACTCTGCCATTATACATATAAGTACATGCGCATTAACGATCAATACAATAATTTAGCTCTCGTACTCGGCATAGCACACCTTCGAATGACGATATATGACTAATCCAGTTCAAAACAAGGTCAGTGATAAAAGTCATATAAACAAATATGTCATCAGTACCGCTAAATCACGTGCTATCGTACCATGTGCTTGAGAGCAAAGGAACCTCCTCTTTACTTCGTTTAAGAATTAACATGCATTTTAGATAAATCAACTTTTTGAGTAATATATTTCATTAAAACAGTTACGAAATAAAGACATACCACCATGTTAAATAACGAACTAATTTTTACCGCACAACAGGACATACTACAATAGCAGCCAATGAGATGTGATAAGGTCATGTGATCGTTAAGAGATACGGGGCTAGCTTATGTGGAACAAGGATTAGGTGAGGTGTTGAGATATTCTGACACAATAGGGCAACCTTAACTACATATCAGTGCAGGGAGGGAGAAAACTGTGTGGGTAGAACTACTTTTAAATAACTTTGTCACTCAGTAATTCCAAAAGTGAAGACCTCATTTCAGCTCTAAAAACATAAAAGGTAAAACCAAAAGAATGGTGCATTTTTAAGTGAAAACTTCTTGGGGCCCGTTTAGCACTTTTAGTGGGTGGTTAATTAAACTGATCCGTCACGCTGGAATATATGACGTTCATTCGGGTGAAGTCGGCTCGAGTCGGCCCAATCCGAACTAACCCCCGACACACTCTTTCGTTATTTTTTGAGCCTTATGTTATCCATAACGCTATACACGTAGATTTTCTGTCGCACTCAACAGCCTATCAACAACACGTATCCAGGTATGTTTTAAAATATTTGAAATAATATAAAAAATTCAGAAACCCTACAGGAGTTTCATTAACATAATAACTGTCTTAGGACCGTTCTTACAAACGTCTGTCAAGTGTCAGTAACAAATCCGGTCAGATAACCTTCTGTCATTTAACAAGTCCACAATATGTCAAATTCCACTTTAAACAACAATAATAATAGTCAAAACGAACTGATAATATCACCAAAGTTAGGTATTTTAATAACTAAAACCATAATAACGAGAAATAAAATAAAAAAGAGTGTGCTAATTGGAAATAAAAGTGTAAGGAATTGGTGAAAGGGATGTTTCATTTAAGAACTGGTTATTTTTATTGACAGTTTCTCTTTATTGCGAGTAGTAAATCGTAAAACGTCAATAAATTAAATGTAGTAACACGTAAATAATAAAATTATCAAGTATTAAAATGACGTTTTGCGTTTATTTTCATTTAAAAGTTATAGGTTATGTTTTCCCACAAACTGAAAGACGGACCGAGTGTCAAAAGATTTGATATATAAATGTGATTTGTTATGGAAAAAGATTTAAATATATATATTATTTAGTTTGGAAAATAAAAATTTAAAGACAAAACATCGATCAAAAACACTTGAATTGAATTGGAAATGTATTAATATCAATGTTAATTGTGAAAAAAATTGAAATGAATATGAGATGTAATAAAATATGTATGAAAATATGTACGAACGTGATGACGATGTATATAAGAGCGCTCAACTGCAGAGATTATAAGCGCCCTTTAAAAAATTAGTCAAAGCTAAAGCCAGATATAAATTAAATTTATTGGGAGTCGATTAATGACACTAAACAACACTTACTTTTAAATTTTCCCGGAACTAGTTTCAGAGGCCTTCCCTCTATCTTCAGCCGGACATCTACTGGTTTTCATTGGTGTAGCTGGCAATATTTTGTCATCGGTCTCCTCTGGTGGCGGTTCGAGGAACTTGCTGAACGAATCGTTCTGGGGGATGTCGAAATTGAATACTTTGTTCCTATTTTTTGAAATAAATATTTGTTCCCATGTGGACAGTTCTTCTTTTTATGTTGTATGTTTTAGTAATTTTGGTTCTGGATTTATGTTGTGGTATTTTTCCCAAAAATGCGTGTTTGTTCCCATGTGGACAGTTCTTGTTTTCCTGTTGTATGTTTTAGTAATTTTGATTCTGAATTTATGTTGTGGTTTTTTTCCAAAAAATGCGCGGCAACTGCTGATTTTTCTAATTGTTTGTATTTTATGTTCCTAAAGTGTTCCTTTGCTCTTGTTTCTAAATTTCTTTTGGTTTTTCCCATATAAATTTGACTACAGTCACAGCATTCAATTTGATATATCCCAGATTTTTTGTTAGATGGAATGGCATCTTTGATGTTTGAGCAAATTAGGTTTTTTAAGGAGTAATGGTTCACTGGAGATAGTTGAATGTTTTGTTTTTTGAAGACTTTTTTGAATTTATCAAAGGCCCATGGATGGTAAGTGAATTTTTTTAAGATCAGTTTAGTTTCTGTAGCTGAGAGGGTTGTGGTTTCCTTTAGTAGTTTCTTCTTTTTTGCTAAGTTCACTTTTTTGTCTACTAGTGATTAGGGAAGGTCATTTTTTTGTGTTATTTCAATATAAATATATATAAATAAATTAAATGATATAAATGTTTCTAAAATTGTATAAAAGTGTAAATAAACTTTAAAAAATACATGCACATAACAGGCTACAAAAACAAAAATAAATATAAATATAAACTGACAAAAACTCTCTTCCTTAAATCCTAAAGTCTAACCTAGAAATGAATCAAAACACCATCTCCACTATTATGTTATCATCCAATAGCATTTCTGCAAAGCTGATACGAGCGTGTAATACATTACGATACGGAGTAATGAGAATATATACGAAGATGTAATAACATGTGTAAAATGTATACGTAACCTAACATTTCCGAATATTCAAAAATATGCAAGTCAGCAAATGAATATCATTGTCGTGAACTACAAAAAAAAAAAAAAAAAAAAAAAAAAAAACCATCAGTAACGATATATGGTTACTGGTTTCTAATGTTTTTCAGTATTGTGTACCGTTGCTCTTAACTAATGAGCTGCAATGGATAATATGCAAGAATGACATTTCTCCAACTAACTGGCACTTTTTCCGGTAAAGCACTATCTTTTGATATGGCTATATTTTGCCTAGGAAACTAACAACAATCGACGCCTGTTTCTAAAACAAAGTGGAATGCAGGAGACTTTAAAACGTGTATGTTTCAGTAAGGCCTCACGTTAAACGCAGGGTTGCAGACTGATGGATCGTAGGCCCCAGGTGGTCTTCACATGTGACGTAAGAGCGGAAGTACTCAGGCCGCTATATCTCCCTGACAGCCAGTTAAAAGAAGTCCTGATCTTAGATTACATTTAATTACGCCAGCCAATGTGTATGAAGCCTTTGTCAGAACATGAACGTTCTCAAGCATTTAGCACGTTACCTTAGCGTTACTGACTAGATAGCTCAGAAATTAACTGTAACATTCACAGCAACCTCCTCTACCACGCGTTTACATTGAAGTACAGAAGTTTAGATAAAGCTCCGTGCTGCATGCTTCTATCTTTCTGGGAAAAACATTTTTAAATACTACTTTGTATTTATGTTCAACAGTTTTCAAGAATGACAGAGTATCAAAATTGTCCTCGGTACCGGACAGCCATTTAAATAACACTTCGAAAATTCTCATTTTCTGCAACAAAATTTCACTATACTGGGACAGTCCTTTGCCTATGGGACCATGTAAGCTAAAGAACGAGCACGTGTGCGACATCATTGGCTGTTTAGATTTGTAACTTTCTGCGGTTTTTACATCAATTTTAAAGACCTTCCGTCTAATGCAAAATATATCAGGTGAGTCGTCTGCCCCTATTTATTCTATCTATGCAGCCCGCAGTTCAAGTCTAATGTTAAAACATTGAATCTTTTAACACAAAAACTGTTTTTGCAGCTCAGGCCTTCTAGCCGACATTAATCGAACTAGCATTAATACTTATAGCCCTGAATGAGGACCAACAAGTTGTGAATAGCTTAAACAAAAGACGTCTTTACATGCATAGAATACTAGAAAGATGATAACGTGTGCTTTCCCAAAGAGCTGCATAGAATGCGTAACAGCTCGAAGAATGGTTCATTCACTGAAATACACATCGTGATACAAAGACTAGTTTCGAAACAACGTCACACTATTTTGGTTGTTTCCCCCATTCTCTAAGTTTTTATTGTCTGTATTTTAGCTATTAATTTAAATGTTGTTGTTCTGTAAGTACAATAAGATGACGTTTATCTTGATGTAGAAAGAGCAAAATGTGTTTGTATAAGAGTAGAGAAAGTCATGTATATAAAACATTTGACTATCACTTAAAGTCTACTGTATTCCCTTATAACTACAATAAGATAATGTTTATCTTGAAGTAGATAGAGCTATAAGTGTTTGTACAAGAGTAGAGAAAGTCATTTATATAAAACATTTGACTATCACTTAAAGTCTACTGTATTCCCTTGTAACTACAATAAGATAATGTTTATCTTGAAGTAGATAGAGCAATAAGTGTTTGTACAAGAGTAGAGAAAGTCATGTATATAAAACATTTGACTATCACTGAAAGTCTACTGTATTCCCTTGTAACTACAATAAGATAATGTTTATCTTGAAGTAGATAGAGCAATAAGTGTTTGTACAAGAGTAGAGAAAGTCATGTATATAAAACATTTGACTATCACTTAAATTCTACTGTATTTCCTTGTAACTACAATAAGATAATGTTTATCTTGAAGTAGATAGAGCAATAAGTGTTTGTACAAGAGTAGATAAAGTCATGTATATAAAACATTTGACTATCACTTAAATTCTACTGTATTTCCTTGTAACTACAATAAGATAATGTTTATCTTGAAGTAAATAGAGCAATAAGTGTTTGTACAAGAGTAGAGAAAGTCATGTATATAAAACATTTGACTATCACTTAGAGTCTACTGCATTCCCTTGTAATTACAATAAGATAATGCTTACCTTAAAGTAAATAGAGCAATAAGTCTTTGTACAAGAGTAGAGAAAGTCATATACACAAAATATTTGACTATCACTTAAAGCCTACTGTATTCCCTTGTAACTACAATAAGATAAAGTTTATCTTGAAGTAGATAGAGCGGTAAATTCTTTTTCTTCTCGGGCAGCCAGCCAGGTGAAAAGATGTTTAGGTATCAAAGTTTCGGGAGTGTGCATCTCTCCCATCATCACGATATTTATAAAATGTTATAACCACAAATGAAACACTGGATATAACACCAATATAAGCAAAGACAAAACACTATCAAAATCGCATTACTGAACAAAATACTGTTTTCGGTAAATTAAATGACAGGTCAGGAAATGGCGTGAGTACATAAAATTGTGTCAAAGAAACGTAACAACTTAACTTGATTATCAAGATGTATTGACATTTGCTTCTGAAATCGACGGATTTCCATTTGTAAGGCCGACTTCCAATAGGGGCTGAGACGTCGATACCTAATCGTCTTTCCACGTGGCTTGTTGCCCGAAAAGAAGGTGTGCATTTTCGTAGCCAGGAAAGCTTCAGGCCTTATTAGAGCAATAAGTGTTTATACAAGAGTAGAGAAAGTCATGTATATAAAACATTTCACTATCACTTAAATTCTACTGTATTCCCTTGCAACTACAATAAGATAATGTTTATCTTGAAGTAGATAGAGCAATAAGTGTTATTAACAATAATTTTGCAAGATACGGGAATGGAAAACAAAGACAGATGAAGAGAAAAAGCTTAAGGAAGAGTGAGTGAAGAATTTTAAAGTGGTACAACAAAGAGAGAGGTAGTACTTTGAGAATAAATGAACGAGGGAAGTCCGTCACCATTTTGGAGGTCTTCTTAGTGGATAAAATTTAGCCAATAAGATTAGCCGCTTGGGTTTAAAACCTAAGGTGAACGTTTTGGGTCCAGGAAGTCAAGAACCAACAAGTTGTAAAAAGAAATGTAAATTTAGGAGGTTTTACTAAAAGGTTTGCAGGTATTTGAATATACCCAGCCGGTGTGTTGATACTTTCAGTTAATGAAATTCAGGGAATTGTAATTCCTGTAGAGCAAAGGACAGTTCTATGAATTAATTACTGTTCAGACACACAGGAGCAGCATGCAGTTTCATATCTTCACCAATCGTACTTGTTAGAAATGCTGTCAATACACATCTTCTACAGTCATCTGTTTCACACACGCCTCATCTGTTTATAGCCGTTCACATGTTTCACTGCCCGATGGTGTATTGTTTCCTCTCGTGATATTGATTTGCCGCTCGCCATACTTTCAAATGAAGATATTTTATTAAATTGCGGTTTCGTAATTACATTAATCGCATTACATTTGAACATGTTATTACAATAATGCTAACCGAATAACCGTTCCGAGCGCAATTATCCAGAATACGTGGATAGAAATTAAATTCATTTTAACTGCTGAATAAAAATTAACTTGTGTTTTTATTTTCACGTAAACAGGCTTAACGCAAATTTGATATTCACACCACAAATGAGCAAAATGAAGATCGCACACGCCGGCGACTGTCTGTTTTAATGGCATTCCATTCACGACTGCTTTGAAGGGACGTTTGTCACAAAAACAGGCTTAGCAACATTGAAAACGCGTCATTTTACAGAGAGGATGGAATTATCTCACAGATGTGTTTATGAATGTAGTTTATTTTCGGATAATACAAATAAGCTACGACTTTTTTGAACATGAGATTAATTATAAGTAATAACCTACCATAATGTATAACAATTTTTATGACCTCTACTACACATTTACCTAAATTCCAAGCCTAAGTTTAACCAGAAACGGAACTCGAACCCCAGTCTACAAAAAAGCGGCTTGGCTGAGTGGATAATGCCGCGCTCTGGTGGCTCGTGTTCGATCCCATGCGACCGCAAAATTGTGGTGCAAAACACGGTGCTGGTGTGGATTTTCTTGTTTTCCTCCAGTTTCCCTCGCCATATTATTTCACCGGTACTCTATCTTCATTTCTTCTATCTTCTTCATTTCATTCATCCCCAGTAGTAAAACCCGGCGCTAAATTCTAATCAAATTCCACAAAACAGGATATTTTCCAATACTTTAACTTACCTCCATCGTTAGACAAATGAAATGATAAATTTGAATACGTCCAAAGTCCACAGAGCTTTAAGTCACCAGAAACACATTTTTCAGGATAAGGAAAATACCTGAAAAATCTCGAAGAATATAACTCACCTTGACGAAGATTATAGTTCAGGGACTCCTGAACTTGAAGCAGACACGCTACTATAACATCACAGCGGCGATCACATTCATTATTAATGGTTTGACATGTCAAACCGTTAATAATTTTCGAACTTCTAAATCGTTATTCATTTTATATCCGTTGTACAAACAAAGAGAATATAATTCCAATCATCAACTATGCAACCAGTTTTGAAACATTTGGCTATCACTTAAAGTATGCTGTATTGCCTTGTAACTACAATAAGATAATGTTTATCTTGAAGTATATAGAGTAATAAGTGTTTGTACAAGAGTAGAGAAAGTCATGTGTAAAAAAAGTTTGACTATCACTTAAGACTACTCTATTCCTTGTATGCACAATAATATAATGTTTAAATTAAGCCCTGATCAGATAGTAAATAAGATAATATTTGGCTGGCCCCGTAGCTCAGTCGGTGGAGCACCTCCCTGCCGTGCTAGGGCTCTCGGGTTCGATTCCCGGCGGTGGGGTTGGGGATTTTTCTCCAGCCTAGATAATTCCCCATCTTCCCCAGAGTCTGGAAGTATGAATGAGAGTGTGAATGTGTGCGTGATCTAATGATTAAAAACCAAAGATAACGAGTTAACATCTTCAGTATGTTCCAAAGGAGAACGGCCGCCGATATGACCATAGCAGTTAAAGGCGGGGTGTAAGCGGAACAAGGAAAAAAATATTCATCTTGAAGTAGATAGAGCAATAAACATTTGCATAAGAGTAGAGAAAGTCATGGATATAGAACACTTGTCTGTCACTTAAATTGTATCTAAAATAAAATAATGTTTATCTTGAAGTAGAGAGAGAAATTAGTATTTGCATAAGACTAGACAAAGTCATGAATATAAAACATTTGACTACCATTTAAAGTCTACTGTATCCTCTTGTAACTACAATAAGATGTTTATCTTGAAGTAGATAGACCAATAAGTTTTTGTACAAGAGTAGAGAAAGTCATGTATATAAAACATTTGACTATCACTTAAACTCTACTGTATTCCCTTGTAACTACAATAAGATAATGTTTATCTTGAAGTAGATAGAGCAATAAGTGTTTGTACAAGAGTAGAGAACGTCATGTATATAAAACATTTGTCTATAACTTAAAGTCTACTGTATTCCCTTGTAACTACAATGAGATAATGTTTATCTCGAAGTAGATAGAGCAATAAGTGTCTGTAAAGAGTAGAGAAAGTCATGTATATAAAACATTTGACTATCACCTAAAGTCTACTGTATTCCGTTGTGACTACAATAAGATAATGTTTATCTTGAGGTAGATAGAGCAAAAGCGTTTGTACAAGAGTAGAGAAAGTCATGTATATAAAACATTTGACTGTCATTTAAAGTCTACTGTATTTCCTTGTAACTACAATAAGATAATGTTTATCTTAAGGTAGATAGAGCAAAAGCGTTTGTACAAGAGTAGAGAAAGTCATGTATATAAAACATTTGACTATTACTTAAAGTCTTCTGCATTCCCTTGTAACTACAATAATATAATGGTTATCTTGAAGTAGGTAGCAGGGTAAGTGTTTGTTCGAGAATAGAGAAATTCATGTGAGGTAACTGAACAGATTCTTCTTATATAGTATAAGCTGTTCGCTCACTTTACTCTTCGTTTTATTCCTTAAGGACATTTGCTGTTCTTGGCAGTGGACGTCAGAGGAAAGTACGAGAAATTTGTTTCCAAAGTTTGTCGTCGTGCAGACAATGTGGAAGATGTCTTATTCACCGAGTTCTGTTCTCTACTCAGCGGATAACTTCTACCGTTTCCCGCAGCAGTGGATGAACCTATAAAAACCCTGCAGGCGAGATAATGTTGAGCACATAACCCACTTCATTTCCTCGAGTGCGTGAAGGCATCGTCTGATAAGCACCTGCCTCGCGCCTTATTTTTTATACGTTACGTTTTCACTTTTAATCCAATACTAACGTACAGTCGATGGACACTTAAGGTGGAAACATTCTCATACTTAAGTTCATTATCGCCCCACGTGTACACATCTGGCACATGATCGAGATGATGTTACACCAACTTACATCGAGATGTTATATCGTGATGATGTTAGTTACAGTTTAATTACACAACTTATTTCAATAGGACATCATTTATTAGTTTACGTCTCTGAACTGTCTCACGTATACCCTGATATAAATATATTGAATTTTGAGTTATTTACTGTGAATATACCAAAATTTTGCAATTTTCAAATCTAGGCTACATTTATTTGTCTTTACCTTGTTGCTACCTTGTCTTACATGACACCCTGTCTTCTACTTTTCCACGTAGCTCTTAACCTCCATAACTCCTTGTTACTTAATTAGTCCCTTTATTCACCCTCATCTTCCTTTCTTATGTTGTTTACATTTATTTGTCTTTACCTTGTTGCTACCTTGGCTTACATGACACCCTGGTCTTCTACTCTACCAGGTAGCTCTTAACCTCATACCTCTTTGTTACTTAATTAGTTCTATTCTTCCCCTCATCTTCCCTTCTTATTTTCTGTACATTTATTTGTCTTTACCTTGTTGTTACCTTGGCTTACATGACACCCTGGTCTTCTACTCTACCAGGTAGCTCTTAACCTCCATGTCTCCTTGTTACTTAATTAGGACCTTACTTCCCTCTCATCTTCCTTTTTTATATTCTTTACATTTACTTGTCTTTACCTTGTTGCTAACTTGGCTTCCATGACACCCTGGTCTTTTACTCTGTCAGGTAGCTCTTAACCTCCATGTCTCCTTGTTACTTAATTAGTCCCTTACATCCCCCTAAAATTCCTTTCTTATATTCTTTACATTTACTTGTCTTTACCTTGTTGTTACCTTGGCTTACACGACACCCTGGTCTTCTGCACTGCCAGGTAGCTCTTAACCTCCATGTCTCCTTGTTACTTAATTAGAACCTTACTTCCCTCTCATCTTCCTTTCTTATATTCTTTACATTTATTTGCGTTCAACTTGTTGCTACCTTGGCTTACATGACACCCTGATCTTCTGCTCTGCCAGGTAGCTCTTAACCTCCATGTCTCCTTGTTACTTAATTAGCCCCTTTATTCTTCCTCGTCTTCCTTTCTTATACTCCTTACATTTATTTGTCTTTACCTTGTTGCTAACTTGGCTTACACGACACCCTGGTCTTCTGCACTGCCAGGTAGCTCTTAACCTCCATGTCTCCATGTTACTTAATTAGAACCTTACTTCCCTCTCATCTTCCTTTCTTATATTCTTTACATTTATTTGCCTTCAACTTGTTGCTACCTTGGCTTAATGACACCCTGGTCTTCTGCTCTGCCAGGTAGCTCTTAACCTCCATACCTCCTTGTTACTTAATTAGTCTCTTACTTCCCCCTCATGTTCCTTTCTTATATTCGTTACATTTATTTTTCTTCACCTTGTTGCTAACTTGGCTTCCATGACACCCTGGTCCTTTACTCTATCAGGTAGCTCTTATCCTCCATAATTCCTTGTTACTTAATTAGCCCCTTTCTTTCCCCTCATCTTCCTTTCTTATATTGTCTTTACCTTGTTGCTACGTTGTTTTACATGACACCCTGGTCTTCTGTTCTGCCAGGTAGCTCTTTACCTCCATGTCCCCTTGTTGCTTAATTAGTCCCATTCTTCCCGCCAACTTACTTTTTTATTATCTATACATTTCTTGCCCACCTTTCTTATACTTTCTGTAACATCTCACCAATACTTCTTACCATCTTTTCTTCCTTTACCGTATACATTTCTATAGCTACTATTCCTCTACTCTAATTTCTCCTATTTTTCTTCTCAAACCTGTTTGTTCCACACTGTAACCTCCTCGCATTCTGTTACTTAGTGTTCTGTGCTTGCTTTTCCCCCACAAAATTCACAATTTCCCTTTTCTCTACCTCTTATCAGTCTTAGATATATTGTTCCTGTTCTCATCCAAGCTAGCCCTTCTCTCTCTTGCCTATTGCAGTAATCTACATATGATTCATGTTCCCAATTTCTTTTTATTTGCTCGTAAAATGGTAATGATCTCATATATTCTAGACTTCCCCATATTTCTTGCCTTTCTATATCTTCTATTCTGCATTTTTCAATTTTATCCAAATCGCTAGCCTTCCCTTCCTCTAATCTCCATATATCTTTCATTCCTATTTTTTCCATAATTCCTCCTGTCGCTGTCCAGCATCTATTTCAGTTCTACAATCTTTTTTTGCTGTCTCATGCATTATTTCATAATTTCCCCTTCTGTCTGGCCAAACATCTATACCAAAGTGTTGTTATGCTTTCCACTATTATTCCATTTCCTCTTGTCTTTCCTGATTCCACTAAAGTAGAATTAGGAGCTGACCTTGGTAAATCTAGTAGCTGTTTACGAAACCTTCTGTAGTTTTGGTCCACCGTTTTGTTTAACTGTGTGCCCCCTCCTAGATCTCCAGTGCATACAACATTTTGGATTCAACTAGTGCTTCATAGATTCTTGCTAATGAGTTGGTTGTCATTTCTAGCTTATATTTGAATATGCTTATCCCATTAATTGCCTCTCTGAGGTGTTTTATTAGTGTCAGAGTTAAATTTAAGTATTTGCAAATTCTAATAATAGGAAATATCGGGGAATTGGCATACTACAAAGTGAGGCGGTCCTTGCCCGTTAGGTACCTCGTTGAGCCCTCCCGGTACTCAACACCTCATATGAGAAGATAGGTGATGGGTGAGGATTGCGAACGGGAGGTTTCCAACAGGTCGGGGATTTTCTCAGGGTAGATCTGCATGAATTATCTCTTTTTGGGTTTCAGGGGGTGGGTGCGTCCGGACAGGGTATGGGTATTATAATTTAGAAGACACCACGACCGTTGAATGTGAAGTTTATTTATATAAGTAGTCCTCTCCACTCGTCACCGTTATCTTGATGTTATGTATGTACCTGTGTACTGTAACCGCAGTATCAGACAGCGATTAGGAGGCGGCGAATGAATTGAAATCACGAGAATTAAAAAAGAAGATAAATTAATGAAAATGCTTTGCTAAACTAATATAAAATATTGTTATATTAATATGAAATCAGAATGAAATTAGAGTAGTGATTAAAATAGCGGTTTAATTAAGAATAAGATGGGAAGAATATAATTTAAGACAACTAACATGCTAGAATCCATGTAAGGGAGAGAAAATATTTCTGTAAAATCTGAACACAAGTCGGGGAGACAGGAAGAGGTGACCGTTAGCCTCTTTGTTTAAGGAAAGGTTCAATGTCTGAGAACTATAAGCAAAAATGTGTAGGAACAATAAGGTTTTCAAGATGCGGTCAGGCGTAAGACCTAAAAGGATTTACTTCGCTGTGGCGATAACGATGTATACCGTTACAAAGAGCCCAGGGTAGGCGGGACCCAACTCACGGTGGGATGTAACGTCAATGAGTTCGATGAGTTTTGCTAACCAATAAAGAAAAATCGAAATAAAATGAGAAACCAATAATAATGTAAGATTTGAGAAATAGGAAGAAGGGTGAGTTATTTTGGTCATGTGATAAGGGTTAGAGTAGGGATCAGAATAAAGTACGGACGGAATCGCAGAGTAGACGAAAGATCACTTCAACAGTCATTCTACGAGGGGAAAGACGTGTTAGTGCGCGTGAAGGAGAAGGAGCAAAGATTTCTAAGTCCGAAATGTAGGGAAGTCAAGAATAACGCAACCAGCGTGAGAGAAGCAGCAGAAGAAGTTTATAATAGCAAAGTATTCGCCGTATAAAGAATTAAGAGAATTCTGTTAGGAAGTTTAGTAACAGGTGGTCACCGCTACCAATTAATCTGAATCAACGAATTGAGTGAGAATTAAATCAATTTTTGCAACGAACCAGTGTATTATTGAGACAACTGAGCAGCCAACAAACAACAAATCCATTTCCTACAACCATTCACCTGAAGAATAAGAGATCTCATAGCTCCAATTAGAACCCAAATCAAAAGTAAACACCAACCAATTTGAAATCTGACATGCGGGTATGCCGCATAATGGCGCCGACACGTTGGGGCTTCGAATTGTAGGAAATGGGTGAAATGTAACGACGAAGGACGACTACAAGGAGAAGTGAGAAGAACGACGACGAAGGACGACTACGAGGAGAAGTGAGAAAAACGACGACGAAGGACGACTACGAGGAGAAGTGAGAAGACCGACGACGACAACTACGATGAGGACAGCAGAGACTACGAAGAAGACGCCAAAAACAACTACATAGAATTTTCCCCCAACCAAGAGAGAAGTTCAAGTTCTTTCGACATCAACTGAGCCTACTAGACGACGAGCAGCACGACAAAAATTGGTAAAGACATCACATAAACACCACAGCCGTACAACAGAACTGTGAGTTACACATACTCAATTTATATTTCTTGTAAATGTAATATCATTCAGTGAAATCAATATCTATGTAATGTCTTAGTAATAAGTATTTTGGAAGGGAAATTAGAAAATTTAAAGGGGAAATTCAATGCTTTTGAGAAATAAGAAGATCGTACAGAATAAATTTAAAATGGAAAATTCTGGGGAACAAATAATTATGGAGACAGAGAAAGAGTTGGAAGTTGTTAATGAAGAGATAATGGAAAGCAGTGTTATAGGATCAGTAGATGAGGGTGTAAATGGTGTAAGTAGCCTAAATGTAAATAGAAGTGACAATCCTGGGGTAATGGAAAATCTACAAGAGATGTTCCAGAAACTCATGGCGCAAATTACTATTCAGAGTCAATCACTAGAGACTAAATTAGTAGAACAGAATCAATCACTAGAAGCTAAATTCGTAGAACAGAACCAGTCACTAGAGGCTAAATTGAACCAAACACTAGAAGATAAATTAGTAGAACAGAACCAATCACTAGAGACTAAATTAGTAGAACAGAACCAAACACTAGAAGCTAAATTAGTAAGTCAAATTACAAGCCAAGGAAAAGAAACAGAAACTAGAATCACTGTCAGAATTCAAGGAATAACAGGGGAAATTCAATCTGTAAAAGAGGCCCTGCAGCGAGAAGTAGGTACTATAAGAAGTGACCTAGAAGCTACCAAATCTCTCGTTGCAGGAGTAGAAAATAGAATAGGGGAGGAAATTAATAAGGAAAGAATAAGATTAGATGAACTGACCACGACACAGGTAACTTTTGTACAAGAGGTAAATGACCGGTTTGACACTGTAAACAATAGTATAGCAGCTGACATGGAGAAGTTAAAAGAAAAGGTAGCACGTGTAACAAATATTCAATCAGAGAATACACAAATGTTGAGGGAAACAGTAAGCGAGATATCTCAAATCAGAGATACCGTAACTGGCTTCCAGCTGCGACAGCAAGGGCAGGTACCTGAGAGTTCCAATTGTACTATACATACACACAATGGAGAGAGGCAGAACGAACAGGTTAGCGCCCCTTCTGTCTCTCCTCAAAGCAGCAATAATAGCGAAATAAATATGCAAAACGTAAATATGTATCCAGCAGTGCACATGAATTTTCTAAGCGAATTGCCCCTCCCGAAATTTAATTGTCGCAATGACAACGCAGTACAATTTTTGGCCGACTTAGAAAAGTATTTTGTCATCAGAGGTGTACCCGAGCAATATAAAATGATAATAGTTCAAAGGGCGTTAGAATCTGCCGAACTTAATTGGCTACGAGTAACTGTGGGAGAAGGATGCAGCTACGAATTGTTCAAAACAGCTTTCCTAGAAAAGTATTGGAACGCCAATGTCCAATACCAAGTAAGGAATCAAATAACAAATGGCCGATACCAAGGTAATAATGGAGAGTCTATTACTGATTATTTCCTGAGATATTCGCAAATGAGTAAATATCTACAACCCCCATTACAGGAAGCCGAACTGATTTCTCTTCTCACTCCCCACCTTCCTGAGAACATTAGAAATCACATGGTGGTAGCAAGACCTCAGACATTGAGAGAGGCAATTACATTGTTAACAGCTTTACAAAGCGTTGGGACGCAAAGCTCACAAAATAGACATGAGAATCGAATGCCCGTGAGAAATCCACACAGACCGTGGAATAATAATAATCATGACGGGGAAAGGGCACACAATCCCCGAAATTTTAACACGAACCATATGGCTACTCGTCAAAGATACGATGCCCACGTCCCGAGGGAATTCCCTAACAACAATAGAGGGAGACAGGGACCACCAAATTCAAATTCATATAATTTCCCGATGAGGTATGTACATGTAACTAGGAATGGAAATAGGGGTCACCCCCCATTTCTTCGAAGAGGGAATGCAAGACCGACGTTCCGACTACCAGAAGCTAATAGACAGTATCAACCACGCGACGCTGGTAGAGAGAACAATACAGACAGACCTGAAGTAAGACAGAGGAATCAACTTCTCTCAAGAGAATGGGTGCGTTCTCCTCCACCCACACCGAGGGACGCGGCGCCCGAGGTAGATGAAAGGCCAGAGACGACACAGCATACGGGAAACGAATCCAGGGTGCGATAGAAGACGTCCCGCATCGGACCCGGATGAACACGCTAGTTCTTAATTTGAACAGGGACACAGCTCTGAGTAGGGTGGTACAAAATAAAACAGAAACAGAAATAGAAAACGGTACTCAAATAAACAATCACTTAACAGAATTACAAGAAGTGAGAGATGCTCCACGTATTGCTGCAATAATAAACAAAGAAAAATGGCACATTACCATAGATTCAGGATCCTCAGTTTCAGCTATAAGTCAAGCATTCTTTTATCACTTAAAAAACAATGGAATGAAATTGCAAACATTGCCCGTGAAAAGTGCATATTGTACTCTGGCGGTAGGTCGCGCCAAACAAAAGATTAATACACAAATGCTTTTGAAAGTCACCATTGGGGAGGATACAATAGAATTTGTATGTTTTGTTATTAATAGGCTATCTGTAGACATTATTATGGGTAATGACGTGTTGTATGCGCTTCAAGCTAAGTTGAATTATCAAATGGAAGCCTTGGAAATCAAAATTAAAGACGTCATAGTTAAAGTTCCGTTTAGCTCAAGGGAAGCAGAAAATGAGATAAGATTGACAGATGAAGAAAAAGAAATAGATGGAGAAACATTTTTTGTAGAATTTATACGAATAGGAGGGATGGAGCTAGTTAAGATGAATCCATTAGAAGCAGAAGAGATGGGAAACTATGATAAAGAAGTGTACGTAGCGGCAGAAGAAGGGCTTTTAGAGATGACGTCATACGGACTTGGGCAGACAGAAGCATGTGAACAGGAGATAATTACCCTACCAGATGATTTCCAGGTAGTCGAAAATAATGTAAACATGACCTATAGAATAAGAGAAACAGTAGCAAACTCGAACCTACTTAACGACCACCAAAAAGAGATTTTTTATAACATTTTATGTAAACACAGAAATGTATTTTCGGAACACACTGGGACCTATAGTGATTTTGAGTATGAATTCGAGATACATGATGTTCCCCCATTCAAATACAAGTGCAGACCTATTCCATTGGATTTACAGGAGGCAGTGAACCTTAAAATACAGGAAATGTTGGAAGATGGAATTCTGGAGATATCTACATCAAAATTTATAAGTCCCCTATGTATAGTCAGAAAAGCAAATGGAACAGTACGACTGACGATAGATGGACGTCATATAAACCAATATATTGTTCCGGATAATTTTCGAACCCCAGCAATTGAGCAAATTTTGGCCGGTATTGGGGCACAAAGGTATTTTACTTCACTAGATGTGACCAACTCATTTTTGCAAATTAAGTTGAAACCTGAGTTAAGGCAATATACCTCATTTTTGCACGGAGGATATCAGTACCAATTTACAAGAAATTGCTTTGGACTAATTAATTCTGGAAGCGCATTCCTACGGGCGATGCAGAAAATACTCAACACGCAAAGGGAAACATATGTGTCACAGTATGTAGATGATTTATTGATATACAGTAGAACAGTGGAAGATCACCTTACCTATTTGGATTTAGTGCTCGGAAGGCTAGCAAATGCTGGATTAACACTGAATTGGGCCAAATGTAAATGTTTCCAGGAATCAGTTAAATATTTAGGATATATTATAACAGGCGAAAATATAGCTCCTGATCCAGAAAGAGTGGAAGCCATTTTGAAAATACCACGACCTAAGACACCAAAACAAGTAAAACGTTATCTGGGTGTACTTGGGTACCAATCAAGGTTCCTGATAAACTATGCAAAGGAAGCCGCACCGTTGCGAGCACTACTGGAAAAAAATCGAAAATGGCGATGGACTATGGTAGAAGAAAATGCTTTTAAAAGATTACAAGAACTCTTCAGTGAATCCGTATTATTGACATGGCCTGATCCAGATTTACCTTATCTCATATACACGGATGCCTCCATGGTGGCGTTAGGAACTATTTTAGCCCAAGAGACACCGACTGGAGAATTAAAGGTCATAGCCACAGCCTCCCGAGGGTTAACGAAAACCGAAAAAATTGCTTGCATAACAGAACAGGAAATTACGGCTATTTACTACGCCATTTGTAAATTTAGACAATATATATATAATAAAAGGATTGTGATATTCACCGATCATATCAGCCTATCATTTATACGAAATTGCAAATTGACCAGTACAAAAATTGCGAGATATATCCACGAGATCATGGCTTACAACCCAGAGATTAAACATATACAGGGAAGTCTTAACATCTTTAGTGACATGCTTTCACGTATAAAGCCACAGGGGAATCTTCCAGAAAATATCAGTAGTAATGGTACAGAATTACCAGTGTTAAAGATGGATGTAACCTTCAGTATAAAATTAACAAAGGAGATGAGAAGATTGTCGGAATTACAACGCCAGGATTGGAAATTAAAACAAATTATGGAAAAGGCATTGCCCATAGATCAAGCAAATTCACAGAAATACGGAGTGCTAAATGACGTATTGTATAAGTTACATGGTGTTTCCAAACCTGCTTGGAAAGCATATATACCCGCAGCGCTGGAAGAGTTAGTGATTTCTGCTTACCACACAGCTCTTATACATGCTGGCGTTGAGAAGACAATGATTTCCATAAGCAACCATTTATACATATTTAGATTAGGCAAGAAAGTTAGGACCTTTATATCTACATGTGACATCTGCCAGAGGGCAAAATCATTAAATTATAAGATAGATCGACCCCCTGTATCCATCACCAGGAAGGAACCATTAGAATTAGTTGCAGCGGATGCATACGGTCCACTCCCTGCAGGAAGAGGAGGATTAAAATATTTATTTGTACTTATCGACGTGATGTCGAAATTTGTGAAAATATACCCGCTCAAGAAATTAACAAGTGCAGCATGCGCGAACAAAATAGTGAAAGACTATATCGTCAAATACGGGAAGATGAAAGCACTATTAGTAGATAACGCGTCCATACACCATGGAAGACGATTCGTGCACACCATTCAGGATGCCGGAATTCGCATCTATAACACAACGTCGTACCATCCGTGCTCTAATCCAAGCGAGCGCGTAATGAAAGACCTAGGTGTTCATCTCCGAGTCCTTTGCTCATTGAAACAGACTACCTGGCCAGACCACATCAACTATATTGAGTTTATATTCAATAACTCAGTCAATTTAACCACAGGATATGCTCCTATCCAATTGCATAGGAATTTAACACCGGAACCAATAATAGAGGGTGTTCCGGAAAGTATACAAGTGACAACCGAGACAGATCGAGAACGGATCCAGAATGCTGTTAAAAGAATAATGGAAAAAGTAGAGAAAAGAAACGCAAAGAAAATGCGGTATAAGAAGAATTGGGAACCAAAGGTCGGCGACTTAGTTCTAGTGAGATCGTTCGACAAGTCAGATTTGTTAGGAAAGAAGAATAAAAAGCTATATATGCTATGGAAAGGCCCATACCGGATTGAGAAAATATTTGGTGACAGAGCGTATGCCCTAATACACCCAAGAAATGGTAAACCAATAGGCAGATATAACATCTCCCTAATAAGGCCATATCGTCAGAAAAACGTTGTAAACAGTACAGAGCAGACCCAAGAATCACCTGGGAAAATGTGATTGAAATTATATATACGAAGATGTAAAAAAAAAATACCAAGTAAAAGTTATATAATTAGTACGGGTAACGTTTTCGTTTGAAATTCAAACACTGCGTGGGAGTTGCAAGTTCCAAAATTCCTGTGCACAAACAAAATGATAATGTAATAAGAATAACCACAGCTAATGAACAAGTTAGAAAGATCTTTAAAAATAATTTGTGAAATGTAAATATAGTATAAGTACTGATGTATTCATGTGCCAAAAGGCTATGTTGTTATTGTAAAGGTCACAGACTTAGACGTGACAAAGTGAAAGAAAGTTGAGAGTGAAAAGTGAAGTGGAAAGACAGGACAATGAACTGCCAATGTTTACTGTCAGGTAAACGAAACACCTGATTACAGGTAGACAACTGAGTGCAGGTAGAGGTAACCATATTTGGACATCGTTACGCAAATTATAAGAATGTGAGGACGAATGTTCTTACGGTGAAGGACTGAAAGATAAAGAAATGTCCCAAGAAGTTAATATAATAATATTTAAAAAAAAAAAAAATCATTGAATGTAAAATGTAATATTGTAAACTGTAATATAGTAACATTAATGTAGTACTTACGGAATGTAATAAGGTAAAATCAAGTTGATGTCAAGTGAGACAAGGATAATTCAGTGAAGTGTATATATAGTTGAGGTATCACGAATGTTATTTGTATATAGGGTAATAACCACATATACGACAGTGTACTTGTCTATGTACGTAATGTATCATATCTATAATTCTATGTATATGATGTACCATATTGACCATTCTATGTGTATAAAGCAACACACTGATGAAGATGAGGGAAACGGTGACCACCGAAAAATGTTTCGAGTAGGGAATGAGAAATTATAAGATATAAGGAGGAAACGTCATGACGGGGGTTTGACAAAATTTAAATAAGGGGTATTTCATTTTTGTCAAACGGGCATTATGTAACCGCAGTATCAGACAGCGATTAGGAGGCGGCGAATGAATTGAAATCACGAGAATTAAAAAAGAAGATAAATTAATGAAAATGCTTTGCTAAACTAATATAAAATATTGTTATATTAATATGAAATCAGAATGAAATTAGAGTAGTGATTAAAATAGCGGTTTAATTAAGAATAAGATGGGAAGAATATAATTTAAGACAACTAACATGCTAGAATCCATGTAAGGGAGAGAAAATATTTCTGTAAAATCTGAACACAAGTCGGGGAGACAGGAAGAGGTGACCGTTAGCCTCTTTGTTTAAGGAAAGGTTCAATGTCTGAGAACTATAAGCAAAAATGTGTAGGAACAATAAGGTTTTCAAGATGCGGTCAGGCGTAAGACCTAAAAGGATTTACTTCGCTGTGGCGATAACGATGTATACCGTTACAAAGAGCCCAGGGTAGGCGGGACCCAACTCACGGTGGGATGTAACGTCAATGAGTTCGATGAGTTTTGCTAACCAATAAAGAAAAATCGAAATAAAATGAGAAACCAATAATAATGTAAGATTTGAGAAATAGGAAGAAGGGTGAGTTATTTTGGTCATGTGATAAGGGTTAGAGTAGGGATCAGAATAAAGTACGGACGGAATCGCAGAGTAGACGAAAGATCACTTCAACAGTCATTCTACGAGGGGAAAGACGTGTTAGTGCGCGTGAAGGAGAAGGAGCAAAGATTTCTAAGTCCGAAATGTAGGGAAGTCAAGAATAACGCAACCAGCGTGAGAGAAGCAGCAGAAGAAGTTTATAATAGCAAAGTATTCGCCGTATAAAGAATTAAGAGAATTCTGTTAGGAAGTTTAGTAACAGGTGGTCACCGCTACCAATCAATCTGAATCAACGAATTGAGTGAGAATTAAATCAATTTTTGCAACGAACCAGTGTATTATTGAGACAACTGAGCAGCCAACAAACAACAAATCCATTTCCTACAACCATTCACCTGAAGAATAAGAGATCTCATAGCTCCAATTAGAACCCAAATCAAAAGTAAACACCAACCAATTTGAAATCTGACATGCGGGTATGCCGCAGTACACCTGGTTTGTGAAATTCGATGGCATTGCTTCGTGCATTCGCGAACACGGACTTTGATGTATTTTCAGTACTTGTGGACCCATTCACTCGCCGACACAGAGTGTTCGCACACACGGACTTTGGTGAATTTTCATTACTACTCGCTCCCTTAACTCCCCGAAACAGAGTGTTTTTTCTAGCGACGATCAAACGTGGCCCTTGCCCAAATTTCCCCTTCCTTTCGCCAAACTTTGGACACTTTAGAGGTCATGTGACCTGTTACTTGTTTCTGATAGGTCGTATTTCACCCCTACTCTTAAATCTAAAAGCAATTTCTCGTGTCTGAAACGTGTATTCTATGCGATTTTCACTTTCCCACCGTCAAGCTAATTAATTCATAAACACGTCTAAAAATGTGTAACTTAAATCCCGGTGTCCATTCTATCATCACGTAGCATGTACCTACCGATCAAGGCATGGACTGGGGACGAGGGTCTAACCTTGGACAATGCCACCTTTGTCGGCAGGAAGCTCAAAGGACGTACCTGTGAAGAAGGTGTTCATTCACCTCGCTGTTTGGGTTCTCGAGTTTTCGATAATATATATCGGGGTTGTTATGACAATGTTATCCCTAACAGGGGCGGTATCAAAAGGCAAATAAAAGTTTTAAAGCGTTTTATTTGTTTATTACAAACTTTTTGCGAGATACTTAATAATATTATCCTGATTAAATTGAAGCAGACAAAAGAACAAGCATATACAGCAAGAGTGATGAAATTCATGTGATTTTTCTGGGCATTCTATTAAATGTTGAACACGATTCAGCAGTTTGGAAGATTAGCAGTCAATTCTTCTGACACAATAAAAGATAAAAGATAAGGAAATAGCAAAGGAATGTTCCCATTGTTCGTGTATTTTGGCGAAATGGCGTGACTAAATAAATAACAAAGTTTATAGCTGTCATTAAACACGCCAGTTCAATATCTCACTCAAAATTTCTGTTTTTTTTTAACATGGCGTGTTTTGGCGAAGTTTTAAATGTAATTACGTAAGGAATATCTTGTAGCGCCCGAGGGTTGGTTATCTGGAGGATATGTCAAACAATTTCTGATCCAAAACAGAAGAGATTGAAGCTGACATTTAATTCCGTGGAGGAAGAAAAGTCAAACGGTTTTCAACAAAATGTCACGTAGACGGAGTGAAGATTCAATCTCCCCGCTTTATCGTTAAATTCCTCACTTTCTAAGTTAGATTTAGCGTCTCTTTTTCTCTGCCACGTTCGCATTTAATTGCCAAGTCAAACAACAGGATGGCCTGTCATCTTAACAAGATTAAACCCGCGAAAAGTGAAAAACGCCTTGTTTATTTGAAAAGCGAAGTTTTGGGAGCTGTCTAGTGCACAACGTCGGTCCGTGACTCCAACCGTGACTTAAGGAAATCACAACAGTATAAGGCACTTGAAGGTGGTTTGTACCGAACGCTATGAAACTGTCCTCTGCGAAAGTTGGGAGTACATGCGGCAAACGCTCCGCCCATATTTTCTTTAGGCGCGAGAGTCAAGTTGCATTATTAATCCACAGATATCGTTCTAGAACGTAATTCGAGAACATTCCAACGACCTGTTGAGAGGGTCCAAGCTCTGTGTGGTTGGAAGGAATGTGCTCGAGCTAACCTTGAATAAGAATAACAGTTGAGAGGGAAGGAGAGTGCCAATAGACCAGATGGAAAGTGTGTTTCAACTTTCTTAGTGAATGAATAAGACTGAACAGAGCAAATAAAAGGTCAAAGCCACGCTAAGTCGAGCTATAAGTTTGATGTAGTTAGACAGTATTTAAGGATAACCTTTTACTATGCTGTAATTTTAAATATAAATTAATTTTTGTAACTCTAAACTCTATGCACCCTGTACTCATTTGAACACAATTTCCTGCATCGTCCGATATGACCTAACGTTGAAGATTTTCCCTTATCCTGAAAGATGAATGTCTCGTAGCTCTTAAGCTCTATGTACCCTGTACTCATTTGAACATAACTTTATTTATCGTCCAAAATAGCTTATTGTTGGAGGTTTTTTCTTAACCCGATACATGAATGTCTGGCAACCCTAAGCTCTATGTATCATGTACTAATTTGAACATCATTTCATTCATCCTCCGATATGACTTAAGTTTGGAAGTTTTCCCTTATCCTGAAGAATGAATGTCTGGTAGCTCAGAGCTCTATGGACTCTGGACTCACTTGAACATCTGAAATTACTAGCTTGGACGGTTTCTGAAAACTGCTTACTCTTTTAATTTTTCCAGTACGTTTAATGTGCTATTAAATTCCACAAAATTATAATCATTGATTATTTTGTTCTTCTTCAAATGAGTACAGGGCACATAGAGCTTAGAGTTATCCTTCATCTTTCAGAATAAGAAAAAAACCTCCAACGTTAAGTTATATCGGACGATGAATGAAATGTTGTTCAAATAAGTACAGGGTACATAGAGTTTAGGGTTACGAGACATTCATCTTTCAGGATAAGAGGAAACCTCCAACGTTAAAGGCCGCGCCGTGGCTCAGTGGTTAGACTGCTTGGCTCTCACCAAGGCGGACCGGGTTCGATCCCAGGCGACCGCAAAGTGAGATTCGTGATCGACAACACGGCGCTGGGGCGGCTTTTCTCCGGGACCTCCGGTTTCCCCCGGCATCTCATTCCGCCGGTGCTCCATCTTCATCTCATGTATCATCAGTGTCATTGCCTGCGGTGCCGTATGTAGTAAAAGCGGGCGTTAAACACTACACATTTCATTTTTCCAACGTTAAGTCATATCGAAAGATGAATGGAACGATGTTAAAATGAGTAAAGGGTACAGAGAGCTTAGAGTTACCAGACATTCATCTTTCAGGAAAAGGGAAAACTTCCAGAGTTGTCATATCAGACGATGAATACAATGATGCTAAAATGAGTACAGAGTGCATAGAGCTTAGAGTTACCAGGCATTCATCTTTTATAATAAGGAGAGACCTACAACGGCAAGTCATATCGGTCGATGAATGTAATGGAGTTTAAATGAGTACAGGACACATAGAGCTTAGATTTACCAGACGTTTGTCTTTTAGGGTAAGAGAAAATCTTCAACGTTAAACCATATTGGATGATGAATGAAATGATGCTCCAATGAGATCAGGGTACATAGGGCTTAGAGTTACCAGACATTCATCTTTCAGGAGAAGGGAATACCTCCAACGTTAAGTCATATCAGACGAAGAATGAAATGGTGTTCAAATGAGTACAGCGTACTTAGAGCTTATAGTTAGCAGAGATTTATCTGTCAGGAAAAGGGAAAACCTCCAACGTTAAGTTATAACGGACGATGAATGAAATGATGTTGAAATAAGTACAGTGTACGTAGAGCTTAGAGTTACCAGATATTTATCTTTCTGGAAAAGGGGAAACCTCCAACTTTAAGCTATATCGGACAATGAATGAAATGATATTCAAATGAGTACAGCGTACATAGAGCTTAGAGTTACCAGAGATTTGTCATTCTGGAAAAGGGAAAACCTCCAACGTTAAATCATATCGGACGATGAATGAAATGATGTTTAAATAAGTACAGCGTATTTAGAGTTTAGAGTTAGCAGAGATGCATCTTTTAGGATAAGGCAAAACCACGGAAAATGCCTTCGCCCTTACCCCGATTAGAGCTCGATACCCGTTTACTCGCTGTCACCACGCTTTACTGTTTACTCCATACATGTTTATAGTGCTTTACAGATATACAAAACGACGATCGCATACCGTTTAGTGCGCTGCAGTGTTTAGTTGTTTAGTGCCAGTAGCTATCCAGGGCGGAGGAGCCTTTGAGATGCGCGTGTCGTGCTTGCGTGCCTATCTAGAAGAAGTTGTCGATGCGTGACGCATCACGACGCTAATGTGCCTCTAATTCCCATCGAGTAGAGCCCCGGATCAAGAGCAACAAGCCCTGCCATCTCTGTCTGACGGGGCGGTTAATTCCTACCGCAGCAGTGGCGTACTACGGCAGCAGTCAATCCATAATATTTATACAACACAATAACGCCAGAGTCCACTGGAATTTAGAATTACCTTAAGTATATTAATGGTCCATTCTCGACATTCAATTTTCTTATCTCATGACTAATTAATTTCCCGTAACTTATAAAACTGGGCAATAGAAAAATAAGTTTTGAAAGTTTCGAACACTTTCTGAGGCAATTCCTACTAATTTTGGATTGAGATGAATAAATATGACAATCAAGAGTTATTATTAGCTCTAGTTTCTATGATATATACAAGGTGGAAGTATTACACATTAACGGATTGTGAGAAAATGATACATTTTAATTACATACATGCTAACAACAATTAAAGTGCATTTGAGTTTTTAACTGGTAATTACATGCTAAGAGTACTAAATTGCTGGAAAAATACTTCGCAGATAGTCGTGTCTGAAGAGAATCATGTGGTGGGTTATTGACTTCGTCTTCTTTTACCTTGCCTCTTGTGATGGAGTTCCGCAGAATCCCTATACAAAGACCAACAGTAATCCGCAAGCATTACTTCATTCCAACGACCCTGATATGTTTGTTCCATAACAGAAATGTCCTGATGGAATCTCTCCCCATGTTCATCACTAACAGCTCCACAATTAGGAGGGAAAAAGTCTAGGTGGCAGTAGAGAAAATGGATCTTAAGGGACATGTTGTATCCAAGGTTACGGTATTTTTGCAGGAGCACTGTCACCAAATGCTTGTAGTTGTCAACTCTTTTGTTGCCTAGAAATCCATTAAAAACACCCTTGAAGGCTTCCCAAGCTTCCTTTACTGTCACCTCCATTACTAGTTCTCTTCTTTGTGCCCGACAAAAATGCCTTCCTTAACTTTCGCATCACCTACTTTCCAAAATTTCTCTGTGATGTTATTTGACAGGTGTGCCAACTCCCTAAAAAAATCCCCCAAATTTAAAACCTTCACTCTAAATAATGAAATGCCACTTTATCTTCAAAACAAGAGATAATATATGAATTTTATGGTAATTTTTTTGATCCAGCAGATGGAAATACATGTAAATTCACTATTTTTAAGCCGGAATTATTTCACTGTTGCCCAGTATAATTCTTAAATTATATATTAAATATAAAAAATGTAAATTATTTATTAAAATTATTAAAAGCAATCTTTAACATCACACAAATTTCACTAACACTCTTCTACTGCTTTACATAGCTTATACAAAATGTTAAGTAAAACAGGATTTTAGTTAATTCATGGAAATTAATAATTCCTTCACACCAGCCATCTAAAGGCTAAGGTCTTTGATAGAGTCAACATGAAAAATTCAACGCCATGACCGTCATTTGAACCACGCATCTCCTAGTTTCCATCCTGTCGCTCTAACACATTGAGCTACCATGGCCGACCTAAATTCTCCAATTCTCCATTAGGAAATATACGAGTCAAATACAAAATTTTATTTCGTGACGGCAAGTTTGATATAGTAGCCCAATGGGTTAGAGCGACTGGACGGAAACCAGCAGATTCGTGGTTCAAATTCCAGCATGGTATTGAATTTTTCATGTTTACTCTATCTTACCGTAGGGGTGGGGATCCGTCACCTTCAACTGTCGTGGTGCGGGCGCTACGGAGTCCTCGCGCTCGTGGTACCTCTGACGTTACTAGAGGAACCTTGGAGCGAATATTCGAGTCCCTTCCCGAATGGCAGTTGTTCGGATTGGGCTGGAATCAAGGGGGCAGTGTATTCTTAACAGCCGTAGGAGATCGGGTACCTCCGGCTAGGCTACGGCAGCCCGGAGGGGGCAGAGGGTTGCCTAAGAAGTCTCGGCTACTGGTCTGCAGGGCTATTAGATGGTGTACGAGATCACCAGGTGGCCCCGCCGGGTTATTCGGTAGTCTTCCCTGCGGTTTTGACGCGCGTAAGTGGCGTATACGCTTCCATCCCATCTTGACGTTGTTGTCGATGGGTAGGGGGATTTTAGACTCAAGTTATTGCCCCAAGGAAAGAACTCCGGAGTCTCTCATGGCTCCCCGGTTGATGGATGCCGGAGTTCTCGACTTTCGGTTAGACCTCGCGACAAAGTTGACTATCTATCAAAACGTATTTACTGTCGCAAGCATTGTTGTGGCCAGCGCCCACAAAGAGACAGACAGTGCAGCGCGGAGAAGAAAATCTTGCCTAGAGAGAGAGAGAGAGAGAGAGAGAGAGAGAGAGAGAGAGAGAGAGAGAGAGAGAGAGAGAGAGAGAGAGAGAGAGAGAGAGAGAGAGAGAGACGAGGCCAGTCCGTAAAATAAGGTTTCCAATTTTATTTCATATACAAAACCTGTTTATTGCCAATGAATATTACATTGATGAAAAAGCGAAACTTACAACTATTTTAACGTAATGACCATTGCGATCGATGCTATTTATATATTCACTATTATTAAGCCCGAAAAATGTTCAATGAAAAAATGAAATGTCACTTTATCTTCAAAACAAGAGCTAATCGATCAAATTTATGGTGGTTTTGAATTCAGCAGAAGGAAATACATATAAATTCACTATTTTAAGCCCGAAGCATTTTCATTGTTGCCCAGTGTTTTTCATTCACAATTCAATAAAGTAGGTTTTCGGAAGGAAAGCACGTTTTCAGTGCCACCAGTTTTCTTCCTTCACTGCGTGTATAGGAATATAAAATTATGTACAAATCACCTTAAATAAGTAGCACTATAATTAGAATAATTTGAGCCATGTTTTGGGAAAATAAAGGTGTCTAAAATTATTAAGAACAATTTGAGCTAGATATATTCCTCTGGATTTTTTTAGTTATTTATTTTTTATTGTTCATTTTTGTGTGTTTTACGTCCTCCAACTTTAAGTCATATGGGATGATGAATGGAATGGGTGAAATGATGCTAAAATGAGCCCAGGATCCATAGAGCTTAGAGTTACTCGACATTCGTCTTTCAGGACAAGGGAAAACCCTGGAAAAAACCTTTTCCATGTAACTCATCCTGTTTGAGTTTCGAACTCGGGGCCACTTGAACGTAAAGCTGACACGCTAGCACCACGCTACTGAGGCGGGCGCATTTTTACTTGTTCCATTGATACCTCGCCTTTAACTTCTATGGTCATAGGCGACCGTGCTCCTTTGGAACATATCGAAGGTGTTAACTCATTAGTTAGGTTGTAACTATTATATCACGCACACATTCGCACTTTCACACACTGGGGAAGATAAGGAATTATTTTTGTCAGTGAATTACCACCCCAAACGCCGGGAATCGAACCAGGGACCGCTTGCACGGCAGGCAGGCTGAACTACGGGACCAGGCATTGAAAATCTCACAGTCACATTGTAGTTTAGTTGATCGGTTATTCTGAAGTAACTTTCTGTATCAATGGCGTTTTTCTTCTTTTTTTTTTTTTGGATTGAGTGGGCCATAAAACCTATATTGTCACTGTAATTTTGTTATTTAATTTTTGTGTGTAATGCCATACATTCTAGTATTGGCACGTGTGGGAGACGGGTGGATGTTTGCTGTACTGGAGATGTAATGCAGGTCAGAGCGTCTCTGGGAGGAGCTGTAAAGCCATTCTGCAGATGTACATCTAAGAAAGGGTTCCATATAAAAACAGCGCTATTCCAGCACTTGCAGTAAAAAATATAACGCATACAAAAGACGAGGAAAAACCTGCTTTAGAATTTCTCTTGTGGTTGAAAATGTGCTCCTTCGGGTAGTAGCTACCTCATTTATATACATGGAGAGTTAGTTTTTAGGGAAAAAGTAATACACTTTGACCTCCATTTTCTGAAACCTCGCCTTCCCTTACGGAAATGCTACGTCAAGCACTGAACAAGGGATCAATATTATGTACGTGCTTTTATCATCATCATTATCATTATTATTATCATCATTATATGCAGTTTCTTGTCATAGTTTCCTTAAAATACATTTCTTATGGGAGAGAAAATGAGAGAGTTGTGATCCTGTTAAGTGATTGTGCACTTTGACAAAGCTTTTTATTACTGCATTTTCCACTGTATCATTCCGTTGTTATATTTTGTAAGTTTTTCTGAGTTCAAAATGCAGTTTTTGGGTTATCATGTAAAACGTCTGGAAATAGTTTAATAACGTATTACGAATGTTAAGAATTAACTGTCATTTCAATAATTATTTATGTGATTCGGTTCACTCTGCCACTTCATTAATAATTTAATTCACTTCCCACTCTCACTTCACTATTATAATCAAGTTCACTGGACATTGGCACTTCACTTATGTATGAAGTTCAGCTCCATGTGTCACTTCACTATTGTTATTTATTTCAGTTCTCACTTACACTTCACCAGTGTGATTTACTTCAGTTCTCACTGTCACTTCCCTAATGTAACTTAGTTCAATTCTAACGATCCCTTAACTAGTCAAATTTAGTTCAGTTCTCTTTGTTACTTCGCAAATATGATGGAGTTCAGTTTTCAGTGTCACTTTACTAATGTTATTTAGTTAAATTACTATCACTTTACCAATGTGGCCCAGTTAAGTTTTCAATAGCACTTCACTACTGTTACTTGCTTCAATTACTACTGTCACTTCACTAATGTGGTTAGTTCAGTTCTCAGTCTCACTTCACTATTAGTTCAGTTCTGCTTGTTACTTCCCAAACGGGACGTAGCTCAGGTTTTATGTTACTTATCTAAAGTTATTTAGTTCAATTCATACTCTCACTTCACTAATGTGGTTAGTTCAGTTCTCAGTCTCACTTCACTATTATAGTTCAGTTCAGTTCTCCTTACTTGTGGCCACGCCGTGGCTCAGTGGTTAAACCGCTTGGCTCTCACCAAGGCGGCCCGGGTTCGATCCCAGGCGTCCGCAAAGTGAGATTAGTGTGGACAACACGGCGTTGGGCGGGTTTTCTCCGGGACCTCCGGTTTCCCCCACAACCTCATTCCACCGGTGCTCCATCTTCATCTCATGCATCATCAGTGTCACCGCCTGCGGTGACGTATGTAGTAAAAGCGGGCGTTAAACACTACACATTTCACATTATTTCTCCTTACTTCACAAATAGGATGTAGTTTAGTTTTCAGTGTCACTTCACTACCGTCAACTAGTTCCTTTCCTACTTCACTAATGTTATTCAGTACAGTTTTCAGTATCACTTTAGTAATGTGGTTAGTTCAGTTCTCACTCCCATTTCACTATTATGATTTAGTTCAGTTGTCCTTCTTACTTCACAAATATGATGTAGTTCAGTTTTCAGTGTTACTTCCCTAGTGTTATTTAGTTCAGTTCCTACTTCACTAATGATATTCAGTACAGTTTTCACTATCACTTTACTAATGTGGTTAGTTTAGTTTGGTTATCTCTCTTCACTACTATTATTTTGTCCAACTCTCACTATATAACTTCAATACTGTTATCTAGTTCAGTATACACTATCACTTCACTAATGTCATTCAGTTCAATTCTCATTGTCACCTGATGTGGACCTTTTGCGTTTATACCAATATTAATAGGAAAGTGCAAGATTATTAAAAAGGCAAATGAACTACGCCTCCAAACACACCCAAAAGCTTACCTCATATTTTATAAGAACCAACATTACAAATAGATCATAAATTATAAAATTTTGAAAAAAATTCTCTGACAGATGTAAAATCTTTGAAAATATTCGCAAAAACAAAGAAATCTTGTGGCCATTACTCTATAACAGTGATGCCAACATTTTTCATTTTTCTCCTAATATGTATAAGTGGAATTATTAGCTGCCATTCAGATATTCGTTACAGAAATTACTGGAAATACACTTTTTAGGCCTTCTTAAACCCTAAGAAGCATTTGAAGGAAAACACTTTGGCCGTGAACAACTTCAAACCAAATCTTACCAAACCTGGCAATAAATTCAACATAGCTTTAAGCATGAGACGCGAAGAAATTTAGGAAACTCACCAAAACTTAAATTGGCTGAATGGTTTCATTAAAATAATCTCATATCATATAAAATGTTTATCTTGAATCTTCTAGGAATCGAGTGCGAGGTCCGTGTTATTACATATGGATAAATGCTAAGCAGTATAGGATAAACTATCAGAACGGAATGGTAGATGTCACATTAAAACACGCAGTTATTTGTAACAATAGCTATTTTTGAAATATCCATTTAATTTTTTCTCGAAATGTTCAATAATTCTGTCAGTTATTTCCCCCGATTACATGTAAAGATTTTTTAATTTCAAGACCAGTATTTATAAGCAAATTTGCAACGTAACTATTTGTTTAACTGAAACAATGAGACAGGTGTATAACATTTTTACATTCTCATGACATTTTCTGCCACTTTTGCGTTAATACCGATAACCATTTGTAATATGTTTTAATTTAAAATTTCGTTATCGATACATTGAAAAGAGAAGAGTACAATAAGTTTATGAAGTTTTTCATAGCAGTGAAAAAGAAAAGAATAACAAAGACTTATCTTGTGCGAAACGTGCATTTTAATATTGAAACAAATAATAAGGATATAAATATTAAAAGCAGAAGCATTATTAACAGTGAAGTATTCTTCATATTTAAGTCTGATTTATGAGTCACTATGTTTACACTCAAACTTCACTTACTTGTTGTATAATTGAAACGTTTTCAAGATCATTCGATCTCATCCTCAGCTGTTTGGTGACTAAATGAACCTTCCTCTTCTTCCACTACTACGGAGCTCCGATCACACTGCCATCTGGTGTTAGGGGCACTAAGTTTTAATACTTCATTTAATGCCGGGATTTCAAAATTTATAACTTTATCACGGTTTTTGTTTATGAATACTTTTTCCCGAATATCCAATTCTATGGGTGTACCTAAAGATTTTAACAGTTTAAAGTTGTGGACAATGTTGTGGTTTTCTGTCCAAAAATGGTGTGTAACTGCAGATTTTTCTGTTTGTTTCAACTTAATGTTCCTCTGGTGTTCTTTTTGCCTGGTTAAAATGTTTCCCTTAGTTTTTCCTATATAGCTTTTTTCACAGGTTTCACAATTAATCTGATAAATTCCTGATTTCAAATTGTTGGGGATTGTATTTTTCAGTAGTTTATTTAGCAGGTTCCTCATACTGAATTTCTTTTTGGGGTGCTAGTTTTAAGTTTAGCCTTTTGAAGATTTGTTCAAATTTTCTAAAAACCCATGGATGGTAGGTGAATTTTCTATATTGCCAATTTGTGCTTTAAGTGGCGTGAGAGTGGTATTTTTTGATATTATCTTCAGTTTTTCTTTTCTCTTCATCATGTTCCTTATGATGGCTGGGTTGAATATATTTAATACCGCTATGTCTTTTATGTGTTGTTGTTCTTTCAAAAATTCATCCTTACTCAGTGGGACGTTGTATAGCCGGTGAATTAGACTTCTAAAGGCCGCTAGTTGATGTGAAACTGGGTTGTATTCATTTTTCTTTATGTAATTATCTATGTGTGTGGGCTTCCTGTATATTCCAAAATCTACACCATGATGATTTCTAGTTATCTTGAAGAAAATAACAAAAAATACCACTCTCACACCACTAAAAACACAAATTGGTAATATAGAAAATTCACCTACCATCCATGGGTTTTTAGAAAATTTGAACAAATCTTCAAAAGGCTAAACTTAAAACTAGCACCCCAAAAAGATATTCAGTATGAGGAACCTGCTAAATAAACCACTGAAAAATACAATCCCCAACAATTTGAAATCAGGAATTTATCAGATTAATTGTGAAACCTGTGAAGAAAGCTACATAGGAAAAACTAAGAGAAACTTGTTAACCAGGCAAAAAGAACACCAGAGGAACATTAAGTTGAAACAAACAGAAAAATCTGCAGTTTCACACCATTTTTGGACAGAAAACCACAACATTGGCCACAACATTAAACTGTTAAAATCTTTAAGTACACCCATGGAATTGGATATTTGGGAAAAAAATATTCATAAACAAAAACCGTGATAAAGTTATAAATTTTGAAATCCCGGTATTAAATGAAGTATTAAAACTTAGTGCCCCTAACACCAGATGGCAGAGTGATCGGAGCTCCGTAGTAGTGGAAGAAGAGGAAGGTTCATTTAATCACCAAGCAGCTGAGGATGAGATCGAATGATCTTGAAAACGTTTCAATTATACAACAACAAGTAAGTGAAGTTTGAGTGTAAATATAGTGACTCATAAATCAAACTCAAATATAAATAACAAGGAGTATATTTAAATTAGAAACTTAAAAATGATATATATTTTTATTGTTACGATACTGCCAATTCTAGGATCATATGAGGGTCTCCAGTGTTCCGGAATTTCCTCCTCCAGGTGTTCTGTTGATGCTGCCGCTTAGACCTGTGCCTAACCAACTGCGAGGTAGGCTGTTAGACCTCTTGTTTGTCTGTTGTCGGTTGTTGCGTTTCCACGCCACTGTAACAAGAAAGTATCGTGAAGGGAGGATGTCGATGTATTTCGACCGACCTATATCGAGGTGTCAAGCGTGTTGTAACATCGAGCGATCGATAGAGCAGCCCCGCGCACACAGACAATAGGATTTAGCGGTTATTATTGGACCTCCATGGCCACCTATATGGAGCAAAAAGTTAATGTACCCTATCTTCAAATTTATGTAGAAACTTGCTACGAATCTGAACAAGCAATTTCAAACTTTGGTAAAGTTACCGGTTTAATGTTCCAATCCGGAATATCCTGGCTAAGAACGTAATGAACACAGAAGAATGCAGACTGCCGCCTCTCAAAGAAATTCTCTCACTTTCACTGAACTGTACAAAATCACGACAAGAAGGCTGAAGATAAAATGTTTGTCTCACATAATATGAACTAGCAAGTGTTTGTAAAAACAATTTATTTATTTTATTTATTTATTTATTTTATTTTCTTCATTTGTGCTACAACAGAGCAAAGCTCCAATTACAGTAGCTACATGCAATTTAGTTACACAAGTTTGACTAAATGCAAAAGAGAAATACAAAAAGGAATACAGACAAACTAAAAATACACTATATATTAAGCTATTATTGAAGACAAGACATTGCAAATTGTATACTAATCAAGCAAATAAGTGATACAACAGAGTAAACAACAATTGATCAAAGTTGAATATAAAAGAAAGAGAATGCAATTAATGGAATAAAATATTAAAAAAACTAAGACTAAAAATGAAACATATTAAACTACTATATAAGACTAGAATTGCAAATGTTAAACTCATTGTGCAATACAACTGAAAATCACATGCAAATAATTCCCATATTTAATTGTTTTTTAAACTGCTCGTAAGTTAAACTAAAATCCAGCTCTATTTTAGTAGAGAGTTTATTGTATTTCGCACACAACCTAACAACGGGAGAATTTTTATGGGATACTGTTTTGGGAGTCTTAAATTGAAAGAGCTGACGATTTCTAAAATTAGCAGAACTGACATTAAAACATATTCTGTCAAGTAGTTCTTCAGTGGATACCAAGCCGTTTATGAGTTTGTACAGAAATAATTGTTCGGCTATTGTTCTACGATCAGAGAGTGAGACTGTTTTGAAGTCGTTAAGCAGTTGACTATAAGGCAAGTTCTGATTATAAGTAAAAACACCGTGAGTTTTGTAATGTAAGCATCTGAGGAATCTTTTCTGGATCTTCTCTATTTGATTGTTGTGACATTTATATATTGGTGACCATACAATTGAGGCATATTCCAAATTACTACGGACAAGGCCTTTGTAGAGAATTAGCATAACTTGAGTATCTTTTAAGTCCCTACAGATCCTTAATACAAAAGGAGAACGAAATGTGAGTCAACACATAGAATTTTTAAACAATTATATTTATGTTAAACACAAAACCCTATCACTTATTTCGATATATGCTTTAAAATAGTTGAAAAATTAACGTATCTGAGTTTAGGATGACTGTAAAATTGTGTTTATCCTTACTACATTGGTTAAGGCAGCCGCCGGCTGACTTCTGTCTGTTAGGAGAGACAGACGTCTGCACTCAGCTTATCGAACATGACATGCTTAAATATCAGGAGAACTTCTTTCTCTTTTACTAGCAAACCACTCAGATTGGCAGAAGTTGCGTATTCCTTACTCTTCTTCTGTTTCTTAAACTATCTCGGGCACACTCACAGAAAGGCAGAAGTATTGCATGTTCCCAAACATTAGATATTTTACACTGAAATACTACACAGTTTATGAAAGCTGCTATTTTTCAGACAACAATTCGTGTGTGTGCGGGTGTGTGCGTGTGTGTAAGTGTGTGTGAAAAGCAAACATCAAAAAAATGAAGGTATATGACACAATAAAACTGGCATCTAACAAGGTAACTTTCACTATGTTCACATCTGTATTGCCTTCAAATTTTGATGACACCATCTCAGCTCATTGTGGGGTCAATGTGTGGAGTATAGCTGGAAGTACTCGAAATTGAGTCCAATATAGTAGGAACATTTAGGAATAATAACATCGCATTGTGTAGAAGGGATTGTTTACCCCTACACGTGGCACAGTAAGGAACGCCGTCCCCCTCACCTCACATAGAGCTCACGAAGAATGTTCAATAATTACTTGCAATCGTCGCATATGGCACTTTCAAGACTTCAGTTTTGGACGTTGCGATTTTACTCGCAGCACATGGTTTAAATACAGCAAATATTACACCATCAAATTTTCAGCTGCATAGCGGTGTGAGTACATAGATAGTTCCCTTGTTAATTTTGGACATTGATGCATGTCTGGCAAATCTAAGCTCTATGTTCCCTGAACTCCTTTGAACATAATTTCATTCATCGTCCGATATGACTTAACGTTGGAGGTTTTCCCTTATCCTGAAGGATGAATGTCTGGTAACTCTAAGCTCTATGTACCCTGTACTCATTTTTGCATTATTTCATTCATCGTCTGATATGACTTAACGTTGAAGGTTTTCTCTTATCCTGAAAGATGAATGTGTGGTAGCTCTAAGTTCTATATACCCTGTACTCATTTGAACAACTTTTCATTTAACGTCCGATATGACTTAACGCTGGAGGATTTCCCTTATCCTGAAAGATGAATATCTGGTAACTCTAAGCTCTATGTACCCTGTACTCATTTGAACATCATTTCATTCATCATCCGATATAACTTAACGTTGGAGGTTTTCTCTTACCCTGAAAGACGAATGTCTTATAGCTCTAAGTTCTATGTACCCTGTACTCATTATAACATCATTTCATTCATCGTACGATATGACTTAACGTTGGAGGTTTTCTCTTGTCCTGAAAGACGAATGTCTTATAGCTCTAAGTTCTATGTACCGTGTACTCTTTTTAACATCATTTCATTCATCGTCCGATATGACTTAACGTTGGAGGTTTTCTCTTATCCTGAAAGATGAATGTCTGGTAACTCTAAGCTCTATGTACCCTGTACTCAGTTAAACATCATTTCATTCATCGTCCGATATGACTTAACGTTGGAGGTTTTCTCTTATCCTGAAAGATGAATGTCTGGTAACTCTAAGCTCTATGTACCCTGTACTCAGTTAAACATCATTTCATTCATCGTCCGATATGACTTAACGTTGGAGGTTTTCTCTTATCCCGAAAGATGGATATCTGGTAACTCTAAACTCGATGTACCTTGCACTCATTTGAACATAATTAAATTAATTGCTCGATGTGAGCTAAACGGTTAAAATGATGTGCCTTAGCACTTGGAATTGTTTGCACCTTTTCTTCAAATATATCACAAATACCAAATCATTAAACACCATAAAACCAACTTCCACCTAATGCTACATTTACAGAGCAATAAAGCTGTAATTTACCTGAACTAGTCGCCATTTTACTGCATCAACTGTTATTCTGCAGCTGACACACAACAATCTGCAATGGATAGCGTGTTCCCGAAATTCGATTCACTGCCTGACTAACACGAGTATTCTAAAACAGTGTTTGTCAAAATGCGACACGGATACCAAGCCCGGCCCGCAAACCGTTTAGTTGAACTATAAACTTTAAAACAGCCGTGAACCGGTATTAAAGTGAGAACAAAACGCGGTTAAATAACAAATATCAATCAGATATTTAATTATTATCTACAAAGTTTAACCAAGAGCACCTTGATACAATAATGTTTCTGGGTGCACACAATTCCACGTTGTGGACGCCAATTTGATGCAAATAATTTAATGGCGAGCAAATAAGTTGGCGAGCAATGAGGTTTCTCTCAGGGTATGCGTGGATGTGTGTGAGAAGGAGATTTTAATAACACTGGAATGCCCGTTTCCAACTTATATATTTACTGCTTCTTCTTTTAAAACATCGAAATGAAAGTTGCCGACCAAGGGTTACCAATCTCTGTTTAGAATTACTGACGGCAGAATATTTATTACTCGATAAACTTTATTCGTTCCTCATATATATATATGGCCTCACGCCGAAGACTGTTCTAATCGGCCTCACGCCGAAGACTGTTTTAATGGTTTGCAAGCCATGGAGAGCTCTCCTCGGCTCCACGCCGAAGACCCTTGTCCACAGCTGCGCGTGGGTGTATCACTTTCACTTCCTGAAAGCCCTCTTCATTCAATCAAAAATCTCTTTGTGACTATTTTGTCATGCCATTCTGAATTATCCAAAGAATACTCTATTCATATAAGTCAAGTGAGCCCGTTTAGAAAACTGCTAAGGACACTGCTTCTTACATTGCTTTTGTTATAACAACTTTCCCCCCAACTCAACTGGCCTTGCCCTTGTCGTAACAAAGAACCAACATTCCTTTGACATCTATCATGATTCTTTACTTCTGGCAAACCTTAATTTCGGTATCAACCTATATATCGATGAAGTTTAATCTTTCTTCTCACGTTGGCTGAATGTTAACATGTGGAAAATTTATCTGAGAAATAAGGCTTTCTTTGAACATTTGAATAGTTTGATTGGACTATTATTCTATTTATAAAATATAGATTCAGAGCTTCATATCTAAAAATTCTACGACAGTTATTGCAGTGTGACTTTCATATTCACATTTAAACGAAAATTTATACTGCTAAAGCAGAGTAATGAAACGTAAGACGGAACTGTTGATGAATCTACCTGCTACCTCTCAGAGTCACAATACATTTTATTTTGCTCTGTTTTCTGCATATTTACACATTTACGCTATATACATATGCGGCAGACGCAACTCTTTCACAGAGCAGAACCGAGTGGTTATATTTGTATTTAATTATGGCGAATCTAAAAACTAGTATGTCCGTGAAATTTAAAACTAAATACAGGCAGTTACAAGTAATGCAACCTTGTAATATATAAAATTTGTTGAGGCTAGAACAAAGCTAAGCCTTGTCTCAAGATCTGCAATATTTCTTACTTTAAGTAACTCTTAGTATCTTGTGTTGAAGCTTCTCTATGCTACAGTTGACAGTAGATAGTCCTTCAACTGTTTCTGACAAGTAATTGAGTAGCAACTATTGTGAAAACAAGTGAATGTAGCTGTAAAGTCATTCTTTTGTTTGTAACGTAACTCACTATTTATGGAATGGCAACAAGTGAAGGTAATATTTAAGTAATCGTTTGCTCTTTAGTTCATTTGTAATGCGTTTTAAGGTCCTATAGTAGTCATTTAGGGTCATTTACACATCCAAATATTGATAAGTACTTACCAGCAATTGAAAAACAAATGCAGGTACGTTAACTTTATTTGTTTTTAGAACAGTCTGCGAAATGAGACATCAAATCGTGTGAAAGACTTTATCTGAATATTACGAGAGTTTACAGAGAGATGGCGCCACCGGGCTTGTTTGACGGATAACATCATATAGTTTAACTTTAGACTAGCTCGTATGAATAATTACAGGTCAATAGCTTATTTAATTTTTGAATGACAGCATTTGAAACAAGACCTGTGTAGAGGTTTCACGAAAATAGAGGAACTAAAAAACGAGCAGTGATTAAATACTTCTGTTTGAAAGGTTTAACGCCTAACGAAATCAAGAAGGAAGTGGACAGCACTTTGAAAGACTCTGCACCTTCATATACAATGATTAAACGGTGAGGAGCAGAGTTTAAAATGGGACGTACGAGTACTAGTGATGAGCCTCGCTCTGTACGTCCTGTGTAAATCACAACTACAGAGATCATTGATAGACTCTGTCCCTTCATATACAATAATTAAAAGGTTGGTTGTAGAGTTTAAAATGGGACGTACGAGTACTAGTGATGAGCCTCGCTCTGGACGTGCTGTGGAAGTCACAACTCCAGAGATCATTGATAGACTCTGTCCCTTCATATACAATAATTAAAAGGTTGGTTGTAGAGTTTAAAATGGGACGTACGAGTACTAGTGATGAGCCTCGCTCTGGACGTGCTGTGGAAGCCACAACTCCAAAGATCATTGAAAGACTCTGACCCTTCATATACATTGATTAAAAGGTGGGTTGTAGAGCTTAAAATGGGACGTACGAGCACTAGTGATGAGCCTCGCTCTGGACGTGCTGTGGAAGTCACAACTCCAGGGATCATTGAAAGACTCTATCCCTTCATATACAATAATTAAAAGGTGGGATGTAGATTTCAAAATGAGACGTACGAGCACTAGTGATGAGCCTCGCTCTGGACGTGCTGTGGAAGTCACAACTCCAGAGATCATTGAAAGACTCTGTCCCTTCATATACATTGATTAAAAGGTGGGTTGTAGAGTTTAAAATGGGACGTACGAGTACTAGTGATGAGCCTCGCTCTGGACGTGCTGTGGAAGTCACAACTCCAGAGATCATTGAAAGACTCTGTCCCTTCATATACAATAATTAAAGGTGGGATGTAGAGTTTAAAATGAGACGTACGAGCACTGGTGATGAGCCTCGCTCTGGACGTGCTGTGGAAGTCACAACTCCAGAGGTCATTGAAAGACTCTGTCCCTTCATATACAATAACTAAAGGTGGGATGTAGAGTTTAAAATGAGACGTACGAGCACTAGTGATGAGCCTCGCTCTGGACGTGCTGTGGAAGTCACAACTCCAGAGATCATTGAAAGACTCTATCCCTTCATATACAATAATTAAAGGTGGGGTGTAGAGTTTAAAATGAGACGTACGAGCACTAGTGATGAGCCTCGCTCTGGACGTGCTGTGGAAGTCACAACTCCAGAGATCATTGAAAGACTCTGTCCCTTCATATACATTAATTAAAAGGTTGGTTGTAGAGTTTAAAATGGGACGTACGAGCACTAGTGATGAGCCTCGCTCTGGACGTCCTGTGTAAGTCACAACTTCAGGGATCATTGAAAAAATTTATCGTTTAGTACTGGAACACTGCAGATAAAGTTATTTGAGGCTTTATACGTATCATGAAAAGGTGCAGGAAATTTTTTAGTAATGATTTGGGCTTTCACAAGGTCTGTGCAAGATGGGTGCCACGTTTAAAAACACCTGATCCAAATTTGCAAAGCAAAACTGGTTCTATTAAGAATTTGGAGCGCTACCGTAAATATCCTGGTGAATTTTTGAGACGGCTTACTACCATGAATGAAACTTGCATGCATCGCTACGCTGCAGAAAATAAATCACAGTCAAATCAGTGGATTGTGCCAGGTGAACCAATTCCAAAAAAGGCAAAGTCAGTTTTGTCAGCTAATAAGGTTATGGCGAGCGTGTTATGGGATGAACAGGGAATTAATTTTATTGATTATTTGGAAAAGTGTAAAAGTATCACTGGTGACTGCAAGTTTACTGCAACGTTTGAGTTATGAGGTGAAAAGAGAAAGCTGATTTGGCAAAGAAAAAAGTCTTGTTTCTTCACGACTATCTTCCCGCCCAAGGTACTGTTATTACAATGGAAACATGTGCGAATCGAAGATCGAATTGCTTGAACATCCACCCTATTCGCCACGCCGTGGCTCAGTGGCTAGACCACTTGGCTCTAACCAAGGCGGCCCGGATTCGATCCCAGGCGACCGCAAAGTGAGATTTGTGGTGGACAACACGGCGTTGGGGTGGGTTTTCTCCGGAACCTCCGGTTTCCCGCGCCATCTCGTTCCACCGGTGCCCCATCTTCATCTGATGCATCATCAGTGTCACCGCCTGCGGTGCCGTATGTTGTAAAAGCGGGCGTTAAATACTACAAATTTCATTTCATTTTTCCACCCTATTCGCCTGATTTAGCACTCCGTGACTACCACCTGTTCTCGAACTTCAAAAGAGTTCTTGGAGGACGAAGATTTCACAACAGCGAGAGGTCACTGATGCGGTAAACAGCTGTTTTGAGGATCATGATAAGTCTTATTACAGATATGGTTTGATTAAATTAAAACACTGATATAACAAATGCATAAGCCTTTCTGGAGATTATGGAGAGAAATAGAGAAAAAGAATCGCGTGTGCTTAAGACCCCACGAAAGAACTGAAAACTTAAAAACTATTCATCATAAATTATTCTTAACAATTATTTTCAAAAATGTAATGTTGACACACATTGTTGCAAAAGAGGCCCGTTCCGAGCTAAACATTTTATGTTTTATGCTAAGTGTACTCGCAAATGAATATACTGTGAAACAACTGAATGACGACGGACTTGAGACAGTGCGAAGGATGTATAAAGGAAGTAAAATCAAATCATTAAATATACTGTTTTACATGTATTATATTTTTATATTGTTTATGCTATTTCACAATCATTTTTCATATTTTCTTTCTTGCTGATACACATATTTTATTGTATTTTTAATTTTAATAAAAATACAGCTTCATACATATCTTGTGACATAATTATATGATATTCATTTGCTTATTTGCATATTTTTTGAATATTCGGAAATGTTTGGTTACGTATACATTTTACACAAGCTATTTATTATATATCCGTCTATATACTCATTACTCCATATTTTATTTCACGTTCATACATATTGTCATACATATTTTATTACATGTAATATTCATTTAAAATGTTTTCTTTCACAATGAATACCAATATTAAAACACTTTTTTGACCCTCAGCCGGTCTTTAAGTTTGTGGAAAAATATAACCTATAAGTTGTAAATGAAAATAAATGAAAAACGTCATTTTAATACGTGAAAATTTTATTATTTACGTGTAATTACATTTAATTTGTTGAACCTTTAGGTTTTACTACTAACATTAAGAGGAATTGCCAATAAAAGTATCCAGTTTTTAAATGAAACATCTCTTTCATGAATTCCTAACACTTTGTATTTCCAATTAGCACACTCGTTTTATTTTTCGCTATTATGGTCTCAATTATTCAAATACCGAACTTGGGTGATATTACCTGTTCTTTTTATTATTATTGTTTAAAGTGGATTTTGACATGTCGACTTGTTAAACGACAGAAGGTTATCTGACCGGATCTGCTACCGACAGTTGACAGACGTTTGTAAATGAGAAATGAGTAGTGTTTAACGCCCGCTTTTAGTACATAGGACACCGCAGGCGGTGACACTGATGATACATGAGATGAAGATGGAGCAGCGGTGGAATGAGACGGCGGGGGAAACCGGAGGTCCCGGAGAAAACCCGCCCCAGCGCCGTGTTGTCCACTACAAATCTCACTTTGCGGTCGTCTGGGATCGAACCCGGGCCGCCTTGGTGAGAGCCAAGTGGTCTAACCACTGAGCCACGGCGCGGCCTAGACGTTTGTAAGAACGGCCCTAAGACAATTGCTTTTTTAATGAAACTCTTGTAGGGTTTCCAAATTTTTCATAATTTTTGAAATATGTTAAAGCATACCTGGATGCCAGTTGTTGATACGCTGTTGTGTGCGACAGAAAAGCTACGGTGTATAGCGGTATGGACAACATAAGACTGCAATAACAATTGGGTGTGGGAGAATTAGTTCGGATTGAGCCGACTCGAGCTGACTTCACCACATATTCTAGCGTGACGGCTCGGTTTAATTCGCTACCAACAAAAAGTGCTAAATGCCACTAAAAAGCTTTCACTTCAACAATTGTTGCCTTTTTTATTGTAAGGCCCAGGACTTATACGCCGACACGTATATCTGTGAAGAGACATTGTTAAAAATGAAATAGGTGATAGCTCTGCTGTGATCGATAAGCATTTACAGTGCAGCTGTATGTCCAAAATCACGAATATTTGCCATTATGACATAAAAAGTTAAATTTAGTTTGTATCAATATTCAATTCTGTTTTGTCCTAATCACATATCTCTCTCTTCTCAGTCTTGAAAATGTCTGCGATAAAAGATATTTTAATTTAAACTGACTACACTTTCAGAGAAAGTAACCGTACTCAATATATGTAATGACAGAGAATATAAAAGGAAGTGTTAATTTTCTCCAAAACTTAAATAAGAAGGTTTCTTTAGAAGCTCTGCCTCGAGAGCACAAACACGTAACATTTTTATCACACCGTGGTTTGGTTGGTACGCCTGCTTTCATTAGGGCCCCATAAAAGTGGAAGGTTCCAAAGAACAAAGAACAACCACCCACTTCCCTTATCACACAATTACGTCTGTGTTTTATGGCTTCGAATAAGGAATGAATAAAGAAAGGAAACAATACAACTGCAGCTGATGGAGGATAGGATCGATTTTTCCATTTGGAGCCGACGTACATGAAAACGCAAATTACAGTGTAAAGGAATTATCTTTTGGATCCAATTTTAAAAAGATTCGTGATGTCTGACCTTCCATCGCGTGTTACAACTGTCAAGGAAACGGAACACTGTATTTACATTCCTCAGCCGAATGTTTAATATTAACTTTCTTTGGCACACAGGTGACCTCCGCAACAAAACTTTCACTTTTTTGTCAATGTTTGTTGTTATCGACCGGTAGAGTAAAGGGAGGGCTTATGGGAGGATATCTAGCCTTTTCGCTACGATCTCAGCGGCTGAAAGACTCTAGGAGGTAGGGATGAAGTACGGCAACCATGTGACGCCATAGTGACACATGGAGACCTGTAAAAGTACTTAAGTCCCAGGCTTCATTATTTATCTATTCTTATTTTAGTTAATTGATGGAAATTAATCATTTCTCCACACTAGCCGTATATATGCTGAGGTTTTTGTTAGAGTCAACATGAAAAATTCAATGTCATGGCCGGGATTTGAACCACGGATCTCCTGGTCGCCTATATACGGCTAGTGTGAAGAAATGATTAATTTCCATCAATTAACTAAAATTATTTAGGCGTGTTTAGCACAGTTTAGGTTGGTATTTGAATAATTAAAACCATAATAACGAAAAATAAAACGAGTGTGCTAATTGGAAACAAAAGTGTTAGGAATTCGTGAAAGAGATGTTTCATTTAAGAAATGGCTATTTTTATTGACAATTTCTCTTTATTTTGAGTAGTAAAACGTGAAACATCATTAAAGTAAACATAGTGACACGTATATAATAAAATTATCACATATTAAAATGTTGTTTTGCGTCTATTTTCATTTACATCTTATAGGTTATGTATTTCCAAAGACTGAAAGACCGAACGAGGGTCAAAGGATTAGATATATGAACTAGATTTATACAGAAAAGAGATTTAAATATATATTATTCAGTAATTTGACACAATTATTTTTTATTTTCTTTCATTACACAACCTAAGACATGCCACGAAACATTAAACAATCGAAGTCGGAATTTTTTGGTGATGCAATAAATGCAATAAATGATTCGATACTTCATCGGGTCCTTTTTGTTATTCTATTCTTACATACGCCTCCAGGGCTCTTTCCATTGGGCAAGACCTGGGGAATAACAAGCCCCCCCCCCCCCCGATCTGGTCAGAAAACACAAGACGGATGGAAGTGGATACGCCACTTACGCGCGCCAACCCCAAAGGGGAAGGTTACCGATCAACCTCGGTGGAACCGCGTGGTGATCTAGCACACCTTCTACTAGCTATGCAGGCTAGTACGCGGGAATATATGGCTTACGTCAACCCCGTCCGGAGACGTACCCAATCTCCCAGGGGTATCGGGACCAACTGCCCCCTCGAGTCCAACCCAATTTGACAACTCCCCTAGGAGTGGGGCTCGGCAGTTCGGCCCGAAGTTCCTCTTGCGACTTCAGAGGTACCACGAGGGTTAGGGGTCCGTAGCGCTCGAACCACGGGAGCTGAAGGGGACGGATCCCTGACTGGAAGGTTCGCTTTCTTGTTTGTTACAGAACGTTCGATTAATTTGTATAACAATGAGTACAGGTATGAAAAGCAGCCGCGGTTAGTTGTCAGGGGAGCATCGTAAATGGACTCGATACCTGGGTGCGTGCAGCGGTGATTTGAAAGTAAACTCTTTTGTTTATTTCGTGTGCAGAAGTCACGAGAGATTGTGTTGGTATATGTTACGTCATTCTGCTGCCAAGGGTGTACAAACTGTCTTCCTACGGATATAAAGAGCATCTGGAATTTCTGCAAACTGGACTTTAATTTTATTAACCCAAGAAGTCACAATATGTATCGTACACTATTTTAAGTGTATCAATAGATGTCACCTTAACCAGAGCTCGGAGAGTATAGAATGAATTCAGTCTTCTTCTGAGTGACAGGTTAAAACGGATATCGCGGTCGAGGGACTCGAGTGGCGCTACCCCGCTCCGTTATGTAAATAGCACTTATCCAAATTATGCCCAAAAGTGTGCCGGACAATTTTGCTGCCCGGTGTCTCTAAACGCTGTTGTGTAATTACGAAAGAATAGCCCAGCAACTATTCCGCAGCGCCCAAACTGCCTCCAGCGGCAACTGCAAGAATATTAAACCGCACAGCGATCTTCTCTTGTCTGACAAAACTTCATGTTGACTGTAGAACGAAACTGCTGAAATGTTACCACGAAACTGAATATCCTATTCAACATCGCCTACCAACTTTTTTCGTTTCTTTTTTGTTTTATACATTCTGTTTCTATATACCCTCTTTCAGTTGTTTTCCTAGCTTTACGCTTCCTCACTTTACTATTTCTTCTACTTTTTCACATATTTAATTTGAAATTCTATAAGAAATCAATCTTTTGTTTATTTCTTTTGACACAAATCCATTACAATTCCTACCACAAAACTTTATACTGTGATTGGAATCAATCTAATACTTCAAACTGAACTAACACTTAGATATTTTCGAGCAATTTAAAAAGAATCCGATCTCTTCGGCGTTCCAAAATGAAAGACAAATTTTCTTTCGGTTTCTACACCAAGATTATTTAATCGTTCGTTACTATCACTACCCATATAGCACTTTTATATTATTGACCAATTTACTACTACGTCACTACATTACGTAATACAATTATCACTAAGGCCAATCACAAAATTACATATATTTTTACACAATTTTGTTTGCTTTTCTTTTTATGAATTTATAAGTTTTTCATATCCTTTCCAAATACAAATCAAAACAGCTGTTTCAACTCTTCTTCTTCTTTCACTAACTCCTTTCTGCTGTTAAGAGTGGAGTACAAGCCTCTTCTACGCATTTACTCCACTTTTCTCGGTTCATTATCATTCTCTTCATTTCTGTCACGGTTTTCCCTCTATCCTTCCCCAAATTCTCAATGTATTCCTGATACAACTTGCGTGGCCTTCCCCTAATTCTTTTACCTTCTGGTCTTGCTTCTAAATATTGTTTGGGTTTTCTTTCTTCTGACATGCAGAGTACATGTCCATACCATTTAAGTTGTCTTTTTTCCAATATTTCTTTAACGGAGTGTGTACCCAACTCTTCCCTTATTGTTACATTTCTAATCATATCTCTTCTTGTCTTCCCCACAGCTCTTCTTAAATATCTCATTTCCATAGTTGTTATTTTGCTTTCTTGTTTCTGTAGGAGAGACCAGCTCTCTGCTCCATATAATAGAATTGGTAGTATTATTGTTTGAAATACTATAATTTTTGTATCTTTTGTTATTTCCTTTTTTCCCACAATAGTATTATTAATCTGATGGTAGACCGAATTGGCCTTTCTTATTCTGTTTAAAATTTCTTGCTCTATTTTTCCATCCTTATTTATAATTGTACCCAGGTATTCATAACTGTCTACCTGTTCTAAGATTTCATCATTTCATTTAATTTTAGCTTCTTCTTCTTTCCTTCCTATATACATGGTTTTACTTTTAGGTATGTTTAATTCTAAACATTTTCTAGTTAATTCTTCTTTCCATTCATTTAGCGTTAATTGTAAATTATTATTACTATTTGCTATTAATATGATGTCATCAGCATATATCAACGATTGTGCCCAAACTGGTCTTAAATTTCTATATCCTATCATAGTTCTTGCTGTTCTTCTATTGTAAATTTTCCATATTTCATCCATCACAATAATAAATAATAGTGGGCTGAGACTATCTCCTTGTTTAGCTCCTCTATTCATCAGAAATGGTTCTGATTCTTGTCCATCTAATCTTACTATCCCGTTTGGTTCTTGATAAACTGATTGTATTGCTTCAATAAAATTCATAGTTACTTCTTTTGTTCTTTAGAGCTCTCCAAATTTCTTCCCTAGGTATTGAATCAAATGCTGCTTTCAAATCTAAGAATCCTAGATCAATGCCCTTTCCTCTATCTATAGCTTCCTCTATTATCATTCTCAATGAGAAAATTTGGTCTTGGGTTTGTCTACCCATTCGGAAAGCAGCCTGTTCTTCTTCTAAATCTTGTTCTACTATTTTCCTCACTTTCTGTTCCAGGATTCTAGTGTACACTTTATATACAACCGGGGAGAGACATATAGGTCTATAGTTTGAGCAATCACTTTGGTTGCCTTTCTTATGTATTGGAACAATTACATTAAATTCCCCATCTCTTGGTGCTTTTTTCCGTCCATATCTTCTGAAATAAACTTTTCAGTATTTTTATTAATTCTTTATCTCCATATTTAATCTGTTCTGGTGCTATTCCATCCCTACCAGCTGCTTTACCTAGCTTGATTTGTTGTATTGCCATTTGAACTTCAATTCTATCAATTTCCTTTTCTTCTTCCTCTCTTTCTTCCACATAATTATTCATTATTTTTCTCCTTCTGTTTCAACTCTTGTTTGTTTAATGTTTACTTCGTAAATCACTACAGAAACGAAAAATTTTACACTTTTCCTTATTTTATTAAGGTTTATTTACGAAGTGGTTTCACAGAGTTTACATTATTGCCACACAATTTTTGAAAGGCACGACCGAATGGCAGCTGGGTGGGCGAAAGGACGCATTCAGACCACGTCTACCCATTTATCTTGTGGCGTTCACTGAGGGTAATGTTGGAAAAGCATCACTAGCCGTCTCTTTCCCCTCCCCCTGACTCTGGAACCATGAGGATGATGTTCCGAGCCGCGAAGCCTCCAGTAACAGTGATTTTCCTATATAAGGGCTGCAGTGGGCGAGTCAGTTCGGTTCATGGCGAGCAGCCGTGAAGAGCGCAGTGCTAGCGAACGGACTGGAAGACTGCGTACATGTATCAGAAGAGTTTTCAGTCAGGTCTAGAGAGAGTTGTACGTAATAATGAGTGTGGAGTGGACCTGTGACAGACGAACTGGTGGATTGTGATTTTGTGCGCTACGTAATTCTATGTAATCGGCAAGTGTACCAATTGTAATCGGTGGAAATAAAGATCATTTTGAGTTTGTGCAACAGGAATTTTAATTTCACGAACCCACAGTCACATTATCAACAATAAGGGGTGTTCAAAAAGAAACGAGCTGGAGTGTGGCATGCACAAACCTGTGACAGGGTGGTAATATTTTGACGGGTGAAACGAAGTGTTGCTCCGACCAGAGCGTGGAAGTTCATAGCCCGTCGCTAGAGGGCATGCATGCACGTCACGTGACTATACAAAGCTAGCAGCAGCATGCATCAATCGTCCAACGCTGCCAGTCGCATTGCAAACAGTGAAATGGAGGCGTCAGAAAGAGATGTGTTTATCGTGGAACGAACATTCGTCGAAGAATTTAACAAGTGTACGGTGAACTACATAACATAAATTTTGTATGCTGGAAATATTCGATTTAATGTAAATATTCGAATTGTTCTACATGTTTTGAAGTATTCGAATTTCCAAAAAACACTGGACTAAATTTCAGTATTTTATTTATATGAAAATTCCACCGATACCTATGAATCGTGTCGCACCTGAGAAAAAGAGGCCAGTAGGGTACAGAGAACGTATTCGCTCTTGAAATTCCTTGGGGGCTAGTCGTACACCGGCCCCATGGGATTACACAACTCCTGATGGGGGTTCAAAAATTTGAGAACTACCCCAATCCGGAAATTAGTATTTTCAAAGTGGAAGTTTTCTCTCCTGCACCGCCGAAACTCCAGCCATCACTTGGTGTCCTTAAAATTATTTGTTGCACTGAGAAAGGCGATATAAAACTTGTTTTATTGGTTTCTAATGCAAGCAATTTTCTGTGTCCATACAGTTAACGTGTGATAATTAAATTATATCTAAATGCAAACGTTTTTATATGAGCAGTATGCACATCTATAGAATTACAATAAACGTTATTCAGATGTTTTGATACTTTTTCACTATATACACATCTGTAATATTTGATAAACGACAGTTGAACAAATGCAGCACGGCATCGACTATCGCTTTTTATACTCTGTCGTCTGTTTGCTGTTCATGGCCTTCTATGGATATCCCTTGCATTAGAATGTAAGCAACTGTCTATTGTTTTTGGAGTGCCGTAGCCTTTTATGTTCTGTAAGAAACAACAACGTAACGTAATCTACGAAAGAGGTAACAAGGAGCACCACCAATACGTGGATATGTGTGCCACACAGAGCGTATAAATGACGTGTTTGTTAAACACGTGAATATCGCCGTGAAGTAGAACAAGATACAGCGAGAGAACGAGGGAGTTAAATCCGAGCAGCGTTGCCGATGCGGGCTGTCAAGGAATGATTGATGAAGGTTCGATTATCTTGATATAGATACCAGGGGATGTTGTCTTCAAGTCGTCACTCTGTTAATGAGACTGATTCGCCTTTTCACTGCTACCAACTTTGTTTGCTAATAAGCACAACGTACACAAGTTGCCTACCCTTCAAGACATCACACATTGTTAGCAGGGTTAACAAATTACAAACAAGTTTGGCATTTAAGGGTTGTGATTCATGCAGAAGTGACACATTTTGTTAACCTGGATGGAAATTTTACTTAATGAATAGTTTTTAATGGCAAATTAAGTCACAAGTTTAAACAATTTTAACGAGATGCGCAGATGTTTCATTCTTGCAGCTTACTTTTGCCTTATTGTCGGCCATGCCTTTAGACCTGCGCTTTTCGCAGCTGACACATTGGTGTACTGTGACGAAACGCACCTCTGAAATCTGATAAAAAGGTTTCACAAAAGTTGACAATCTTTTACGCGACTTTAAAGGTACGTGAGAGCCATACTCTCGCGAGTCCATTGTTGATCGAGGCGGTGCCGGTGACTAGTTCAAAGGGACGGGTAGTTTAGTGTGTAGATAAAAGCTCGTCGGGATGAAGGAGATGGATTTCTCGAGAGTTCGGCTTTCTTCTAGGCGCGTCTCGATTGTTTGAGAAATGTCCGGAATGTGAGTAAGCTATAAAAGAGGGAGCTCGCCCGCTAAGAGTCAGTCAGTCGGTAATTGAACTCACGTGCGTAAACAGCTGTGTGTTTGCGGTCGATGACCTTGCAAGTTGTAGTGTATATGTGACATAATTCTAGACTGCTGGAGTACAGATTGATTTCTACGGAAATAAAGTACAACTTTCAGTGGCTTTAACCTGGACTTTTACAAAGTGAGACGATTTAAAATGGTTATTCAAATATATTTAAATGTTAAAAATTATAAAATGGAAATATCTGGAAAAGGTATGAGAAAATCATCAATCAAAATTGTAAAAACTGAATAATGTTGATTCGTCGTCATAGCAACGACCCAGTATAACTCGTCGAATTGTAAAATGGACACTATCGTCAAAAGTTGCTATAGTATAATTCTAATTGTGCTACGACTAACAATTATCAATTTATAGTGAAAATCTCTAATTATCAAGTGTTAAAAATTCAAATTATTAATAAATCGAAAGGATTATTCAAAAGTAATTCGATAAAATAGTGGTTCATTTAAAAATCCACCATCTTCTTTACATCCGCGACCCGTGCTGGGAAAAGGAATCTTGTGCGAACATCAGAGCAGCCGTGGACGAGGTAATACTTCCAGAACATCAGGGAACTGCATAAATTCGACACATATTGTCTACGCAACGTGGGATTTAACCATCATCAAATACACAGCTAAGTATTTGCGTTACAAAAGTCACAATACGTTGATTTTTCTTCCATTTTTTATATTACAGATATTTATATTTACATTATTTAGGTTTTCATTTCATTTTTATTTCATTTAATTTTCTGGAATATAGAGCTATTTATACCAAGGCCCCCTGCTAATATGAGACAATCGATGTTGGCTAGTCGTTTCTAAGTTAATTTTGAACATATAGGAAACTATTTGTTATTTACTGAATGAACACAAGTTGTACCTTTACATTTCATTAGTAAATGTTAAAAATATAATAATTATTACACTAAACGTGTAGATCTAGTGACTGTATTTACTGATACTGTAGCCAAAGTGAAAAAACTATAATAAAATAGTAAAATTATTTGCAATTTTATTTTCTGGAATATAGAGCTATCTAGATCAAGGCCGGCTGCTAATATGAGACAATCGATGTTGGCTAGTCGTTTCTAGGTTAATTTGATTTTCATTTCAGAAAGCTACATTAACGAATGTATTGTCAGTAGAATGTGAACATATAGGAAAATATTTGTTAATTACTGAATGAATACAAGATTTAGCTGTACATTTCATTACTAAATGTTAAAACTACAATAAATATTACACATGAAATGAAGACCTAGTGATTGTACATTATACTGATTGTATCGTAGAGATTTACAAGAATATATCTTAAACTGAGCCAACACGTTACAGAGGACTTTTTTCCACGAGATAACACACGTAATGGGAACACGTGTAAACCGATGCAAGACGTTAATTGATTGACCTGCACCAGGTTAATGAACACACGTATATTCTGTTTCTGTGTTGTGGTTATTAATTAGATGGCGCTGTAATTCCAACTGGTAAATTGGTTGAGGAAGAGAGCAGATAGGGCGTAGAAATTGGTCACGGGACCATGAGTCCTTGTGAAGCGCTAATTACGTCACGTAGATCTGCTCTGTATTAGTCATACCTTAATACGGCATTAGTAATAATAATAATTAGTCAATTTGCTCTGATTTTGACATCTTTCGGCAGCAAAATATACATTGAAAATGTCTCTCTTTGCACAAAACGCCCGCTTCTGTGGCGTAGTGGTACCGTGTCTGCCTCACTTTGAGGAGGTTCCTAACTGTAATCCTGGTCAGGGTGATAAGCTCTTGTAGTTTTCCCTTTTTCTGGTAACTCTAAACTCTATGTACCCTGTACTCATTTGAACATCATTTCACTCACCGTCCGATATCAATTAACGTTGGAGGTTTTCCCTTATGCTGAAAGATAAATATCTGGTAACTCTAAGCTCCATGTACTCTGTACTCATTTGAGCATCATTTCACTCACCGTCCGATATGACTTAACGTTGAAGGTTTTCTCTTAACCTGAAAGATGAATGTCTGATAACTCTAAGCTCTATGTACCCTGGACTGAGTTGAAAAACATTTCATTCATCGTACGAAATGAATTAACGTTTCGGGTTTCCCGTATACTGAAAGATGAATGTCGGGTAACTCTAAGCTCTATGTACCCTGTAGTCATTTAAGCATCATTTCATTCATCATCCGATATGACTTAACGTTGGAGATTTTCCCTTATACTGAAAGATAAATGTCTGGTAACTCTAAGCTCCATGTACTCTGTACTCATTTGAACATCATTTCATTCCTCGTCCGATGTGACTTAACATTGAAGGTTTTCTCTTATCCTGAAAGATGAATGTCTGGTAACTCTAAACTCTATGTACCATGCACCCATTTGAACATCATTTCTTTCATCGTCCGATGTGACTTAACATTGAAGGTTTTCTCTTATCCTGAAACATGAATATCTGGTAACTCTAAACTCTATGTACCATGCACTCATTTGAACAGCTTTTCATTCATCGTACGATATGACAACATGGATGATTTTCCCTTATCCTGAAAGATGAATGTCGGGTAACTCTAAACTCTATGTAACCTGCTTTCATTTGAACATCATTCCATTCATCGTCCGATACGATGATGCAGACCTGCATGCCAATGTCCATTTGTTCGGGAATCAACAGTCTAGGAACCCATCGCGCACAAACACGGCTCATGTGTAATGTTTCTGTCACCAACATGTGGGTGGCACCCGATGAAATGTTCAGTATTTCAGAAAAGGATCTTAAGGTAATTCGTCGATCCTCTCGCACAATGGCAGCAGCAGCGTTGAGGTTTTCTTCCATTAGTGCAGTAACTGGAACACCGGGTCCACCTTCCTCTGAAATTGATTGTCTGCCCTCCTTAAACATTTGAAATCACCTTCGAGCTATGTAGGGAAGAACAGACTCTCCGTAGGCCTGCTGTAACAATGTATAGGCCTCAACTGAAGCTTTGTTGAGACGAAAGCAGAATTTCAAAGCCGCATATTGTTCCTCACGAGTTACCTCCATTGCAGCGGTAGGCGATGCTGAACATGTCAGAACTTGTCTGGTTCTCAGAGGCAGGAACTAGGAGTACCAACAATGAAACTACTACGGCGTGTTTGTTACACATTAAGCTAACAGAATATAATAAGGATACCTATGACTGTAAATTTTAAATCCTGAACTAATAACGCAAGCTTTTTAAGATTTATACCACAGATGTAACTTAGTGCACATATGATACTGCCAAACGTTTATCAATTTCACTTTGATAGTTTGGAAACTATGATAAAATTTATTTATTCTTGGTTACGTCACCTAAAAAGTCCCTTGCGACAAAATAACTTAAATGTTGGTCGAATACTTTAACAACAGATTCCCAATATATCCATTTTTTTAATTTGCCCTAGGTTTCTCTGTGTCTCAATAACCTCAGCCTCCAGAAATTTTTAAAGCTATGAATATGGCTTTTTTGCCCAAAATTTGAAAATCTTTGTGCTTTGAAGTAAAGAACGTGTGCTTAAATTTGTCTCACAATAAAACCCAGGGCAATTTCTATTCACTGTGTCACTATGAACCTGTGTAGCTAGTTTCGTTAGTCTACCACTAAAACTTCGACGCAAGGAGCATTTCAAATGATCAAAAACGCTGAAATTTTGAATAGAGAGAAAACAAGGATAACGTATTAGAATTTATATTTAAGCACTAGCATACGCTTAACTTCCAAACTCAATTAGAGGATTAAAAAATAGCGTCTGGAGGCTACCTAAACATACTTTGGATTCAGGAATGCTTACACTATTTTATAGACTAGAAAGAAGGAAAGATGATTTTTTGAAAATGTTCATAAACTTTCAGTCATATATATCCTTAAGGTTTTAATTTTAGTGCGGAAAATTATGACTGTAAAAAGTTATGATCATTGTTTATTGAACAGCCAACATATTTAATGCAAAACACTTTGCATTTTATTATCAATAATGGAAGCTCCTTATATAGCGGTACTATTATACCAACATTCCGTCGTGACGTACGATCTCAGCAGCGTGTTTAATATAAACTTTATTTTTCAGTTGAGTTTAACAACCTTGTATTTATTCTCTTTTTCCCCATGTTTAACATGTAAGGCAGTTTTTGCACGCCGGACTGCACAGCTCGGTACAAATTATTAAATTGCTACAGAATGTTCTCAGATTTTTTTCTCTCTCCTCACTTCATTCCGCTGCCAGTCAGTTCATATATGAAATAAAGAGTTATGTAACATTTGAGGGGAAAAAGGAATGTTATAAAAGTCACAAACTCTATTCTCTAATTAACTGCCATGTTTTCTTTGTTTTCTTCTCTGCTTTACGTTCTGCAAGCAGCAGTGTAAATTCCAGGTTTTTTAATATGAGGTGTGATCAAAACTGACGCAATTTTTGAACTGTGCGGTTGGAATGTATAACTGTTTTATCTACGTTCATGTGGTTCTGAGTTCAAATCTCTGTTACAGTGATTCCTCTTCTTTCTGGAGTTTAAGCTAATTGTTGGAAATAAATCATTTCTTTACACTAGCAATATATAGGCTAAGGTTTTGAATAAATAGAGTCAACATAAAAAATTGAATATCATGGCTGGGATTTGAACCACGCTTTGGTCCCTGGCCACGGAAAGCGGCTCGAGTTCGATCCCACCCATGTGGTGGGTATTTTAGGTCCCGGCTATAGGACCGGTGCCCACTCAGTATCGTGAGGAAAGCTTAAGCGGCCCTGGTCACGTAAACCAACACTCCGGCTGGGGGATGCCGAGCTGCTGACCACATCTCCTCCCCATATCGGTTGGATGATCGTCCACCTCTGCCGTGCGTACGTGAGCGTGAGGACGGCAGTCGGGTTGGCAGGCCTTGGTCGTCTAAGGGCTGTCGCGACACTGGACGAAAACCAGGAGATCCGTGGTTCAAATCCCGGCCATGACATTGAATTTTTCATGTTGACTCTATCTATTCCTTCCTGGATGTTCACTTATTCTAAAATATAATTAAAAATTCTCATTTGATTAGAAAAATCTCCAACATATGGCATTTTCATTAAATGCTTTCACACACTTTTTGAAAAGACCAACATTTTCAGAAGGATTGTTACGTACGAGGCAGTCATAAAGTTTCTATTATCTATTATACTATCTAAGTTTATACTACAGTGTCATCAGTGATCCCTCGAGACAAAATGTTGGTAGATACAGTGATTTGATTCCTTTTGTTTCTTTACAGTTAGTGCTAGAAGTGACTGAGGTGTAAGATGGGGAAAATTGAGGCTCGTAGTGTGATCAAGTTCCTGCATTTGAAGGCCAAAACTGCCCAGGAAATACATGATAAGATGACGGCTATTTAAAGAAATGATTCCCCATCGTATGGCACTATTGTGAGATGGAAAAGGAACTGTCAAACTGGTTACATGTCCCGGAGAGATAAGCCAAGAACTGGTAGACCGTCAGCTGTCACAGTGAAGAAAGTAGAGTGTTTAATACTGGAAGACAGACGAGCAACTATCCAAATTATCATGAATGAGACACATCTTAGTTATGGTAGTGTGTGGACGAACTGTACATGTCTAAGGTGTCTGCACGGTGGGTTCCACGTTTGCTAACACCTTTCCAAAAGCAAACACGGCGTGACCTTTCAAGGCAGTTTTTGATGCTGTTCGAACAGGATCAAGATGAGTTTGTTGATCGTCTGGTAGCCATGGATCAATCCTGGAACTATCAGTATGATACAGAGACAAAAACCAACAGCATGGAATGGAAACATGACAATTCTCCCATCCCCAAAGTGCAGAAGTCAGCCAGGAAGATCAGGCCTTCAGTTTTCTGGGACTGTCGTGGAGACATCCTTACAGATTATCTTGCCAAGGGTCAAACCATCACTGGCAGATACTACTGTAATCTTCTGGACAAGATACGATCAGCTCTGATTAAGAAACGACGCGGTATGCGCTCCAAAGGTGTTCGTCTTCTCTCTGACAATGGCCCCGTAGGTGGTATCCGTCACCTTCAGCTGCCGTGGTGCAGGCGCTGCGGACCCCTAGATCTCGTGGTACCTCTGACGTTACTAGAGGAATCTCGGGCAGAATATTCGAGCCGCTCCGTGAATGGGAGTTGCTGGAATTGTGTTGGATATCAGGGGCCAGTATTTCCCGATACCCGTGGGAGGTCGGGTACGTGTCCGGAGGCCGTGCCGTGACTCAGTGGTTAGACTGCTTGGCTCTCACCAAGGCGGCCCGGGTTCGATCCCAGGCGACCGCAAAATGAGATTTGTGGTGTACAACACGGCGCTGGGGCGGGTTTTCTCCGGGATCTCATTCCACCGGTGCTCCATCTTCATCTCATGTACCATCAGTGTCATCGCCTGAAGTGCCGTATGTACTAAAAGAGGGCGTTAAACACTACACATTTCATTTCATTTACGTCTCCGAAAGGTGAAGAGGGAAGTCATATATTCCCGCGTACTAGCCTGCATAGCTAGTGGAAGGTGTGGTAGATCAACAGGCGACCATACGCTGGCGCGCCTAAGTGCCGCATCCACTTCCATCCCGTCTTGAGTCCACAGGACCAAATGGGGGGGGCGCTTGTTAGTCTCTAGTTCTTGCCCTATGAATAGCTCCATGGTTGTGCCGGGAGACATTCTGGGACAGCTTAGTCGGTGACTCCTTAGTCGTTGGAAGCGTGTGGGAGGGGGGGGGGGGGTTCAGTTTGTTCCCGGAAATCAAAAACCAGTGGCGTGGTCACTGATTTGACAACACAAATGACGTCACTAACTAAATGGAAGAGTGGTTTAAAGCAATTTCTGCACACTTTTACGATCAATGTATTCGGAAATTCAAGAAACGCTGCGAAAAATGTGTAAATTTGCATTGTGACTACGTAGAGAAAACTAACAAATACATATAAACACAAACTCTCTATCACATTTTTTAAAAGGTGATACTTAAAACATTACTACACCCTCTCGTAGAGTAGTTTGTGTTGGGAGAATTTGTTAAAAGTTTTACATTACATTTTTGAAATATACTTCAATTAACATTCTACTAGCTTTCACATAGACCAGAGAGGTCGTTTTCTAAACATCTTCCCTTCAAGTTAAATGTCTCCCAAAATGTATATTTCTGGTGTGACTTCAAAACTCAATTTTCGGGTACAATGGAATACTTCGTTATACGTAATAAACAAGGTAAAAAATCCCCAAATATCTGGATTATTCGTTTGAATTGAACGGTAGTTAATAATGACTTTTTCCCAGTGGAGTTTCGTAGTTTTAAAGCAGGTGACTTTCTTCTGTTTCGCGGGGCGGTATTTAAAACAGTTGAAAGCCGAGTGCAGACAAGTGAGGGAAAGCGAAAAACCGTGATGCCGCAGCATGCAAGTTTCATTATACGTGCACAGCCAAGTGACTGGTGTCGAGCACGACCCCCTGGAGCGTTTCTTTTTAATGAGCTAAAGGTGTTCAATAGCCCGAACTGCAGCTTCCTGGCTTAGCGTTACAGTTGTTTCTTCCTAGTACTTCTCTTCGTTTGAAGGGCCTGAGAAACCACGAATATAAAAGCTATTCAGCTCAGAATCTGTACAGGTACTTACATAAAATACTTCCCTGTCTTGCTGACAAAATCACAGATATAACTTCAATCTTGTGTGGAAAATTATCTTATCACCAACAAATTAAAATTCAAGGAAATCTCCTCATCGATTGAAGCAGCCAGAAGCAGAAGTTGCTAAGTCACTTTTCAAAATCGCGCAGCTGATCAAAGTTTTCAAAAGTATCTTTAAATACCAAAATAGTAATACAAATGAAAGCATTTTAAGTTATGGGTCCGTTTGAAGGTACACAGTACTGTGTTGAAATGTTTCTCACGGTTTAATATATGTAGCATGTGTGAAAAGATATTTTATTATAAGGGCTGAACAACCTTTAATTTGAAATGGATGAAAAGTTGTTAAGTCACCTGAATTAAGAGTTGTTCAATAAAGAATGATCATAATGATTACGGTCATAATATTTCGCACTGAACTTCAATCTAGCATTAAACAGCGTCCATAAATAAAAATTCAAGTTTAACCTCCCTCTCATTAACCTTAAAAGTCAATAACTAAGATCTAAAATAGGTAGAACAGAAGTTTGTAAGAAAACAGTAGAAGAGCGAATGCACTATGTTCCCTTGTTGGTTTATTGCAAGATAACCGCTATGCAGTCCTCGTTAAAAGGCAGCTCAGCTTTGAAGCCGTTTCTATGGTAACGCACTTGCGATGCGATGCTGTCTTTACCCATCTCCTTTCTTAAAGTGTTGCTGCCTGTGAAGACGAAAATTGGCTATTTTCGCGACTTTCCGCTCTCAAAGAAGAAAAGGCGTTGATGTCTCAGAAAACACGGCAATATTATTACTGTGCATTAGAATATCTCCCTCAGAGGGTTCTGGAGTCGCGGAAAAAACACAACCGTGCTGACATTCCCTCAAGTCAGCCATCTTTAAATAGCTGTGTTTATGTACTGCAACTGAAATGCTTTTGTATTCTGACTTACATCGTAAATGTTAACTCTTATTACGGAAATTCACTGCAACTTGGTGCCCGCCTCTTTAGAGCAGATGGTAGCGTACTGCCTCACATTCAAGGAAACTCCACTTCAAATCTCTGTAAAGGTGATTAAGATTTTATGGGATTTCCCTTACCCTGAAGAGTGAATGTCTGGTAGGCATAGGCCCTATGTACGCTGTACTCATTTGAAAAATATTTCATTCATCTTCCAAAATGACTTAACGATGGAGGTTCTCCCTTATGATGAAATATGAATGTCTGATAACTCTACGCTCTATGTTCCATGTACTCATGTTAACATAGCTTCATTCATCGTCCGTTATGACAACGTTAGAGGTTTTCTCTTATCCTGAAAGATGAATGTCTGGTAACTCTAAGCCCTATGGACCCTATACTCTTACGAACAATATTTTATTCATCGTCCGATATGACTTAACGTTGGAAGTTTCCTCTTATTCTGAAAGATGAATGTCTCGTAGCTCTAAGCTCCATGTATCCTGTATTTATTTGAACATCATTTCATTCATCGTCCGATAGGTGTTAACGTTGGAGGTTTTCTCTTATCCTGAAAGATGAATGTCTGGTAACTCTAAGCCCTATGGACCCTATACTCATTTGAACAATATTTTATTCATCGTCCGATATGACTTAACGTTGGAAGTTTCCTCTTATCCTGAAAGATGAATGTCTGGTAGCTCTGAGCTCCATGTATCCTGTATTTATTTGAACATCATTTCATTCATCGTCCGATAGGTGTTAACGTTGGAGGCTTTTCCTTATCCTGAAAGATGAATGTCTGGTTACTGTGAGATCTTTGTACCCTGTACTCATTTAACATAGTTTCATTCATCGTCCGATATGACTTAACGTTGGAGATCATCCGTTATCCTTAAATATGAATGTCTGATAACTCTAACTTCTATGTACCTTGTACTCATTTGAGCAGCATATCATTCATCCTCCGATAGGACTTAACTTTGGAGGAAATAAAAAAGAACTGAAATTTCGGAGAATATATAAATATTTCTCTTAAGGTTGCGTGCAAAAATGCTGAAAGTCAGTACTTTAAACTTTTTCTGCGATTCTGTTGTTGTGGATGTTTATATTTGTAATAAGTATCAAAGCTATAATTAATTTTTTGGATTTTAAAATTCGAGTTTTTGTGTATATTTTTTCTTTTGACCTCAGGTTGTTTGTTTACGGTGCTACGTATAATATACTTTGTTGTCACAATCTCAAAAAATAAGTAAATAAAAAGATAAATGAACTGTCATTTACTTATTTGTAATATTTTTGTTGGAAGCAATAAAATTAATAAAAATGTGTATTACGTGTGGGGGTCCCTAACAATTCTAGCAGACTCTTCAGAGAAGGTTTTACCGGGTGAACATGTTTTACCTAAAGTGGGTTAGAAAAGGCTGACATTTTTCAGGGGCCCTATTTTCTTTCCAAGGATAATCTGTGCCATCTGTTCCAAAGATAGTTACATTTCACAGCTCATAATCTATCGTAAAGCATTATAAAGGAGTTCAGGTGTTGGATTCAATTCGGTTGTCACTGATCTTTGGATTTAATGATGAGTATATGAATGATGAATTAGCTTGTCATCTCTATGATTTATTTTCAATCTTTTTTTAATATGTTTCAAGTTGCTTCAAGTTTCGTGACGTAATGCAGTACGCGAGAGGATAGTGGAACAGTTCCGGATGTTGGAGCCAGGAATTATCTGTGACATCCGCTCTATCTGTGACCTGTACGCAGTTTTACTTGCTACTGGAGGTGGTAGCAATGGACACGGTCTCTCGTTGTGGTATATCCTATGCCAGATATAATAAGAAGACTCCACGCTGACCGCGGTTTAAGCTCGGCGAGAGGGGAATGAAGCTCGTCGAGTAAGTAAAGCCAGGGAGACATCCCTAGTTAGAAAAGTTGCCAGCCGTCCCTGACAAGGGCCAATCCCTCGTGTGATAATGCGGGATTAATAGTTCCATTGGAAACAAGAGACGATATTCCCGGAGAAAAGTACGTTGTTGTGAGTTTTGTCTGTCAGTCTAGGGGCATAGGGATTAACTCCAGGGCGAAATCTCTCTGATATACTCTCACACCTTCATAAACTCACACCACCTAATTAAGGCAACATTGTACTAAAATGCTTTGTATAATATGTGACAGAATAAACGAAAATAGGGAGAGAAAATTGAAATGAATTAAACAAAAGATCTCCGGAGGATATCTAGACATTTGGAAGGAAATCCATTTACGAGCGTACCAAATCGAGAGATGGATTTAAAGTCTGGTTTACTTAAATTCTGATACCTGATCAAAACAAACCTACTGTGGATATATTTCGTCAGTTTCACTCAATCTCCAGGAAAATAAAAATATTAACACAATTGTCATATGTGATGAATAACGGATGTATTACATCAAACATGACGCCTCGAAACAGCCGCTCGATACCCTGAAATTGTTTTTAAAATAGCCTTGCCACAAACATGCCAAAAACTGTGCCTAATAAAAGAACTCTAGGTCCTCTTTTTCCAATGTTAAGGTCGCTTTGGGAATACTTTCAGTTCTTTTTTAAAAGGTAGTTCTGGACCTTTTATAGCTCCTGATCTCCCTAGCCCAAGTGATAAGTCTTTTGCACTCATCCGGGAACCCTCGCTGATTGGCACAAAAAATGGAATGTGTAGTGTTTAACGCCCGCTTTTACTACATTCGGCACCGCAGGCGATGACACTGATGATACATGAGATGAAGATGGAGCACCGGTGGAATGAGATGGCGGGGGAAACCGGATATCCCAGAGTAAACCCGCCCAGCGCCGTGTTGATCATCACAACTCTCACTTTGCGGTCACCTGAGATCGAACCCGGGCTGCCTTGGTGACTGGCACGAAGGTACAGATTACTGTGTCGCATTCAAGTACAGATTTTATATTAGAATTTAATGTGCATATTCCAAAATGTTATAATTTACAACTTTAGGCTACATTTATTCGTCTTTACCTTGTTGCTACCTTGGCTTACATGACACCCTGGTCTTCTGCTCTGCCAGGTAGCTCTTAACCTCCATGTCTCCTTGTTACTTAATTAGTCCCTTTCTTCCCCCTCATCTTCCTTTCTTATATTCTTTACATTTATTTGTATTTACTTTGTTGCTAACTTGGCTTACATGACACCCTGGTCTTCTGCTCTGCCAGGTAGCTCTTAACCTCCATGTCTCCTTGTTACTTAATTAGTCCCTTTCTTCCCCCTGAACTTCCTTTCTTATATTCTTTACATTTATTTGTATTTACTTTGTTGCTAACTTGGCTTACATGACACCCTGGTCTTCTGCTCTGCCAGGTAGCTCTTAACCTCCATGTCTCCTTGTTTCTTAATTAGTCCCTTTCTTCCCCCTGATCTTCCTTTCTTATATTCTTTACATTTATTTGTATTTACTTTGTTGCTAACTTGGCTTACATGACACCCTGGTCTTCTGCTCTGCCAGGTAGCTCTTAAACTCCATGTCTCCTTGTTACTTAATTAGTCCCTTTCTTCCCCCTGATCTTCCTTTCTTATATTCTTTACATTTATTTGTATTTACTTTGTTGCTAACTTGGCTTACATGACACCCTGGTCTTCTGCTCTGCCAGGTAGCTCTTAACCTCCATGTCTCCTTGTTACTTAATTAGTCCCTTTCTTCCCCCTGATCTTCCTTTCTTATATTCTTTACATTTATTTGTATTTACTTTGTTGCTAACTTGGCTTACATGACACCCTGGTCTTCTGCTCTGCCAGGTAGCTCTTAAACTCCATGTCTCCTTGTTACTTAATTAGTCCCTTTCTTCCCCCTGATCTTCCTTTCTTATATTCTTTACATTTATTTGTATTTACTTTGTTGCTAACTTGGCTTACATGACACCCTGGTCTTCTGCTCTGCCAGGTAGCTCTTAACCTCCATGTCTCCTTGTTACTTAATTAGTCCCTTTCTTCCCCCTGATCTTCCTTGCTTATATTCTTTACATTTATTTGTATTTACTTTGTTGCTAACTTGGCTTACATGACACCCTGGTCTTCTGCTCTGCCAGGTAGCTCTTAAACTCCATGTCTCCTTGTTACTTAATTAGTCCCTTTCTTCCCCCTGATCTTCCTTTCTTATATTCTTTAAATTTATTTGTATTTACTTTGTTGCTAACTTGGCTTACATGACACCCTGGTCTTCTGCTCTGCCAGGTAGCTCTTAACCTCCATGTCTCCTTGTTACTTAATTAGTCCCTTTCTTCCCCCTGATCTTCCTTTCTTATATTCTTTACATTTATTTGTATTTACTTTGTTGCTAACTTGGCTTACATGACACCCTGGTCTTCTGCTCTGCCAGGTAGCTCTTAAACTCCATGTCTCCATGTTACTTAATTAGTCCCTTTCTTCCCCCTGATCTTCCTTTCTTATATTCTTTACATTTATTTGTATTTACTTTGTTGCTAACTTGGCTTACATGACACCCTGGTCTTCTGCTCTGCCAGGTAGCTCTTAACCTCCATGTCTCCTTGTTACTTAATTAGTCCCTTTCTTCCCCCTGATCTTCCTTTCTTATATTCTTTACATTTATTTGTATTTACTTTGTTGCTAACTTGGCTTACATGACACCCTGGTCTTCTGCTCTGCCAGGTAGCTCTTAAACTCCATGTCTCCTTGTTACTTAATTAGTCCCTTTCTTTCCCCTGATCTTCCTTTCTTATATTCTTTACATTTATTCGTCTTTACCTTGTTGCTACCTTGGCTTACATGACACCCTGGTCTTCTGCTCTGCCAGGTAGCTCTTAAACTCCATGTCTCCTTGTTACTTAATTAGTCCCTTTCTTCCCCCTGATCTTACTTTCTTATATTCTTTACATTTATTTGTATTTACTTTGTTGCTACCTTGGCTTAAATGACACCCTGGTCTTCTGCTCTGCCAGGTAGCTCTTAACCTCCATGTCTCCTTGTTAGTTAATTAGTCCCTTTCTTCCCCCTGATCTTCCTTTCTTATATTCTTTACATTTATTTGTATTTACTTTGTTGCTAACTTGGCTTACATGACACCCTGGTCTTCTGCTCTGCCAGGTAGCTCTTAACCTCCATGTCTCCTTGTAACTTAATTAGTCCCTTTCTTCCCCCTGATCTTCCTTTCTTATATTCTTTACATTTATTTGTATTTACTTTGTTGCTAACTTGGCTTACATGACACCCTGGTCTTCTGCTCTGCCAGGTAGCTCTTAACCTCCATGTCTCCTTGTTACTTAATTAGTCCCTTTCTTCCCCCTGATCTTCCTTTCTTATATTCTTTACATTTATTTGTATTTACTTTGTTGCTACCTTGGCTTAAATGACACCCTGGTCTTCTGCTCTGCCAGGTAGCTCTTAACCTCCATGTCTCCTTGTTACTTAATTAGTCCCTTTCTTCCCCCTGATCTTCCTTTCTTATATTCTTTACATTTATTTTTATTTACCTTGTTGCTAACTTGGCTTACATGACGCCCTGGTCTTCTGCTCTGCCAGGTAGCTCTTAACCTCCATGTCTCCTTGTTACTTAATTAGTCCCTTTCTTCCCCCTGATCTTCCTTTCTTATATTCTTTACATGTATTTGTATTTACTTTGTTGCTACCTTGGCTTACATGACACCCTGGTCTCCTGCTCTGCCAGGTAGCTCTTAACCTCCATGTCTCCTTGTTACTTAATTAGTCCCATTCCTTCCCCTTATCTTCCTTTCTTATATTCTTTACATTTATTTGTATTTACCTTGTTGCTACCTTGGCTTACATGGCACCCTGGTCCTCTGTCTGCCAGGTAGCTCTTAACCTCCATGTCTCCTTGTTACTTAATTAGTCCCATTCCTTTCCCTCATCTTCCTTTCTTATATTGTTTACATTTATTTGTGTTTACCTTGTTGCTACCTTGGCTTACATGTCACCCTGGTCTTCTGCTCTGCCAGGTAGCTCTTAACCCCCATGTCTCCTTGATTACTTAACTAGTCCCTTTCTTACCCCTCATCTTTCTTTCTTATATTCTTTACATTTATTTGTCTCTACCTTGTTGCTACCTTGGCTTCCATGACACTCTGGTCTTCTGCTCTGCCAGGTAGCTCTTAACCGCCATGCCTCCTTGTTACCTAATTAGTCCCTTTCTTCCCCCTCATCTTCCTTTTTTATATTCTTTACATTTACTTTTCTTTACCTTGTTGCTACATTGCCTTACATGACACCCTGGTCTTCTGCTCTGTCAGGTAGCTCTTAACCGCCATGCCTCCTTGTTACCTAATTAGTCCCTTTCTTCCCCCTCATCTTCCTTTTTTATATTCTTTACATTTACTTTTCTTTACCTTGTTGCTACATTGCCTTACATGACACCCTGGTCTTCTGCTCTGTCAGGTAACTCTTAACCTCCATGCCTCCTTGTTTCTTAATAGGTCCCATTCTTCCCCCTCATCTTCCTTTCTTATATTCTTTACATTTACTTTTCTTTACCTTGTTGCTACATTGCCTTACATGACACTCTGGTCTTCTGCTCTGCCAGGTAGCTCTTAACCGCCATGCCTCCTTGTTACCTAATTAGTCCCTTTCTTCCCCCTCATCTTCCTTTTTTATATTCTTTACATTTACTTTTCTTTACCTTGTTGCTACATTGCCTTACATGACACCCTGGTCTTCTGCTCTGTCAGGTAGCTCTTAACCGCCATGCCTCCTTGTTACCTAATTAGTCCCTTTCTTCCCCCTCATCTTCCTTTTTTATATTCTTTACATTTACTTTTCGTTACCTTGTTGCTACATTGCCTTACATGACACCCTGGTCTTCTGCTCTGTCAGGTAGCTCTTAACCGCCATGCCTCCTTGTTACCTAATTAGTCCCTTTCTTCCCCCTCATCTTCCTTTTTTATATTCTTTACATTTACTTTTCTTTACCTTGTTGCTACATTGCCTTACATGACACCCTGGTCTTCTGCTCTGTCAGGTAGCTCTTAACCTCCATACCTCCTTGTTACTTAATAGGTCCCATTCTTCCCCCTCATCTTCCTTTCTTATATTCTTTATATTTCTGATCCATTTTTCTTTAACTTTCTGCAAGAACTCACCAATACTTCTTACTTTCTTTCCCTCCATGCCCGTTAACATTTTTATGGCTACCATGCTCCTCTCTACTTTTTCTCAATTTTCCTCCCAAACTTTCCTTCTCCATATTGTAACCTCTTCGCATTCTATTACACAGTGTTCTATGCTTTATTTTCCCCCGCACAATTCACAAATTCCCTTTTCCCTCTCTCTTATCCCTCTTAGAAATATTGTTCCTGTTCTCATCCAAGCTAACTCTTCTCTGTCTTGCCTATTGCAGAAGTCTACATATGCTTCTCGTACCCAACTTATTTCTATTTACTTGTAAAATCTCAATGATTTCATATTTCATAGACTTCCCCATATGTCCTAAATAGAGAAGTTTCACCGGTATAGATGATTTTGAAGCCAACATTTTACAAATAAATTTAAAACAATTTTTTTTTTTTTTTTTTTTTTTTTTTTTTTTTTTTTTTTTGCAAAATAGTTGTACGTGTGGTTTAAATTTATCTTAAAATTTGGCACTTAATTTCGCGCCTTACCAGTATAGGAAAGGAAAATTTTCCAGAAGATCCTCCCATAAAACTGCCCCCTAAAACACTCTATTCCAAACAAAAATATATCTTCAATTTTGTGTGAACGTCCTATAAAGCCCACTTTATTTTAAACAAATTTTAGGGAAATGATACTCCAGAGAATAAATGACAAACAGTTTTCTTACATACAGTCAGCTATTCCCGAGATATCCCTTTTAATTGCCTTGAATTATAAAGTATTTACACCATTCTAAACAGGAAGCCGTTATTCGTTTTTTATCTCTTGGACCGACAAAGAGAATATCGTCACCTAGACAACCAGTTTTAAAACATTTAACTATCACTCAAAGTCTACTGTATTCTCTTGTAACTACAATAAGATAACGCTTATCCTGAAGGAGATAGAGGAATAAGCTCCAAAAGGAAAATTTTGAAGTGTGGGAGGCAGAATTAGGTGAGTGTGACATTTTCTTTTGAGGTCAGATTCAGCGTGACCTTATTTTCAATATAATTGAATTTACGCAGTGGCATTTTGTTCAGAGCTGCAGGTAGTTTGCACTGCATAGCTCTAAACAAGAATAGAGAACAATATCCAGATATAAACGGAGCATATGAAGGTATTTCATCATTAGATTTGGCAAGAGAATATATCCGTGCGGTATATCTCGATGCGAAGGTGGCGCTGAAAATGCCCTGGTGCCAAATTTCTTAAACAGAAACTTCAATCAGCTAACATTTGCATAACAACGCACGCAAGAGAATCGTTTGCAAGTAGCACAGTGCAGTGAAGTAATTCAGCCTGACGCTAGTTACAAAGAAAACGCATCGGTTTTTAATAACTTGGCACAGGAAGAAAAACCACAAATTAAAATGTAGTTAAAATTTACTCTTCTAGACAACTTAAGTCATCTATTTAGGAGGTTCCTAAAATGTAATTTCAAATATTTGCAGCTGTTTCTTGAACAGCTACGTAAAAAGAGGAAACTCTGTATTTCACTCAAAATTTAGAACACATATCACTGAAAATACGCGTTTTGACATTCCTAAATATACAAAAAGTAAATCCTATAACTTTTCAATTCCATAAACTAAAAGCAAAATTTGAACAACAAATCTGTATTTAAGTAGACTATGTTTCAACAATGCCACATGTTCTATTTCAGAAACTTGTCTCCCATCGTTAACTACTGAGTTCAACAAAATTTTTCGTGGAGTTTAATTTTCAAAAAAATGTCGAACGCTTTTGTTTAAAATTATACATGTAGACCCTACACTCATCAAAAACCTTAATCCCTAATTCACTTCCAAACAAGAGCGCTCCTAATAAGCAAGGGCGTAAGCAGGGCCTTGGTCATGCTTACGTCCTGCCGCATTCCTCACCTTGGACCTGGCCTCGGCCTTGCCAATATATCCCTTCCTTGAATCCGCAGGTGCTTACAGCGGTACTGCCACAGCACCACTCCTGAATACTCACCGGTGGAGGTATTTTAGTGGGTAGGGCTGGCGGTTCAGTTCCCCCAGAGGAGTCCCACACTCCAATCCCAGGGTAAGTGCGTAACATGCATTTTTCCTCCACTCGAAAAAAAAAACATATTTGGAAGGTGGCCTTATCGCTAAACAACACTTTTTGGAACAAATTGGTTTCTTCAACTGTCCTCAACAGGCCGTAACACAGTGCTTCACGACAAGCGTAGTCCTACCGTTCCACGGCATGTCGAATTTCGAGGTGGTATAACAGTTTTTTTCAAAAGTGAAATGCAGAATTACCACACTGTCGATTGTGGTACACCCAAAACTCGATTTAACCTCCTGGTTGATGCCCTCGGACTTCTGGTCACAGCATCGCTTACTTGCTGCACGTTCTCAATGGACACCCGGGGTCTACGGGAACGTTTCACGTCCTACTCACTGCCTATTTTTGAAATTTCTGCATCAGTAGTCCGATATTAACACTTGTAGGCCCGGATTTATGGAATTTTCGTTTAAAATCCGCTTGAACCTTCTGATATGTAAATCACCTCAAACGTGAAGAAACAACAGCGGTTCGTTTTCTCAAAAATGGATAGAGACTTTATGTTTACTCTGTAGTTAAAGTGTAGAAAAGTATGATTTGTTATAACGATATCAAACGATAATGTGCAGAGAGTGTGATGTGAAATAGGTCAGCTGTGTCGTTCTTGTAAACCCAAAAATGTCACTGGAAGCTGAAGGCGTTGAATATGATTATATGAGAAAAGTTGAAGCTGAGAAATGGCTGGCATGCGAGGAACCAATATGTCTGGAGTTGCCAATTTTTTATTAAAAGTAGGGGGAACATATTTGTTAGATTTATACTAGTTGGTGCACCAAGCCCGCTTTCAATAGGGCCTCAAGAATAGTTCTAGGGCAGGCTTTTGTGGCTACTGACAATATAAAGTGTTCAAACCAGCACAGTGTTTCGATGTACACAAGCGTAAGACGTCGGCTTATTACGTCATTATGACGTGGTTCGGAAAGGTAAACCTATGAGCTTATGCTCTTCTGGTGAAACCCTTGAGGTGAAAGTGTAATAATACTGACTAGAACAAAGTCTTCATGAAAAAATGGGGTTTAGCCACTAGCACACACACACACATATGTATGTGTATATATATATATATATATATATATATATATATATATATATATATATAACCTTGTGGATTTGTAGAATTAAAAGTCCAATTTTCAGAAATTCCAAAACACACGTTGGTCAACCCTTAAAGTAGCAGAATTACATAACATAGACAAATACAATTGATAAGATCGTTAAACACAAAGAGTCCACTTTCAAAACACAGTTGCAGACCCAGGAATCTAATTTACATCTGTTGCACAGAGGCGACCCGCGCCTTCCTTTTATGGCTCCAATCATAATTTATAGAAACCACCGGAACGTTATCAAACACTCAAGACATCGAACTTTCCAGTCAGCTTTCCGTCTCTTTCTCTCTCTGTTTCGGCAAGCATTTATCTCCTCGTTGCACTATCTCTTCCCTTATCTCCGCGCTGCACTATTCCTATATTGTAGCTACCTTAGTACTAGAATCTATATGAACAAGCGTCACAGCTGTCATCTGTCCATCATGTATGATTGGAGAACTACAGTTATACAATTTACAACTAATGTAAATCCCAGCTTCGATCTCTGGTGTATTTATTCTTTCACCATGAGATTTTCACTTGTTTTTCTTGATAAGCAACACGAATGTTGTGTTCTTCATTGTTGCGGTCCTCTAGCACACCGCTCATCTCTTCATTTTCTGTATTTCGTATCGTACTTTTATTTTACGTTATGCTTTGAATTTGTCTGTTCTTTAATTAAAGTTGTATAATTGCACGATGAATGAAATGATGTTCAAATGAGTACAGGGTACATAGAGCTTAGAGGTACCAGACATTCATCTTTCAGGATAAGGGAAAACCTTTTTAGATAAGTCATATCGGACGGTACATGAAATGATGTTCAAATGAGTACAAGGTACATAGAGCCTACATTTCCAAATATTCATTTTCCAGGATAACGGAAAACCTTCAAAGTTAACTCATATCGGACGATGAATGAAATTATTTTCAAATGAGTACAGGGTACATAGCGCTTACCGTTGCCAGACATTCTTCTTTCATGATAAATAAAAACCTCCAACGTTAAGACATTTTGGGGGGCGAT